>OZ002741.1:106290176-106683768 GCA_963924295.1 Dioctria rufipes | reverse complement strand
TTATGCGAACCGATTTTTCAAAAGGTAAAAATAAAGTGTTAATATTTACATTGCAAATATATTTTTAGATACAATACTTTCATGTGTGCCGCTGTTGGGCTCCAATAATGCATAAAATATCTGAAAAAAAAATTTACAGTAATTTTCTAAGAACAAATTGCAGGATGCCGACAATACAGAACAGCGGAAAGAATCGGATCAAAACTGAACTGATACATTGGCAGTGTCACTGCACTTGTGCTCACTTAATGCTGTGTGTGAATACCCTCAGTGAACACAACTTGCCGAATAGTGACAGTTTAGGCTGAACCAATAACAATGGACTGAGCGTATTGCCATTTTCCTATAGGAAAAAATGCCACAAGTTTTACAGTTCTCTCGTTTGCCCTATGGCAGAGTTGAAGCTACCAACACAAAATGTTACTTACTGAACCTTAGAATATAGAGCAAACAGGAATGGTGATAAGCCAGATTTTGTGTAATGAAGTTCTGGTTGTGTTGGTAGTCCATTTTTACATGTATTTACACGCCATCCCTATTCTAAGCAACTTGTCAATTTGCAAAAAGTAAACAAATGTTTTGAGCGGAGCATCTGTGGTAAAAAATGTTCTTTTTCTGCTTTATTTTGAAACAATTCACATAATTAATTAATATAAAACTTTGCTTCTATTAACAAAAAAGATAATTTAGGTAGTGCAGTTGCCTCAAACGGGATTCCCTAGTTTATAATCCAATTTATATTTGCAAGCACTGACCGAACACTTCATTTCTGCTTTTTTAATTGATATGAAGATTTTAACAGGCACTAGTGGCACTATAAAACTTTGCACAAAATAAACTTCAAACATAAATAGTTTTGAAAAGAATTACTTCCGTACTTTTGTTGAATTTCGCAAAAGAATTTTAGAATGCATAAACCTGTTCACAAAACAAAATCACATTTGACAGTTATTCTACAGCTTTGACAATTAGTCAATCCAGCATCTCACTTACTCCTATGTATAGTCTCCTATCTTGACAAATTACGCTCATGTACACGAATTTTACACGATTCAACCATTCCTGTTCGCTCTAAATTCTAAGTACTGAACGCTTACTTATGCCATTTGATGTTTTTATGGTGGCTGCGGATGCAATCATCGCAGAAAAAATGAGGTAAACATAGAGTTTACTATGCGCCGTCTCTATTGCCCATACGCAGGATTCAGTTAAGAATAACTTTTGAAAATTAAAGTTGGAATTAAATTAATTTCTTACAAGCGATTAAAATATGACTTGGACACAAGAAAATAATTTTTTTTAATTTAAGTCGATTTACGGGTGTAAAATTTCATCTGATTGGTTGAGTTTTACACATTTTTATGTAGTAAAAGTTTTAAAGGGTGCTCTAACGGTGATATACAAAAACACAATATTTTTTGTGTCACATGAAATACCAAATCGCTCAGTCCATTGTTATAAGTCAGTGGGCTGAACTACATTTACATTTACTTACGCAAAGCGAACATTCCCTCTAAACAGGCGTATGCAAATTTACTTTAATTCGTGTGAGGGGAACTTTCGTTAAGTTTAAAAATCAAATTACAGGTAGTAAGGTGCAGCAAGAATTGTTCATTCCGTAAGAACGCGATGTGTCAAACAATTATATCATTTCTAATGATTAAAAGTGCAATGGAAAATTTAAAATGGAATAAAAATGTCACCGTGAATCAAAGAAAAATATTCAATTAAATCAACTTCCATTTGTTAATTTTTCCACTTTTACCACTTTTTAACATTGAAAACATTAAATTCCAAGATAATAACTCTTACGGAATGTGATATATATTTAGGCTAAAAATATCAATTTTTCGTAAGTAAACCTCAGTCTAGCTCAATTTCGTAAAGTTATTTACGTCTACTGTAGTTCTGCCTTTTCACGTAAAAAATTCGTTAAACTTCTCAAAACGCGTTAACTTTTTTTGCGCAAGCGATACATCTGTGGTTCACAATGATTGTCAAAATTCGAGTAGTTTACCCTCTTTTGTAATTCTCTACCGAATGTAACCTTTTCTTAATATTTTCTTATCGACATGAGTTAACAATTTGTTATAGGTTTCTGGTGGAAATCTTTGCATTTTCTGAAAGTTATTCTTAACGCATTCCTTACCTATTCTTAGACCTCGAAGCAATGGTTTTTTAATATTTTATTATCGAAATTATCGTTTCCTTAACAAATAGTTTCATAAACATTGAGATAATAGGCAAGATACAACCAACTTGTTGTTTCATAGTATAAATTTTTTATTATAAGTAATGAACGGATTTTCGGTAGCTAAGGTACCATAATCAGACGAATATCTTACAAACTCAGTTTTTATGATATTACTCTAATGATCAGACGTGTCCATTAATTATAATAAAAAATTATATTATGAAATAATAAGTTGGTTGCAATGTGTATAAGGCGCAAATGCCAGAAGAAAATGCTAAGCAGATCTAATACGTATATAGTCTCTTTCAATAAGTTGGTTGTATCTTGCCTATTATCTCAATGTGGATATAATACTTTGAAATCAATTCCTCCTACAAGTGTGGAACCAGAGAGGGTGTTTTCAGTATTAGGAAATTTGCACCAAACAGAGATCACGATTAAGTGATAAACCCATTGATAACTTCTGCTTTCTACGTGCTCATTTAAATTACATTTAAAAAATATGTTTCCAGGATTTTTACAAATAACTTTTCATTTTTGTAATTGTTAATGAATTATATACATATTTTTATTTTTGAATAAATATTATATTTTCTATAATTATAAACATGAAAAAAATTGAACTATTTTGACATGAAATAATTTCAAAAAGCAATTTCGTTTTAAAACCGATTAAAAACCGATTAATCGGTTTTATAGTAAAACTAAAACCGAAAAAATCGGTATTTACTTTTACAATAATTTTTGCAATCACTAAATAATAATATTAATATGTCCATGCTAAATTCGTTATTATTTTACCTCGTTGTAAATTACAAGATGAGGCATTGTCGCCATGTGGTAATAATTATGATGTCAGCGTTGACAGGATGCATCCAAATGCTCGTGCTATGTACTGTTATTCTTAGCAATGAAGAGTGGAGGCAGCCACAATGCGGATCGCTATTGGAGAAGCTTTAGAAAAGCAGCTAAAGTTTACCAGACACCGGGATTAGAGAGAAGCAGCTATTGCTAGGGGACACCAAGTGATACGCCAAAGTTTGATAACACTACGATTATGGTTCTTTAATGGAGCATTCCTTGCTTATTTATACGAAAGATATTAAGCTAGAGTAATATGAATTGCAATATGCCTTAAATTCTTATTATTTTCACTTATAATGTGCTTCATTTTGCATGGTGTGATACAACTAGCTTGACCCGCTTTATGCACTTGTGCACTTCTTACGGTTAACGTAATAGCTTAAGTGTGACATGCATTTGGTAGAATATGTACATGTTCTGCTTAGAATTCATTAATATTATTGTGTCACATTTATTGTGATTGATTTATTCAGGAACGATTTCAGGTCAATTGATTGCAATTGTTTTTATGCTAAATGTGCATTCTTGCGTTTTAGCTAATTAGTTAACTGTTTCTGATTTTGGGTAGTTACATCACCGATAATAATTATTGAATTTGCTAGTTTAAAGCTCCTTTCACGGAAATCAGTTCGGATTAAAAATGCCACAAAATATGTCTATCTATATTGTCTGTATATTTATTCACAAACCGCTTTTATCTACGGCTGTGTGTACTTCTGCTAATGATTTCCGCTCCTGATATTATCCAACTTATTATGTAGCACACAAAGCTGCTTTCCCATCTAATTTTCCAATGGGAAGGAAATCGTACTTGAACTATTAAAAGATATTCTCAATTTGAAACTTACTTTTTATTTGATGAAATTTGAATTCACAATCCAAGCGCACGCTCTTGACTGCGATGAGTTCAATACTTAACAGCTAACGATTGGGTTTTTGCTCCTCGATAAATTTACAGCAATAATTCAACAATAGATTTTTTGTACATCAAACGACTAGACTAAACATAGGGTGATTATTAAATTGGATTAAAAAATTGAAATATTTGCAGATTTTAACAAATTTAGAAGAAACGATTATACAGCAATAGGAATAAATTACATTTGTTTACATAATATAGGTTGTAATTATAAAAAGAGATAATTATTATGCATGAAATCAGCAGAAATGCAGAAGAAGGCCGGAACAATATTTCCTCTTAATTAATTATCTAAGATCCTTTTAGTATGTCTATAGTGAAATTAATTAGTGGCTGGCAATAGTAATTTTCTCAAATAAAAGGCAAATTTGCAATGCAAAAATGGGGAATATAATTGTAATAATCTTCCTTCAATTTATATTTCATATGGCAATGGAATAACTTCAAAAAATCATACCACTTAATCCCACAATTGAAAAATGGTATTACATATATAAATCTATTCCCTTTACTTAATTAATGTGAAAGAAATGAAAATGCATCAGAAATATTTACGTGCACTTTGAGCACAACCGATAGATTTAAGTAATATAAAATATTAATCCGCGATGTATTATGTGCGAAGATTAGATGACCAATTTATCATTTCTTTCAGAAAGTACCATTGGCAACATATTATTTCAATCTAGTATTCCATATACCATAATCAATCAACAATGAAAATCATAGGCTCTCCAAGGAAATTTTCAAGCACTTGACCCCTAAGGAAAATTTAAACTGACAAACTTGTTAAAAACGATATTATATTACTGGAGATACAACATCAAGCCATCTGTTAGTCACTTACGTACTTCTTGAATTCATGTATTTTCTGTATTTTAACGTAATGCTTTTGTTGAATTATACCTATCTTCTTCTACTTCTTATAGTTTTTGACACTCCATTTTTGTATACTTTTTTTTATGTCACTAGAATATATGTGATAAAAGTCACAAGGCGGTCTTTTACTTTTTCCATCGTGTTTTCTTCAAAAATCATCGGATTATTCAGACCATATCTCATCAAAACTCAATTTATCTTTATGTTTTTAACACTTTAAATGGATCCTAATAACAATATTGGTTTCAAATGAAATAGAAAATCAAGCAGTGCATTTATACAGGGTGTCCCGTATGTGGTCTTACACTCGAGGGCTATGTATAGGTGGTGCTTAGACAAGCAAAAAATCATATGAACGGGGGAGGGGAAATCCTAACGCTATCAGGGATAATGGGACTTAAACACATTTGGGTATATGCTTTAAATCACTTTGCAGCTTCTGAACGTTACATTCTATGTTGATGATTAAAAATTTGTTAGATTGACATTCGTTCAATCTTTTCAGTGGTCTCTAATCTTTTCCCCTATTTTTTCGAAATTTTAACTCGTTTTTTTTTTTTATTCAACTACTATTTGTATCAAACGACATGTCACCAACACGACTGTCTTATATTGGATTTATGAAGCTCAAAAGCTTAGATTAAAATGACCTATAATATTGAATATCCAAAATGTAACCATTTCTGCGTTTTTTGCACTTTTTCTTGAACTAATTATATATTCGTTCGATTGGCCTGATTTTTTTCAACTTTTTCTAACAAAATTTTCTATCCCAAAAAGTAGCCATCTTGAATAAATATAAAGTTCAATTATTCAATTGTTTTTCAATTCTTTTAAATTTTTTTTTCCAATTTTTCTTAATTTTCTCATCTTTTTGAATTTTTTTCCCATTTTCCTATTTTTGTTTGTTTTTTCAAGTTTGTTGATGAGTCAAACCAACACTTAACACCAACTCAATCCAAGATCCAAATTTGAAAAGAAAGTTCTTCATTGGGTGACCATATCTGGTGAAGGTATTTCAGAACCCATGATAAGGAATCCATTAGTTTCAGCAATCAGTACACATGTTTACCAAAAAGGAATACTTATCAATTATGAGAAAATTTGTTAACTCGGTCCATGTAGAGGACTAATACATTTTTTGGCCACATCTAGCAAGCTCCCATTTCGCTACATGTATTCAAGATTGACTAAGGGTAAATTACAAACCTTTTGTACCACCACATTCTGACATTCCAACATGTCGACCAATTGAAGATTTCTCAGCAATTCTAAAAAATAAAAAATTAAAAAAATTGACATAAAAATGAAGTTAAAAAACAAGGTGCACTTTCTATATTATAAATATGTTTAATTACATACATTAATACAGGGTGTTTTCTCCATGGCGGTCCATAGAGCGGGAGGTGATAGAACATAAGAGTTAAATAAGAGTTAAATTAAATAGGATATACTGGACTTTCGAAATTTTGTAACTAAAATGTGTGTTAGTGGAGGTATTTAAAAAAAAAATGGAAAAATAAAAAAAAATAAATTTAAAAGCCGAAATTTTGAATTTGAAGTGTCATAGCTCTGAGTGGGGAGGGTACAGGAGTGGTTTAACATTCAAAGGAAAGACCTTAAGTTTGTGCCATCTTAAAATAGGCCGTATACCCTGTACTTGTCAAGTTCATATGTTACTAATCACCATGTAACCCGGTAGGGTAACATTGTGTTCTCCACCTCCTGCCAAACAATTTTTTACTAGTCTGGGCAAGAGAAATTATTTGGCAAAATAAGAAATGCTACAATACAACTCAGATTAAATATTGAAAGTTTGGGCATCCATAACTGTAATCACAATTGTCTAACTGCAACTCATGCCCACACTTTTAAGATTTAATCTGAGTTGTAGCATTTCTTATTTTGCAATAATTCTTTTCTTGTGAATATCCCTGAGAAAGTAAAAACTTATTTCTTACTTTTTAGTGCATTTTATTTACAAAAGTTATTTATTTTAAAAGGTTATTTAATATATTTTATTTTTTACTTTTTGGTCATAAATTGGATATACTCTAGACTCTAAACTATCGACTCCAAATGTCGACTCTCGAACCTCGACTGTCAACTCTCGACTCTCAAATCCCTACTCTCGAATTTCGAACATCGATTCACAAAACTCTATACTCGAACCTCGATTCTCGAATCTCGACCCTCTAATCTCGATACTTGACTCTCGAATCTCGAGTCTCGAACCTCGACTCTCGGTTCATATAACAAACGGCCCAAAATGCACAACGCCGAGGGTGGTAGTTACCATCCCCAACACGTAAGAATCCCCCATCCGAAAGCTTTCCATTCACTCATTCTGAATAAAAAACTCCATGTAAATCTTTCCACGTTTACTACCCTAAAACTCTTTCGTCACTATCAGGTGCTCAGATACAAAGTTTCTGAGTCAGGGATCTGTAAGTTGATAGAAAGTTATTAAAAACACGTCTACAGTGAAAACATTAACATTTGAGTCACCCTGGTCGGCAGGCTAAACTAGAAAATATGGGTGGAATATTTATTAATACTAATTCGGGTCTGAAAATTGATTGATGGAATTGCTGTATTACAATTTTAAAATTAACATTTTTAATTTCGCGTGAGTAATAATACAATGCTAATGAAACAATGAAACAAAGCAATCTGGAAAAAATTTTCAAGTTTCCTTGCTTAGTCTAGATCCGAATAGCTCGGTCGGGGATCCGGTGGTTAAAAAATCCGGATTTCCCGAATACTAGGATAATCCGGAGAGCAAATTATCTGGATATTTTCAGCACTAAATTCAATCTTGTTATTACTCGCTTTAAGCTTTCAACACAAAGAACTTTCACCAAAACCTCTTCGCCCCGCAAGCACCGAAATATATTATTTTTTGTTTCAAATTCATGGTGGTTATTGTGAAATATCTAAATATCTCGAAATTTTAAAATTTCCTTCTATAGGCTGAAAAGGTTTTAAATGCTTGAAAAGACAACAAATGTACGTAGTTATAAAATACTTTTATTTTTTTTATATATTTATTGAGCAGTGAGCCTTGGAAAGTAGGGTAAAGTTTTACTTCGGAGAGTATTACTTTGGTCCGGTATGATATTCATACGCTTTTCTTTGTAATTTTTTAACTTGAAGCAAAGATAGATATTATCTCCGAAATAAAGCTTGCACCGATTTTATATATAAAATGTAATGAGTTTAATGACTTAAAAAAAAAATATATATAAAATTGTACAAGAACAAGAAATTTACTGAAAAAACAATTCATTCTTTTTTTAGGTCATTTTCAGTTCTTAAAAGATTTAAGCAAACTAGTTATAATCTCAAGAAGGACTCCGCATGAAAAAGTCATATGCTGCTCACTTCTCCTGAAGTCATTTTGGAATGTTCTATCTTTGGAACTGCCTTTTATGTTTATGATAGACGACGTTTCCACTTCAGGAGCACTTTCATTGATATTTCTGATATCGACTCTACGAAATCATTTTGGGACAGGATTTCTGAAAATAGTACCTATTTGAAATCAAAAAGACTGGCCTTTGTAGATTTCTGCGTGGAGTTTGACGGCTATCGTGAACCGGATAGGCTGCTCGAGGCTCTTGGGAGTGATCTGTCGACCAGGATGAGTGTTCTGAGAAGGTCAGATGGCTCCTTTACAGCTTCGAAGGAGGAAGCCTATAGGCTTCTTATCTCCACGCGCATTTTCCAGACTGTAGGCATGAAGAAGACCTGCAGTTGTATGGCGAACATCCCCTACCGCTCTGCACTGGTGGTGACTGGTCCATTACTGATAAGGTAGTTGATGTCGAGAAGGCCAAATGGTCAATTTAAGCCTTTTCAGCTTTCAAAGCCCTGGATTCAGATGGTATTCTGCCTGTTGTGCTGACTCCTTACATTGATTACATTTTCAGAGCATTTATCGTGTTTGGATATGTCCCTGAGGTATGGAGGAGCGTGAGGATTACCTTCGTTCTGAAGCCTGGTAAGTATTTATATATGGACCCGAAGAGTTTCGAGCCATAAACTTCTCCCCATTCCTTTTGAAATGCCTGGAGAAGATTGTCCATGAATATATCCAGGGAGTGGTCCTACAAATCTCTAACTTAAACACCTGACGGCACGCTTACCTGGGGGGGGGCAGATCTACTGAGACGGCTCTACATTCAATCGTTACTGTCATTGACATCGAGTGGGCTATTAACAGTGTCACACCCGAGTCGCTATGTCAGGCTGCTCGTCGAAATGATGTTGACCGCACAATAGTGTGATGGATCGACCAAATGTTAAGACGATTGTGAAGGTGGGCGGCCAAACTTCTCTCAGGGTGTTGGTGGAACGGGGCTGAAAAACGTGGGATTATCATGTGAAACGTATGTGGATGACATCCCTCTGCCCATTTCAGGCACAACGTGGCTGCTGCCTGTGCCATCATGCAACGAGGCTTCAGTAGTATTGAGGACTGATGCACCCGTCAAGATATGCCAGTGAACCCAACAAAGACCAGTTTAGTGTTCTTCTCCCGAAGACTTAAGCTTGGGTACTTTGTTCTTCCTAAGCTTTTTGGACACAATCTGCAACTCTCTCCTCATGTCAAGCAACTTAGAATATTTCTTGAATCGAAACTTACATGGGCATTGCACGTAGAGGAAAACGTTAATACGGCTATGAGGGCCTTCGCTCTATGCAGGAGAACCTTTGGCTGAACATACGGCATAAGACCGAGGATTGTACACTGGATGTACACCTCGATCGTTAGACACATGCTCACATATTCTTTCTGCGACCCCGTTGGTCTTTGATGATGTGGGCTCTATCTGGAAAACTATCTGGCTAGCAGGCCATTTGATGCAATGGTTCCAGACCATCGTTTCGAGCGTAGGTTCTTTATGAGTTTTTATGTAAAAGAATAGTGGACTGAGATAAGTGCCTTATCGACCCTTCTCTGGTCCGCTACAAAACTAGGCTGAAGTCTTCGTCATCGCAATGGCAGCGAGGACAGCACTTGATATGGAGATTAAGGGAAAGACATTGCTATCCTTGTTGATAGTCAGGCAGCTTAGATGGTTCTGAGTGACCCGAGGATAACCTCTAAGTTACTGGGGGACTGCAGGTCGTCTGTAAATAAGTTGTATATCCACAGCAGGGTGTCCCTTCAGTGGGTTCCTGGTAACATTGGGATCATGGGGAATGAAAGGGCTGACCGCTTAGCTAATGCTGGCTCTGTTTCTCCGTTCCTCGAACCGAAACCCGCTGTGGGCGTTGCCATCTCGAGTATCGGGTCTCTCATCAAAGCGAATGTTCATAGGAAATATCAGCAGAGATGGGAGAGCCTGAGTACTTGCAGGTGCAGAAAACTGTTTCTTGATGGGCTTAATAGGAACATGTCTGATTTTCTCTAGGGTCTCGGAAGGAAACAATGTAAAACTGTGGTTGGCATCGTCACTGGCCTCAGCTTGCTTCACGCTCATCTTACAAGGATGGGAGTGGCTGACAGCCCTGAGTGTATGGCCTGCCTGGAAGGAGAGTATGAGACAACCGAACACTTTCTGTGTGCTTGTTCGGCGTTCTGTATGTTCTGTTCTCCAATTCATAGAGGAATTGAAAATCCTGCTTCACCAAGACCTGATGCGCTGAACTAGAAGTATTCGGGCCTAGTGTGGTGTTTCTACACTTGCTTGTGCCAAATGACATCTCCTCCCTTGAGATATGCTTTTGCCGGAGCGATATCTACCTTTTTCCTACATCTTGGAATGTTTGATTGTCCTACGCATTCAGATCGTCTTACATGTAAAGACCACGCTCAGAGCCGTTTTAGTACTGTATAAATTTAGCACAGTATGTTGAGGAGAATAGTTGATCATAACCAGGCTATTCGTCGCAGGTATCATATGATCCAATTTTATGAATTCAAAGATGAAGTTATTCTTTCTTCTCTGGGTCCTCTTTAAATGGTAGGTATATGGTATAACGTCCATCCGTTAGTCGTTGATGCATAAGAATAAACTAATAAGCTACTATTATAATATTATTAAACACATACTATTTAAGACAATAAAAATATTATTATTTTTGAGTATATTCAAAATTTTGTACATGAAATTTTCCAGAGAAAGTTCTATCTCCTAAACTAGGAGATGAACATCCGCAAATTCTTATGTATGTATTAATGGCAAAGTATTTCAAAAGTAATATTTTTTAGGGGATGTTTCTTTTCCGGAGGGGGTCAAAACTCCAAATTTTCTTTTTTTTTTAATTTTTATTAGTTTTTATTTTTTTTGGAAAGGCCCCATTTAATACCAATAATTTGAAATATCGTACAAAAGAATCCAATAACCCGATCCCAAGTAATCAGAGAATTAAAAAACACGACAAGAATGAAAACATAAAAATTTGTGTCACCCGGTATCCAAGACCTTAGGTCGGCTGGCTTATAAAAAATATGGGTCAAATATCTTTTAATACTTATCTAATTCTGAAAGTCTCATCGAAATCGGAGGGGGTTTGCCCAAGAAATTGTCATACTTAGTAGTGGCGGCTATCTTATGTAGTACTTCAGTGCATGGCCAGCGGAGCCCTTTAACAAAAATTATTTTCTAAACTACTTTGGGCTATCAACAGAAATCATAACGTAAAATACAATCGGAAACACAATACGGGAAACACACCGAATGCAAGTTCGATTCAGGCGCGTATACAGGGAGGGAGGGGTCACGGGGTACATGGGCCCCCTCCAAAGCGTGACCTAACATTCGCGGTGAATTGAATATGGCGCTGGACTGAGTGTTCTGAGAAGGTCAGATGGCTTCTTTACAGCTTCGAAGGAAGAAGCCTTTAGGCTTCTTCTTTCCACGCACTTTCCAGACTGTAGGCATGAAGAAAACCTGTAGTTGTATGGCGAACATCCCCTACCGCTCTGCACTAGTGGTAATTACTTGATGTCGAGAAGGCAAAATGGTCAATTTAAGCCTTTTCAGCTTTCAAAGCGCCGGGTTCAGATGGTATTCTGCCTGTCCTTCTTGAGGCAGAAAGCGTTACATTGATTCCGTTTTCAGGGCATTTATCGTGTTTGAATATGTCCCTGAGATATGGAGTAGCGTGAGGATTACCTTCGCTCTGAACCCTGGTAAGGATTGTGTGAATGTGGCGCTGGACTGCAGAGCGAGCTGTAAAAGTTTAACAGGATCATTTTAGTATGGTACGGTTTGGTTTGTATGGTTTGTTTATCTTCTTATGAGTAGTAATAGTGGATTTGGCATATTAGTCATTCGCTCGTAGTTCTTCGTCTTTTGAACATGTATACATTTTTAGAATTTTCTTCCGTGCTTATATAGTGTCAAAACGTCATATATCATATCTATCCTAGGATAGTAAGTAATTGTGGATTGCATATTTATTTTAGTATTTGATTGTTTAGAAAATGGCACGTATAATGCTTAGCAGGCCAGTTATGAAGATGCTTTTATACTTTTGTTGCGCCGATTACTCATATATGTATATAAAACATCACACGATTTCGAGCTTAAAAAGTGTATCTAGTTTTCCGACGATAGACGGCAGCGAGAAATTAGCTGTCAGAACAGGTAGTCGAAAAATTGGGAGTGCGATTTCAAAAACAGGCAGTGAGCGGCGATTTTGAAAGAAGAAGATACTGTGAGATTTCAATTGTTATTAGTTTTGAGCGTTTTGAAAGAGATTTTTATCGAGAATATTTTATATTCTATAGAAAGAGTGCAATGGACCAAAGTATGGAAAGGAAAAATTTAAAATACATAAATTAACTATATTAAAATGAAACTAAATGCCAAAAATATCACAACTTTACCTCAAAATATTCATCCAAACCATGTCTTTTTTATATCATTTATATCATTATATCTTAGGTTTACTTGCATTTATAATGCTTCTCTTTTTAAATAGTCTTGTTTGGTCGTATTTGTATTTTCCTGTTGCGGAGATTTAATGTATTAGCTTCCTTATACAGGGTTTTCCCACTAGGAGGTCAATAGAGCAGGAGGTGATAGTACCCACCAGTTAAGAGCTCATTGTATGCAGAACTTCATGGCTTTTGCAACGACTGCTAAACCCCGTACCATCTCCCCTAAAAAATTATGGTTGTCTAAACTAAAAATTTCGGATTTTCTTACCTTTTTTTTTTATTTTTAACTCTATTTTTTTGCAAAATGGTCATTACAATAATTTTTTTTATACAAAAACTGTCAAATGGGAACTCTTCTCTTAAAGAAAATTAAAAAAATGCATTTTGTTCGTAGTTTGCAAATATAATACAATATTAGAATAACCAAGAACTGAAAGTATCTGGATAATTTGCTATCCAGATTATCCGAAATAATTGGGATCCGGTTCTTCGATATTCGGATAATTCGGAACCGAACTATCCGGACTCAGATTAAGCAATGAAGGTTGAAAATTTGCTCCAGATTGCAATGGTTCATGAAAGAAAATTTCCAGCATTTCTTTTAGTGCTCATCTGTAGCCGATAAGGTGTTATTAGGTCTAAACCTATTCTCAAAGCCACTCTTAAACCTATTCTCAAAAGTAAGTTGTTCCCCCTTAGTGACTGAAATTACGTTAAAAAAAATAACGTCTAATTTCGGTATGACCTGAATAGGTTATGAGTTAATAATTCCTTAAAGGCTACAATTGGCACATTGGATATACATAATAGGTCCAATTAAAGAGGGGATTCCGCAGTTTACAGGTTTTATAAAAAAAGGTCTTATTAATGGCTGTTTTGTAAAAAAAAATTGGGGTAAAAGTAAAAAAAAAAGTTAAGAAATCCGAAATATTTTGTTTAGGCCCCCGCAACTCCTGTCGTATGGGGCTGGTTGAGCAGTCGTTGGAAAGGCCATGAAGTTAGAAGTTTACAATGAGGTTTTAAGTATGACCGTATGGCCTGTACTTCTCTCTAGGTGAGTACTATAACCGCCTGCTGTATTGACCTCCTAGTGAGAAACACCCTCTATACATGGTTATGGATCGAGTTAGTTTTATTGAATGCATTAGTGTTGAGATAGGTTCTAAAAATGAGAAGTGCGCTGTGTCGTCCGTATACTGTCCTCCTAAAAGCTTTCATCGTACTACTGCCTCTGAGTTTGAGCATGGAATGTCACATATTAGGCAACGTTATGAGAACGTGATTGTGATTATGATTTCAATGTCAATTTGAGACGGCATAATAATTTAGTCAGCCAATTCTCTCATCTTTTACTTTAATGCCACCAACCCTTGAATTTTCGATTTGCTTCTCGTAGCCGACTGTGCCAAGGTTTTATCGCAGGACCAAATTGATGCACTTAGCACTTGGACCATGATCTTTTATTTATGAGCTATGAGTTCTCTCTAGATTTGATCTCCATCAAACTCTTATTCCTACCTCGATTACAATAACATCAACTCTAATGCTCTAATTGATGAATGTACATCTTTGTATTGGAATACGATATTTAATCCTGTCTCAGTACACCACTAAGTGTCTATATTTAACATACTAGTTGATAATTTGTTTCAAAAGTATGTTCCTGTCAAAACGTAATGCGTAACTGCCAATGGCTGCCCGTGGTTTCCGAACAAATTAGATCTCTTTTCTCTAAACGTGAGTATTTGTATCATCGTTATAGGTGCCTTAGGACCATTGAAGCGCACCGGCTGTACAAGATTGTTCGCAATAATAATAACTTGGCTATTATACGTGCTTACCGTCAATATTATATTTTTAAGTTCAATCCCAGTCTTCCTTCCCGAAAATTATGGCACAATTTAGAACTGGTGGGTGTATGTATATGGCAAGGTCTTGGGCGACGGCTGTGGTATAAATTCCGACGAATTAAATGAATTTTTCGTTGCTGCTGGTAACATACCTACGATAACTAGCCAACCCAACTTTCTTGACGATGTATTAGAAGAATATGCTACCCATCATCCCTCTAACACATTCTCTTTGCGTGGGACTGACTTAAATAAACTTACTGTGGCTATCAGTACCATTAAGTCTGACGCAAGCGGCCCAGACAGCATGTCACCCCGGTTCATCAAAATACCATTCCCGTATATTGGTAAGTATGTCTTAAATATCATTAATACTTGCTTATTGTTATCTACGTGCCCTTGTGAGTGGAAAGTATCAACGGTTCTGCCGGTGCCCAAGAAGTCCTCTCCTCAATCATACGCTGATTACAGGCCAATAAGTCTGCTGCGCTTCTTGTCGAAAGTACTAGAAAAACTTACGTGCAAGCAAATACTGCATTATGTGAATTCCAGCAACCTATTAATTTACTGGCAATCGGGCTTCCGTTTTTTCCATTGTGAAACTACAGTCTTAAAAGTATCTGCAGACATAAGACTGGCTTTAGATCGCGACAAGTTCACAGCCTTGGTTCTGTTGGATTTTTCGAAAGCCGTAGGCCATCGCATTCTTCCCCACGAAGCTGTCATCCTCCTTTAATTGCAGTACCCCAGCAGGTTTCGTGGTCAGGAGCTTTTTATCTTACCGTCGTCAACAAGTCAAAGTGAATAATTCTGTCTCCCCTGAGCGCCCGCTTGTTCGACGGGTTCCTCAACGATCACTTCTGGGTCCTCTGCTCTTCGGCTTATTCATCAACAATCTACCGGGAGCTATGCGTGATGTGAAAATTCATCTATATGCTGACGATGTACAACTGCATCTAAGTAGACCTATTGGTCTCCTTGAAGATTGCATTGTACGAATTAATTCTGATTCTGATTTGAACCGAATCTGTGCCTGGACCAATTATAATCGCTTACTACTAAAATCTGAAACCGATTGCACGCCGCGCTGTAAGACAGATTGCAATAAGAGCGCAGCAGGGTAGATACAGCGCTCTTATATTGGTACTACATATTTTCATGAGAAGCTGGCCACCCGAAATATAATTTTTTTGATGGTACCACTGAAATTGAGCCGCAAATTTAGGATTAGAAGTGACTACGCGGCAAAAATTTTCGCCGCGTTCAATGCGTGATGCATAATAGGGAACACATGTTTTCTAACATTTTGCTGTGTTGTCGCGCCCTGTTTCAGCCTTAAGCCCCAGGAAGTCACATTGCACTACATTCTATAATACCTCACCCAATGAAATTGATATCTCACCTATAATTTTGAACGGAGTTAGACTGCCCATGTTAAATAAGGTCACCAACCTTGGGATCGTGTCAAATCCAAATATGTAGTGTTGTGATAACATTAACAATACGGTCGGGCAAATCTATGCAGACTATGGCTTTCAGCGAATATATTATCTAGTCGCACTCATTTAAAGCTAGTAAAAACACTATTATTGCCTTATGTCATTCCTGGATGTTTGGTCTATCCCAAACTGGACAGTATTTGTACTTACAGGATAGAAGTTGCCCTAAATGACTGTGTGAGGTTCATTTACGGGTTTCGCTGATTTGACCATGTTTCACATATCCGGTCTTATTTGTTCTGTTGTTCTTTTGCCGCCTACCTTAAACGAAGAAACTTGGTTTCTTTGTTTAATTTGTTAAAAGTTAATAAGCCAGAGGACCTTAGGGAATTTTGACACTTCAATACATCCCAACGAAACAGAAATCTTGTATTGCCTCGTTATCATAAGGCTGTATGAGAAAGCTCTTACCTTGACCAAAGCATCCGTCTGTGGAAGATATCCCTGTCAGTAAACAGGCGGTTGGTACTATATATGCATATAAAAAACTCGTTAACTCGCACCTAATCTACCTCCTCTATATCAATTCTTTTCCTCTCCTCCGCAAAGGAACACTTGTTAGTTGTTTTTTATAGTATATGCATATATAATTGTTTTCATATTTTCATATTGTTGTTTTTTGCTGCTTTTTCTTTCCACTGAGTTGTAATTTTTACCTATTACCTTGAACTTTAATGAATCTGGTTCTAGCACCACTACTAAAGTCGTACTCTGTAATATTTCAATCTTGTGTCCCTAGTCAAAACCATCTGGAACAACTTTACAAGTTCCTCTATCCCTTCACTAGTTAATAATGGTGAAGTGATTGTTGACTCCCTGGATAAAGCTAACATTTAAGATTTAGATTCGCTTCAAATTCTGGTGTTAATTAAAAGCTGTGCCTCATCCTTGGCTAAACCTCTGCGCAAACTATTCTACTTGTGTTCTTTGACAGGAAAATTTCCAACTGCTTAGAAATTAGCTCACGTTCAGCTTATTCCCAAAAGAGGAGAGGGGAGTGATCCCTCAAATTATCGACCAGTTGCAATCACTTCGATTCTTTCAAAGGTTTTTGAATCTATCATTAACTCCAAATTAATGAAGTATCTAGAAACTAATCATCTCATCAACGATGGCCAATATGGCTTCCGAGCTGGACGCTCATCTGGAAACTTGCTGACTTTTCTTACGGAACGTTGGAATCGTAGTCTTCACAATTTTGGTGAGTCCAAAATCATTGCCCTAGATGTTTCAAAGGCCTTTAATAGAGTCTGACATCCATCACTTTAAGCTAAACTCAAAGCACTTGGTCTCTACTCTCCTCTTCTATTATGGATTGAAGGTCTCTTATCTAGTCGCTAAATATGTGTTGTATTAGATGACGTTACATCTGAACCTCATCCCATAAATGCCGGTGTACCTCAAGGCTCTGTTATCTCTCCAACTCTCTTTTTAATTTTCATTAATGATCTGCTTTCCCTTACTTTCAATCTCATCCATAGTGTTGAGACTTCACCTACATAAATCTAAATTTTCCAGTTAAATTCACTCTAATGTTGTTACTTTTAGATCACTCTGTAACGTTATCTATAAAATGCTCTTTGCCTAGATTATCATCACTCTCAACGATATGGCTATTGTTGCAAATTTTTGAACTGTACTTGCATTGTATTCAAATACCAAATTAGAATTCATGATCATTCAAAGCTGTATAGATTTTTAGTCTTTTCGTACTTCTCGCTATCGATCACATCGTCTATCTCATTGTACTAGTTCTTTCGTTTTATAATAAAGAAATTCAAGCAAAGTTTTCTTTTATTTACTACATACCTTTCTTTTTCGTCGAACAGGAAATTTTAAAAACGCTTAAAATTGCACATAAGGTCCTTCGAGCCGGATAACGGTATTATCGCTGAACTCGTAATTACGTAAAGTGAGACAAACAATACAATCAAAAATTTTATAAGTCTCGTGAAAAGTGAGTGCTGTGGTTGCCCATTAAGTGAAGATTTAATGTTCATACATACATATCTATGTACATAGATCAATACTCTTTGTGATTTAAAAAAAATTTTGTGATTCTAATGGTACATAGAGGATTAATTAAGCAAGGAGCATAAAATATCGTCAAATTTCATACATCTACACATAAAGGGTAAAGTCAAATTTTTTATGTTACATTGCATGAATGTAACTGGATTCTCGTAAGTACTTTCAATTTATTACTTGTGCATGATTCATTTGAACTACGTGGCTACGCCAGTAATCGACATCATTTGAGATAACGGCTTATATCTGCTGCAACACAGCGTCATAACTGCACACTTCTTCAAACGTAATAGCCTTGAGTTCTTATCAGATTTATTTATTTTTATTGCTTGAAATTTATAATGGGCAACGAAAAGGCAGGGGAAGAAGCTGGGTCTAGTGGAGATAACTCGGTCAAGATTCTATCGGAATTGCGCATACAAAGAGGAACAATTCAAGGTCAACAGACTAAAATGAAAAATTATATCGTTTCTAAAGCAGATCAAATGGATATCTTCGAATTGAAAACTCGCCTGAGTTTACTAGAAGGCTATCTAGAAAGCTTTAATCGAATCCAAACACGAATCGAGTGCCTAGATTCCGATGAAGTAAATGCAGATAGACGTAAGGTCTTTGAAGACACTTATGTGGAAATTAAGACAAACGTCCTGCGCGCAATTCATAAAAAAACTCCGCGAACTTCAATCGCATTACCTGCAGGAAATATAACGCTTTCGTCTAGGACGCGATCCAAATCACTTCCGCAACTTAAATTAACAAAATTTAGTGGAAAATACTCGGAGTGGCCTGATTTCATTTCTATGTTTAACAATCTCGTTCATCTCGATGAAGATTTGAGTGAAATCGACAAATTCCAGCATTTAAGATCTTGTCTGTCAGATAGAGCTCTTCTTCCAATTAGTTCCTTAGAGGTCACTGGTGAAAATTATGAGTCCGCATTAAGTCTGCTGAAGAAACGATTTGAAAACAAAAGATTAATCTTTCAAGAGCACATATCAGAAATCTTTAATTTACGCCCTATCGAAAGGAATTCTCTCCAACAACTCAGATTACTTAGCGATTCAATCAACGCTCACCTTCGCGCCTTGTTATCAATAGGAAACAAAGAGCAGATCGCTGACGCTCTGCTCATTTATATCGTTCAAGGAAAATTAGACTTTAACACTCAGACGAAATGGGAGGATGAAGCGCCTCAAGATGTTTTGCCCACTTGGGAAGAATTAGCCGAATGTATCGAGAAAAGGTGTGTAGCTTTAGAAAACTTAGAACAAACGAGGGCTTATTCAAGGCCAAAGGCAAACGTAGCCTGTAATAAGCAATTTCAAATTAAAACTAGAAGCTCGACATTACTTTCCTCTAATATCAAGAATGCATGCACAATGTGTAAGAATAATGAGCATGCAATTCAAAATTGCCCAGAGTTTAATGCTCTTAGTCCGCTATCTCGTTTTAATGAGGCCAAGCGTTTAAACCTCTGTATTAATTGTCTTAGAAGTGGTCACGGAGTCAAAGCCTGCAAATCGGGCAGGTGCCGGCTTTGCACATTCAAACATCATACTTTACTGCATATGGCGCAGCCATCTCAAGATCATTCTATGCTCAATCCGCATGTAGCTAGTACATCCAGCTCACATTTCGTCGCAACACAATTCGATAAAGAGGCGAGTGATCTATCACCCAACAAATCTTCTTTAACAACTGTTGCTTTATTCGAGGAACGCTCTAATCTTAATGCATCTGATAATAGGGGTTCAAGGGCAAATATTTTTCTGGCAACCGCTCTTATAAAAATTAAGGCCACAAATGGACATTTTGTTCCATGCAGAGCGCTATTGGACTCTGCATCGCAACTGCATTTTATTACTGAAAGGCTTGCGCAACAGCTTCGTCTTCACAAAACAAAGGCAAATCTTTCGTTAAATGGCATAAGTAACACACTTGCCACTGTGAAGAATCGAGCAAATGTGATCATCAAATCTCGATTTAATGACTTTACTGCTTCGTTGGATGTATACATTTTACCTCAAATCACCCAAAGTCAACCAGATAGTTTTATTGCTGCCGATCATTTCAAGATCCCAGAGAATATAGCAAATAGCCTAGCTGATCCCAGTTTCAACGTGCCTCAGAAGATTGACTTGCTTATAGGGGCTGGTCTATTCTTTGAATTATTGACAGTTGGACAAATTAAATTGGGAGAAAATCTACCAACATTACAAAAGACTCTATTTGGCTGGGTAGTTTCAGGACCTTCTACGAGGCCCCTCTCAAATGCATCATGCTTTACAATAACCAACAATCAAACAAACGACCATTCGGACCAATTAGACCATACCCTTAAAAAATTCTGGCAGTTAGAAAATCATGAGTCGGAAAGCAAATCAATATCCGCTGAAGAGCAGGAATGCGAAGAACATTTCGTACGGAATCATAAAAGATTAGCATCGGGACGCTACCAAGTTTGCTTGCCATTCCGTGAAGATCCCTCAGATTTAGGAAACTCTTTTGAAATTGCATTTAAGAGATTCCTAAACTTAGAGTCAAAACTAAAAAAGTCCCCTAGCACATTCAACGAATATTCAAAATTCATGGCAGAATATATTCAATTAGGCCACATGGAACCAATACCCTTTAAAGGACTTCCATCAAGACATTATTTCTTGCCGCACCATTGTGTCTTAAAACCTCAAAGCAGCACCACCCAACTTCGAGTGGTTTTCGATGGCAGTTGCAAGACCTCCACAGGACAATCGCTAAATGATATCCTAATGGTTGGCCCCACCATACAAGACGATCTCTACTCAATCTTGCTTAGATTCAGAACTCATCGATATGCCATAACCGCCGATATTACAAAGATGTATCGCCAAGTGAATATATCTGATGAGGATAGCTACTTACAATGTATACTTTGGCGTGATAATACAACCCAACCTTTGCAAGCATATCGCTTAAAAACCATTACATACGGAACATCGTCAGCTTCCTTTCTCGCAACCCGATGCCTTCAGCAACTTGCACATGATGAAGGTGCAGCTTTTCCCCTTGGACGGGACACTTTGCTAACTTCGTTTTATGTAGATGACATGCTTGCCGGAGCTAATACTATTGAGCAGGGTTTACAATTAAAGGAAGAGATTAATCATCTTCTTAATAAAGGAGAATTCAAATTGCGAAAGTGGTGCTCCAACAGTAAGAAACTATTAGCGACATCACCTGAAACCGATTTAGAAATATTCATTCAAATTAATGAAGATAAAATTATCAAAACTCTTGGTCTGATCTGGGCGCCCATACAAGATGAATTTCGCTATGTATTTACAGGACATGATGTCCAAAAACGAATTACTAAACGCACAGTCTTGTCATCAATTGCAAGACTTTTTGACCCGCTGGGATTAATAGGCCCTGTAATTCTAAAGGCTAAATTGTTTATGCAACATCTATGGTCACTTGGAGTTGCTTGGGATGAATCATTGCCATCAAAGCTAGAAACTGAATGGATCATGTTCTATAAGCAATTGGAACTAATCAA
Organism: Dioctria rufipes; assembly: GCA_963924295.1. Lineage (NCBI taxonomy): Eukaryota > Metazoa > Arthropoda > Insecta > Diptera > Asilidae > Dioctria > Dioctria rufipes. The sequence continues at coordinate 106,662,103 of OZ002741.1, read as the reverse complement.
TACAATCAGAATTCCACGTCATGCTATCGATCGGAATTCAACTATCGAAATACACGGTTTCGCGGACGCGAGTAGTAAAGCATACGGTGCTTGCATATATGCAAAAACTATAGACTCTTTGGGCAACCACACAGTATATTTACTCACAGCTAAGTCACGCGTCGCGCCGGTAAAACCTATTACGATACCGCGTCTTGAGTTAAGTGCAGCACTATTGTTATCAGAACTATTAAATCGTGTTTTAGTTGCACTCCGCATGAACTTTTCCAAGGTAATTTGCTGGTCTGACTCCAAGGTCGTTTTATCTTGGATCGCATCCTCTTCAAACGTTAAGCAACCGATCTTCGTGTCCAATCGGGTATCTAAAATAAAGGGTTTAACAGAAAACTTTGAGTGGCACTATGTTGATTCACACAACAACCCAGCCGATTTCATTAGTCGAGGACTTAATGCTGCAGAAATGCTAAAATGCAGTATGTGGTTTACAGGCCCTAACTTCTTAAAAAATAAAGAAGAGCTGCTTAAAGTACCAGCAGAAATAATACCATCGCAGTTACTTTCTAATCATAGAATTGAAAATTCACTCATCGTATCAACGGGAGAAGATCTAATCGAAAATTGCACTTACAAAAATTCTTTCGTTAAATTACAAAATGTTTTTGGCTACATATTTCGATTTTACAAAAACTGCAGAACTAAGAAAAGAGAGACGTCAAGTTTACTGTCAGTCTCTGAAATGGATGTCGCACTTAAGGCTATCCTAAGGATGGTTCAAAAATCATCATTTATTACCGAATACCAGGAGCTCTTGAAGAAGATTCCTATTATACGCAACAGTGTTTTAAAGGACTTATCACCATTTCTGGACGATGAAGGCTTAATAAGAGTTGGAGGGAGGCTAAGGCACTCAAACTTGAGCTTTGATGCACGCCACCAAATATTATTACCTAAATCCCATGCTCTTACTAAAAGCATAATATCTCATTATCATCGCACTAACATGCATGCTGGATGTCAAACTCTTCTTACTATAATACGTACGAAATATTGGCCAATTGGAGGCAAAAATACAGTCAAGCAAATATTACATAGCTGCATCAGGTGCTTCCGATTCCGACCTAAAACTCTTCAGCAAATAATGGGAGACCCCCCTATCGATCGGGTTCAACCATCTCGGCCTTTTAACTGCACTGGAATAGACTTTTGTGGACCCTTTTTTGTCAGTCATCTCATCCGAGGACGCAATCCAACGAAGGCTTACATATGCCTTTTTATATGCTTCACTACAAAGGCCGTCCATCTCGAAGTTGTCTCCAATTTAACCACGGATGCTTTCATTGCCGCACTTAAGCGATTTATCGCTCGGAGAGGAAAGATATCCCGTATTTGGTCAGACAACGCCACAAACTTCGTTGGCACCATGAACAAATTCACCAAATGTGTCTCCAAGATAGCATTGAATGGAAATTTATTCCGCCGCGATCTCCGCACTTCGGTGGACTCTGGGAATCTTCAATTAAATCAGCGAAGCATCTCATTTGTCGTGTTGGATCTAGCAACTTATTCACATTAGAAGAGTTGAGCACATTTGCCTGTGAAGCTGAAGCAATCATAAATTCCAGGCCAATAACTGCAATTTCGAACGACCCAAATGACTTGGAAGCTCTTACGCCTGGTCACTTTTTAGTAGGAAGTCCATCATGCTCAATTCCTGAAATTGACAGAAGAGGTGACAACGTCAATCGGTTAACAAGGTGGCAGAGAATCACCTATGCAAAACAACACTTCTGGTCCAGATGGAGTCACGAATATCTTCAGACTCTACAAGTACGACACAAATGGAGATTCGCTAACAAGAATATAGTCGTTGGCTCGTTAGTAATCATTAAGGATGAGAATCTACCTTCTCTAAAATGGCAGCTAGGGAGAATCCTCAATGTACATGTTGGTGAGGACGGGCATGTCAGAGTAGCCACAGTGAGAACCGCTAATGGAATCCTGAAACGGGCTATAGCCAAGCTATGCCTTCTTCCGATCGAGGACTCAGATGGTGAAAGTGACCACTTTCACGGCGGGGAGAATGTTGAGACTTCACCTACATAAATCTAAATTTTCCAGTTAAATTCACTCTAATGTTGTTACTTTTAGATCACTCTGTAACGTTATCTATAAAATGCTCTTTGCCTAGATTATCATCACTCTCAACGATATGGCTATTGTTGCAAATTTTTGAACTGTACTTGCATTGTATTCAAATACCAAATTAGAATTCATGATCATTCAAAGCTGTATAGATTTTTAGTCTTTTCGTACTTCTCGCTATCGATCACATCGTCTATCTCATTGTACTAGTTCTTTCGTTTTATAATAAAGAAATTCAAGCAAAGTTTTCTTTTATTTACTACATACCTTTCTTTTTCGTCGAACAGGAAATTTTAAAAACGCTTAAAATTGCACACATAGTTTCGCTGATGACAGTACCCTTGATTTCGCTTACTCCTTTGACACTCTTGCGAACTCCAGGTGGAATGCCGCATGTGTTAAATGAGATTGAATGATTAGATCACTGAATAACGATCTTGCCAATATCCTCGCTTGGGGCAAAGTGAATCGCGTCGAATTCAATGCATCTAAGACCCACAGCTCTCTCATCTCATCAAAACAAGACCATAACTTAACCACTCCCGTTTCTTTTGATGGAGCATTAATTTCTGATTCACCGTCACTGGGCATTCTTGGCATTAATATTTCCAGTAAGTTGAACTGGAGATATCAATCTTACGTACAGCCATAAATTCATTGGATATCGTCCAAAATAGAGCCTTCGAGCTTATTGGCGATATGGCAATAACTTGTCATATCGACTTACTCGAGAACCGCTGCAATATTGGATGCTTTTCGCTCCTTTATCGCTGCATGCATGGTCAATGCTTTGATGAAATATCTAGTCTGATCCCTTCCTACACGCAATACTCGCGCTGCAAACCGCGCACATTTTTTTACCTTTCTAATTACTTTCGGCCATACAGTAAAAATCCGAGATGCTTTTTTATCCGGAACTGTGGAACAGTTTACCATCTTCTGTTTTTCTTTCGGCATACAATCTGAGGCAGTTTAAGAGCGACATACATCGGCACCTCCGCCACTCGCCTCATATCCCGTAATCATTTCCCTTTCTCCTTCCTGCCATGCTGTGCTTTGCATCATAGGGTATCCCCTGAGTTTGGCTTAATAATATTTAAAAAAAAAAATACCAAAAACAGTTTATTCTTATTCAAAAAATACGATTAGAATTTAGGTGTAAGACGCTAAGCGCTTGAATTATCCCAATGAAATGCATAAAATAAGAGCTTAAGTTAAGAAAACTTAAATTATGATTTTGGTAGCATTATGTTGTTTATTAGGAAGTGTGTCGGGTCGAGGACGTAGCTTGAGTAGTTCAGTAATATAGAAAATACGAATGAACATAACAAACTACCTTGAGGTACATGTAGCTGCATAATCATCAACTATTAAAAAAATTATATATCAACAAGTATATTTCTTAGCGAATTTAGCATTTGCAATACTCATCTAAAATTTGATTATTCCGATCTTGTATTTAATCCAATCTTGCATTTATCCATAGTTTTAAATATTTAGCTAAAAATACATAAATTAATTTTGATTAATTAGAATGTTAACAAAAGCTTGATATGTAAACAAATAAATTACACAAGACTTAAAAACGACAAAAGCGATCCCACATCACAAAACATTTAAACAAAACATAAATAACCCAAAGTTTCTCATTAATATAAATACATTTAGATAAACTTTTGAAATCTACTTACCTATTGCTTTGACAGCGATTTTCAGTCTACTAATAATGACATTTGCTGCGATAGACTGCAAATTATAACACTCGTACCAACATTTCAATAAATTAAATTTCAGGTCAATATCTATCGATAAGTTTAGGCCAAGTTCGATAAGAAGGGGATAGCCTATAAAAACGCGTAGATTTTTGAGGGGAAACATTTTTGACCGTTACGTTAAATAATCAATTTTATGGAAAATTCAAATGAATTTTGCATTCTTAAAACACGGTATTTTTTAAAGGAAATGAGATATATTGAAATCGGTGGTCGAGAGGTCAAGTAATCTTGTTGCGCGGTTAATAGAAAGTTTCTAAATCAATTGGAAACTTGAAATCAATTTGGAAAAAGTGTTTTATACCCTAGATGAAATCTATAGGGTATACTAAGTTTGTCATTCCGTTTGTAATACCTCGAAATAATGATGGTAGAGCAAAAGATCCAAAAGATGTGACAGTCACATTTGGTTCAACATTCAATTCAAGAAACGAAAAGTGAGGGAATTATGCTACAAAGAATCACGTAAATTAATGTATAAAAAAATTCAGAAGTTATGGGATTTAGAAATAAAGATGGAAGACAATAAGAAGAATGTAAATAGCAGACAACTATACAACACACAGCAACCTGATATTAGTGACAGCGACATGGAAACGATTACGTTTTTCCCATTAGTTAAAAACAGAACAGATATTGAATTTACTACAGAAGAAATGAAATTGTTGGAAAAAGGTATAAAATATTCGCCAACTTGTGAAATACAATTTAAAGATTATATAAATTTAGCAGTGGATGCGGAAATAGGTACAAATAAATCTAATTTGTTGGTTAAAGCAGAATGCGCCAAAGAAATTAAAAAGTAGTTTAGAAAGTTTTAGATATAAAATTTCAAATAATAGAGAAAAAACAATTTTTGAATCATTAAAACTAAAAATAGAATCGAATAATTAATCACAACAAAAGCAGATAAAGGTAACACCTTAATAATTCTATATGAAACAGAATATATGGAAAAAATGTATGAGTTCATTACTGAAAGTGGCGCTGTACATTTAATTACAGACCCTACATTGATATTTCAAGCAGCGATTAGAAAGACCATTAATGGCCGATTTCACAGTCCAGGCTTAAGCCAGAGCTTAGTTAAGCCACGGGTGTGGCTTAAGCCCAGAACTTAAGCCTACTCGGTTTCACAGTACCTACTCAATAAGCTGAGGCTTAGTTAAGCCGCGGATGAAAATTTTTAAGTTGTCAGCACTGCGGTAATTGTGAATTTTTTGAAAGGAAAATTGCCATTGTGAATTAAAAACTAAGCGAAAAGAAGAAGAACTTTTTATTTGCCAGTTTGTTGTGGTTTTTATCTGGAAGGATATTAAATCCAAAATCATTGTTGCAGAATGTTTCGACAACGTAAACCATCAAAGCCGAATGTTTCTACAGCCGGAACCGAGAATAAAAACCAACGTCATCTTATTTCTCGAAATGTTGCGGGTCACGGGTCACACCTTGCGATATTATATTATACATTTCTTGGTCTCTTATATCCTCTGCATCAGATAAATAACTCATTTGTGTCCTAAACTGTTTGGTTTCTTCTTAAAACGTCAAATGGAATGCTGACACTAGCTGCCAGACAGTACTCACAACTGCTAATTAGATAACTGTTTTTCGCTTGGAAAATTTCAATTTCGTTTTAAAATATAACTTTTGAAATATGCACGTTCATTTAATAACAAAAATTATAATATTTAGGCAAAATGTATATTTAGCAATAATTTCTTATGTGTTTCACAGCAAAATCTGAGGCTTAAGCCTTCGAGATGACGGGCTTAAGTTAATCTTTCCTTAAGCCAGTGATTTCACTTAAGCCTTGACTGTGAAACCGAAATATTTATTAAGCCTTGGCTTAAGCCATCGCTGCGGCTTAAGCCTTGACTGTGAAACCGGCCATAAGAAATGTAGTAGTATTTTAGAAAATCAAAGGCTTATTAACATGAATCCTAAGGCACCGACAATATATGGTCTATTAAAATTACATAAAGATAATTGTCCGATCCGTCCAGTAGATTCCTATAAATCAGCACCAGCATATAATAAAATTTATGCACATGTTTCAATAAATTGTTGGTAGAATTTACGGGTTTTATTTCTAAACATGCTATAAGAAATAGTGTTGAATACATAGAAAACATTGAACAACTTGAAATCCCTAAAAACGCTATGTTAGTGTCATTCGATGTAAAAAGCCTATTCCCTTCGATACCAATAACAGAGTTACGAGAAATAGTTCACCAACATATAGACACCAAAGTGAATGATAACACAATTAGATGGGAATTGAAGCATATATGTACTAGAAATAATAATAGACCAGAATTATTTTAGATTCAACAAGAAATATTATAAACTAGAAAATGGATTAGTGATGGGATCACCATCATCACCCCTTTTAGCGGAAATGTATATGAGAAATTTCGAGAATAAGATTTTCAACACATCTAAAGTAAAATTCTGGTATAGATATGTGGATGACGTTTTAGCCTTATGGCTAGGTACAGATACAGAGTTAAACGATTTTCTTAATTGGCTCAATAAACGTAATAGTAGAATTCAATTTACCAGAAAAGAATGGTTCTTAAAATTTTTTAGACCTTGTAATTAATAAGTTAGACAGCAAATTTACATTTGGTAGTTTTAGAAAACCTTCTTTTACAGATTCAATTATACCAATAGGCTATAATCACTCGTGTAATATAAAAATGTCATCTTTCAATATTTTAATCCATAGACTATATAATTTTGTTCAAGAAAGAATTTTTTGGGATTCTCCGGTATATAACAAAAGCTTAAAAATGTTCTAATTTGTTATTTCATCACACAACCCATTAATTTTTGGTGACAAGTTTCAAGTCTTGGTTTGACTCATCAACAGGTCATAAATAGCGAAATTGGGTGATATGAAAAAAAATGAAAAAAAGAATAAAGAAATGAAAAGTTTGAGAAAAATAGAAAAAAACAATTTTTTTATTTAGTAAAAAAATTTAAAAAAATTTTGAAGAAACAGATTCATTCGAAGCGAATCGAACCTGTATACGCCACGCAGTGGGCTGAAAAATAAAGAAGAAAAGGAAGAAGAAGATGCGTTTCGTGGCAGCAGAAAACTATTTAGACTATTTAGTATACCACTTTCTCAATTAGCATTTAATAAAGAAGTTTAGGTGATTAAGAAAATATCCAACAACAATGGATATTCTCGAAAGGTAATAGATAGATTAATAAATCAGAAAGAACAGAAATTAGTGATGAAAAAACTTTGTAACTTGATACCTGCTAATGTTAATACTAATAATTATATAAGGTTACCATTTATAGGAAAAGTTAGTTTTACCATAGCATAAATATTAAAGAAAAATTGCAATGTTAATGTCGCTTTTTACAATGAGAACACACTCAGAAATAACCTAATAAACTGCAAAGGAAAAAAAATGATTTATTGAAAAATTCAGGTGTGATCAGATGTGACGTGCGTGAATGCATGTATATAGGTCAAACAGGACGTGAGATTAAAATAAGATTTCGAGAACATATGACATACTTTAAAAATAATAAAGACGATGGAGCGGTAGCGATACATTTAAGAGAGCAAAATCATTATTGTAGCATAGAAATTGTAAAAGTATTGCACGTTGAGAAGAAATGCAAAAGATTAGGTCTACTAGAAAATATAGAAATAGAAAGAGCAAAAAATAAAAATAATGTACATGTAGTTAATGAGCAACTACAGTTTGCTCTGTCCCCCATATTACGACAAGTGTGTTGACCTATGTAAATGAGTTCACATAGTAGTAGATTCAGTAGCTTGTTAAGATGGTCGAATAAGACCGAAACAATAGTTAGACAAACAATTTTTTTTTTGTGAAACTTAAGTAAATAAATAAATTAGCTACTCAAACTCAGTTTGCGAATTTTATAAAAATGTTTTACAAACCAAAATCATTAAACAGCTTAAAATATATTAAAAGTTATTTTGATTTTTGCATGTCCGTCTGTCTGTCCGTCTGTCCATCTGTGCGCACAATAACTCGAGAACGCATATACTTAGAGAGCTGAAATTTTGTACACAGACTTAAAAAACAAAACTAAAATTAAGTTCGAAATGAGACAAATCGGGAAACTCCTGCGTACGGTTGCCATACAAAACTTTCGTTTTCCATTATATATTTGGACACTGCCTGAGAACGCATCGATATACAGTGCTGAAATTTGGTACATGGTGTTTTCAATGTAGCAAATAAAATTTCAAAAATGGATTGAATCGAGCAACTCATTCTTGGTGTTGCCATATAAAAATTTAGGTTTTTTACGTATACTGTGAAAACGATCAGTCCAAGACATTTTTATTGTACTAAAAACTTCTTCAGAATACGAAATCCTACGAAATTGGTTATAATAATTATTTTGTCCGCCAAACCGTTTTAGAAATATGGCGAAAAACCACTTCAAAAATCAAACTTGCACAGAAAGGTGACAATACGAAATTTCATGCGGGCATTCATCTAGGGTATCATAAGAATTTGTCTTAGACCAATTCTAGCTTTTTTACTTGTTTATTGACTGAATTACGTAAAGTGAATTTGTGACTTGTAGAATTATTTAGAAATAGTTGAAACAACTTTGAACGGAATGTGCACAATTAACTGGTTTAAATAAAGTTAAGTGTATTTAAAAGGTGCTTATTAATTTTCAACCACCACTCCTGATATGAGAAGTATAACTCAGTGGCAAGACTAGTAGTGGTGGTTCAAAAGAGAAAAGTTCGATTCTTCGTCGCAGCATGTTACTTTTTTTTAGCTTTTTTTCATCAGTAGAAATTACATGGATTCAGCCAACTAGTTATAAAAAACTTGATTGGCTTGAATTAACTAATTACTCTTGAACTCGACCGTTGGTCCTTCGAACCGACATTAAAAAAAAATCTCTGGCAAAGTGCGAACTGTAGAAACTTTTCGAATTTGACTGTGTTATGTATGTATGTTAATTGAAACAACAAGCCATAAGGTTGGAGTCTAGGCTCTCCACGAATAGCTTGCTCCCTATCTCGCCACCCTTGACATTCTTCTCACCTTTCCTTTTTTATTGATTTCCCTCGACGGCGGCTCCTGTCATCGCTTTGCAGGTGTCCCAATATGTTACAATCACAACCTCAAAGAACACCACATGATGGGGTGCTCAGTGATGAATGCAGTCTGTTACAAGTCTGCTGCCCAGTTTTCCATCTTTGACACTCCACTCTCCTATGATCTTGTAGAGACTCCACTCGTCGGCATTTTCTGCAGTCCCTTTGAAGGTCTCTCGGTCTATTACAATTCCAACATCGATGATGATTGCATTCTGTTGGACGTACATTCCCTCACTGGTATTTCTCTCACTATCTGGCGGATTCATGCGCTAATGGATAGACTAGTGATTCTGCTGTTAACCTATTTCCTGCGAGCCTTAATGCTTGTTGTAAATTTTGATCTGCGATAGGGTTAACAAATGCCTCTGTTGCCACTACATTAAAAAGATCCGCATTTATGCTGGAGTATGAAAGATTCACTAATCTTTCATATCAGCCTGGAGTTGCTGTAGTGATTCTTCATGCTTTTGAATCCTGTTGCGTAATTCCAGGCGATATTTTTGCTGCATACATTCATCTCCATAACGTAATTCTATCGCCTGTACAAATAAAGTATGATCACTTCGCCTTTCAATCGCTATAGTTTTGTAATAGCTCTGACGCAGGACCTCGAAGTGTTAATACTAGAGCTTTGTCTGCATTATTCCATCCGTTTACTACCGAAGCTACGTCGAATTATCTCTTGAAAATATGCCACGAATTTTGTCCATCAAGGTTTCACTCTACCTGCACCGGATATTTCAATTCCTTCGTGCCAAATCTACATTAAAATTGACGAGCTGCTCCGTGATATTTTGGACATTTCGCTGTACTTCCGACACTTTTTGTTGAACTTCCGACACTTCCTGCTCGATTCCTTCAATTTTAAAATTTTGTTCGTCTAATGAATCTTTGAGAAAATTCTCCAACAAGTTTCAAGACAATTCTGTAAAGAAATCTCTTGTTCATCCCAATGGACTTCGCGAGAAATCTTTTCTTCTTCCATGCATTCCTGCAGGGAATTCTTTTGTCCCTCATTAGCATACTTTCGTCCAAATGGGTTTCCATAGATTTCTTCTGATCATGTAAACGGGATTCCAAAGAATTCTTTTGTTCTTCCAGAAATTTCTTCTGTTCATCCTAACGGGATTTCAGGTAATTTTTTTGTTTCTCAAATGCATTATTTTTTTTTCGTACAAGCGGGCTTCCAAAAATTTCTTTTGTTATTCGTAAGCACTGTTTATTTACAAAGCTAATGCAAGTTCCAATTTGCTGATTAAAGTACGGAAAACCTAATCCATGTCCATCGCAGACTTTTCTGCAGCTTCAGATTCGTGTGAAATGTCTTCGAAAATCATTGTCTGAGGATTCTTTCCATCCTTTATCCAAGTTTGCCTAATTGGCCCGCCTAGACGATTCTTTACACCTTTCATTTATAATTACCGCTTCTCTAACTTCACTTTCATATGTTTTATTCGAAGCTCCTCCAGCTGGCGTCCCATTTCTTTAGTACGAATTTTCACACAAATTCACAAAATCACTCTTTGTTGTAAGTCGGCACTTTATTTCACGAATTTATCTCTGCTGATACCAGTTGTTACGAGCGTGGCTCGTTATTTAAAACACTATATTTCAGATAAAACTCACAAATTCTTCTTTTGTTTAACTATACTGTTTACTTTAACAAATTCCCAAACAATATCAAACGCCTCTACTTTAACTATCGTTAGAACTATACTTCCAATTATTCAAGTAACTTACTACGTTCACTTCACTGTTTTAGGGAAGACTTGCCTCTTGGCGATGACAAAATGTCTTAAATGTCCAGAACCTTTCGAAAATTCCATTCTAGAATCAACGATTCTCCGAATTTAAAGTTGTTTACTGTTCGAACCTATAGATGTCGCTTGTCCTAAAGTTGCTTATATTTGAACCAAGAGATGTCACTCATACCATTCTATTGCAGCTAAGAATATATTTGTTTTATCGAGACGATAGTTCATAGCTATACTTGGATCCCATATGTGGCGCTAAAAGTCCTAAATATTTATGTTCAAATTGCAAGAGCATTACTTTTTTCTGAAGTTCCAACATATTTTACATGAAATGGGAGCTATACAAACGAGGTGTTGCTGTTACTAAACATTTACAGCAAATTTATAATGTTGATTTATAGCTCATCCAAAATAACGTGAGCGCTTTTATTTACGACTACTTTTAATACATGTACGAGGACAAAGGTTCGGTCATTACATTCCATTCCGGAATGGACCACCCGCCCATATAAATTTTGTATACTTTTTTGGTACTGCATGCGACATCTAGTTCTTGTGCGATCTATGCTATTACACCTATCTATAGTCATGTTATTGTGATTCGTTTGTTAAACGCTGTGATTGATGATTATGAAGTGAATAAGGAACGCTTTCTAATTGAAGAACTCCAGAAAATTCTATTCTAGTCAAATTCAAGGAACTTACAGCTAACACAGTCTATTTTAAATTAATGCTCATAACGTTGTTAGTAAATAGTTGAATTTTCAAGTTGGAATCACAATGGGTTTACCGACGAAATTTTGTTTTAAAGGACTGTTTATGGGTTACATTTGAGAAAAAAAATTATGTCCTTGCTGAAAAATTTTTACGGAATCAAGACAACACAAAAGATTTCTAAGAATTTTTTCAAAAAAAAAAAAAAACAGACCTCAATTGAAAAAATATTCCCGACCACAAAAAACACATTTATTTACTAACAACATTCAACGCAATATTTATTAAAAATAAAACAAGGAAAAATTAAAAGAAAGCATTTTGAGATATTCAAGCATAAAAGATATATTTATTATCTTCTCTTTCTTTAAAAGGCATCTCATTTAATAATTTTCCCTCAAGGATTGTAGTTTCTCTTTAACTGATTTAAACGCAGAAATCCAAGAATTTATAGTATCCCATAAACTTTGACTTAAACGCAATTAAATGAAAAAGGCAAGTTGGTATGTAATAGAGTTAGAATAAGTAAAAAACTGGTGAATTTATAGTTTTTTAAAAATGGGTCGAAACGACCTTTTGGGAACAAAAGGGAAAGTTTTCCGGAGTTATCAAACTTTAGTAACAAAAACATATTGTAGGCATCATAATGACATATATTATTAATGAAAAAATATATTATATATATACATTTTAATAAGTTAGAATTAATAAAATAAAGCTATATCTTTTGAAAAAAAAAAAAATAATAATAATAATTCACTAACCAAAATGACATACTTCATTGGAAAAATATCATACTTCGTCAGAAATCGTTCTTCTTCATCTCTTGAATTGTGATAATTCTGGAAACATTTGTTATGCAAAGGATTACAGGATGTGCAAGCTATTACAGTTTTGTTTTCGCAATGAATAGGTACATCGACTGTAAAATTACATTGCTGATTCTATTTTTTCTCGTAAGTCGCGGTGTTCAGTCCACCGATGCATTTACGTTCCCTCGATGCTTTCCACTTCTATCTACATCTTCCTACAAAACAGAAAAATAACCACAAAGTATTCATTTACCAAATAAATATAACAAAAATCAAATACTTATCTAAAGTAAATTATTCTCCAATGAATAATCCACTTCTGATGATAATCTCGATATTTATCCGATCTGGAAACAGGCAAAAAATTATTAATAACTAATTAATAAATCAAAAAAAGATCAAATCTTACCAAGTTATAGGTATATCCCTCTGTATATTTACATCTTTGATGACAACAAATGACATTAACGTCAAATCATTTGCTTTCGCCTCAGTCATCAATTCAATAAACGTCGCTAGGGCAACACCGAGAGGCGAAAGCTCATAACTGGATGCGGCGGCTATATAAAGCCGACGAGCCGCAGCAGAAAATCATTCTTGGTTCAGAGCTCATCTGATTCGGAGAATAATCCGATTAGCAAGAATATTATTCCCAACCTCCAAAATAGAAGAATAATTCTATACTTCAGAGAATAATCTGAAATTCCTATTATTTCCAAACTCCGTCCCACACCTAAGCAGAAGAATAATTCTGCCGCAGAGAATAATCTGCAATTTCCTGCCCACACCTAAGCAGAAGAATAATTCTGCCGCAGAGAATAATCTGCAATTTCCTGCCCACACCTAAGCAGAAGAATAATTCTGCCGCAGAGAATAATCTGCAATTTCCTGCCCACACCTAAGCAGAAGAATAATTCTGCCGCAGAGAATAATCTGTAATCTTCTTCTTTTCACTAGCATCTTGTTGCCCACGTATAAGCAGAAGAATAATTCTGCCGCAGAGAATAATCTGCAATCTTCTTCTTTCTACTAGCATCTTGTTGCCCACGTATAAGCAGAAGAATAATTCTGCCGCAGAGAATAATCTGCAATCTTCTTCTTTTTACTAGCATCTTATTGCCCACGTATAAGCAGAAGAATAATTCTGCCGTAGAGAATAACCTGCAATCTTCTTCTTTTTTGTAGCATTTACTGCCCGTGTGTCTAAAAATAGCATTCTTAAATTTATTCATAGGAAGTAGTCCTCTCATAGACTATTAATATTCTTCTTCTTCCTTTTTCTAGAATAAGACGAATTAAAGGAGGCGGACTACGGGAGCATTGAAATTTTATACTGAGTTTTTAATTTGTTTTCGTTTGAACTTTTTATTGAATTTTATATTGAATTTGAATTTGCCTGTAGGTTAGATTTAGTTGTAAGTTTCAATGAATTATTGTGATATTAGTGTAAGCAAACGAATACTTGAAGTATTTTATTGAATAAAGAATTTTATATTTGAATTTTAAAACTGAGTTGTCCATTAAAAACCGGCAATTCCTCCCACGAACGAGACTAGCTCTCACATTGGTCCTTCAAGTCCGGATAACTCAGTCAGTCAAATATAAAATTGAAATATTGCTTAAATATCACATAATTCAAGCTTCTCGGTTAAAAATGTCAAAAGATGGCGAATCCATTTCATCTGACGTTGGTGACGAAACCATTGACTCTGTGTCAGAGTTGGTTCAGTCCCAAAGAGAAGTCAAAGAGTTAATGGAAGATTTATTTAAAAGGCATCAAAGAGAAGGAAAAAAGAAAACTGTCAAATCGACAGAAAAACGTTTACAAACGTTTACCGAATACTGGAAAGAATTCCAAACGCGGCATAGGGCAATTAAAAAGAGAGCGACAAAAGAAGATCTCCAGCTAGATTATTTTACGAAGGAAATATTTAGCGAGGTTCAGGAGTACTACATTGAAAAGGCTGCTGGCATGGAAGAGGACATAGACAGACTAACACCAACACCGTCTGCCAGAAATCCTCCACAGACAACACAAGCCAGCACAAGCTCATGTAACAATGAAAGACTCCCTAGAATCAAGCTACCAACCTTCAATGGAGAATATTCTACATGGATCTCATTTCATGACTTGTTCAACTCAGTAATTCACAATAACAATAATTTAAGAGACGTCGATAAATTGTATTTTTTGAAAACAAATCTAATTGGAGAAGCTGAAAAGCTGCTCAGGCATTATGAAGTATGCGACGCAAACTATCAACCAGCCTGGCAGCTCTTAAAAGAACGCTACTCAAATAAGAGAATCCTAGTCAATGTGCAATTGAAAAAATTATTATCTCTCCCAACCATAAACCATGATACTGCCGACAATATTAAAAGGCTACTGGATAACATAACTGAAGCTTTACTGGCACTTCAGAACTTGAAAATAGACACCGATAATTGGGATCCAATAATTATATACTTAACTGTACAAAAATTGCACCCAGACACGCACCAATTATGGGAGCAGAGCCTCCACAGTAGCACAGAATTGCCCAAATTAAAAACTTTAACAAAGTTCTTAGAGTCTCGCTTCCGAACTCTAGAAATGATAGGAAACAAAAATACGTCATGAAATATGACACAGAGAAAATCATTCTCACCCAAACCCACATATGGACTCTTGAACAAAACTAAAAATGCAGTGCCAATACACCCACCTACAAAAAGGACCTCTTGCAGCCATTGCAAAGGTAGCCATATAATTTTTCACTGCCCAACATTTAGAAATTTGACCACCCAACAAAGGCACGAAGTTGTCATAAATAAACACTTATGCAAAAATTGCTTATCACCCAACCATATAACTACTAGCTGCACAAGCAACAAAAAGTGTTATCATTGTAACAGAAATCATAACACTCTGCTCCACTACGAGAAAAATTATTCAAAAACACCAAATCAGTCCACCCAAAATTCCAACATGGAAGCCAAACAAATCACACCCGCCTGTAGAAATGATGAACAACAAGTTCAGAATTTCCTAACGTCAAATATGAAAAGAGCTCTTCTCTCTACGGCTCTGATAAACATTACTGCATCATCCGGAATCACAATGGCATTCCGAGCACTAATAGACTCTGGGTCTCAAGTGTCCATCATGAACGAGAAAACCTTTAAACGATTACAACTCAAAGGATCTCCTACTACCCACGAATTAATTGGACTTGGCACGACACCCACTAATATAGCCTTAAAACAGGCCACAGTCACAATTAATTCACTACATTCAAATTTTAATATAACAAGCAACATGCTTGTAATTAAAAAGATCACCGAACTATTGCCAGCCCAAACGATCGAAGTTTCAAAATGGAAACACATCGACAATCTCCCGCTAGCAGACCCTAAATTCGCTATTCCAGGAGAAATAGACATTCTTCTTGGAGCAGATATTTACGCCGCCATTCTCACAAATGGCATAAAAAGAGGACCTTGCAATACACCTACTGCCCAAAATACGAAACTTGGCTGGATCTTAATAGGAGCAGTACCAGAAACAAAAAGCATGACAACGACAACGCTATCCACCCACACCACTATAAATACTGATTTAGATAATCAGTTAACAAAATTTTGGGAACTAGAGGAATGCTCCATTAGACCCAAATTTTCACCAGAAGATCAATTATGCGAGGATCTCTATAATGAAACAACAAAACGATTACCCTCTGGAAAATATGAGGTAAATCTACCTTTCAAAGACTGTAATACACCTCAGCTCGGACAGTCTAGAAACATGGCTGTCAAACAATACTTACAGCTAGAGAAAAGACTATCTAACAATCCAGAATTGTATAAACTATACAAAGCTTGTATCGATGAGTACACTCATCTTGGACACATGAAGCCTATTCCACCCACACAACTATTATTAGAAAACAAATCATGTGATAACACTCCATTCTATTACCTACCGCATCATGCAGTGTTTAAAGAGAGCACTACCACTAAGCTTCGAATTGTATTCAATGCATCAGCACGCACCTCAAATGGTAGATCATTGAATGAACAATTACTGATTGGACCTACAATCCAACCAACACTTTGGACCACCTTATTGAGATGGCGACTGTACAGATTTGCATTTACTGCAGATATTGAGAAAATGTACAGGATGATTCAGATGGCACCTAAACACCAACAGTACCAGAGAATAATCTGGAGAAATACACCAAAGGAAGAAATAAAAGACTACGTCCTAACTACAGTCACCTTTGGCACAGCACCAGCACCATATCTCGCCATTAAAACGCTGCAGCAGTTAGCAAAGGATGAAGCTAGCAATTATCCACTCGCAGCAAAAAGCATCATGAGAGATTTTTATGTGGATGACTTGGTCTCGGGAGCACACAGCTTAAGCGAAGCACAACAACTACAACAAGAACTTATTGAAGCTCTAGCCTCAGGAACATTTAACCTAAGGAAATGGACAGCCAACCATCATGACTTACTAAAAAATATTCCACTAGAGCATCGAGAGTTAAAAACGAATCTGGAATTCTCAGAACACGAATCGATAAAAACTCTCGGCATCCGCTGGCACCCAACAACAGATTTCTTCTCTTTCAAAGTCAACACTCCCGAACCAAAAACCACATACACCAAACGAATAATACTGTCTGAAGTATCGTCTCTATTCGACCCACTAGGCTGGTTAGCGCCATGCATTATTACAGCCAAAACTTTAATTCAGAAGCTCTGGCTCTCTAAATGCGACTGGGATGATTCTGTATCCGCAGAAGTTTTAAAAGAATGGAATCATTTCAAAGATCAACTACCTACCATTCAGGATATTCAGATTCCACGCTGGCTAGGCTACCAGCCTAACATACGCGAGATGGAACTACATGGATTTTGCGATGCCTCCAATCATGCCTACTCAGCAGTTCTATATCTCAAAATACATCTTAATGAGAGCTCCCGAGTACAAATCATGACAGCAAAAACCAAGGTAGCTCCCATCAAACCAGTCTCATTACCTCGACTAGAGCTATGTGGTGCTATCCTGCTCTCCCGACTTATTAAACAAGTTATCACTGATTTAGAGCTTGAAAAGGTTAAAATTACAGCATGGACAGACTCCAATATAGTTCTAGCTTGGCTACAAAAACACCCATCCACCTGGAAAACGTTCGTGGCTAACCGTGTCTCCGAAATACATGAAAACATTCCACTAGCCATATGGAAACACGTTCCTTCAAAGTGCAATCCAGCTGATATAGCATCTAGAGGAATTCCACCAAATACCTTAGCTACAGCATCGATATGGTGGAATGGTCCAGACTGGTTACACCAAGGTGAACAATTCTGGCCGCAACAAACGCCAGAAATACACACTCAATTAGAGTATAAAAAGAAATCAAAGGTTCTCACCACTACAATCAATGAACAAATTCCTTTGCTTCACAAATATTCATCATATCAAAAAACGATAAGAATAACCGCCTACTGTCTCCGATTTATAAATAGTGTACGCAAATTACATCCGACTACTCAATTCTTATCAGTACACGAATTAAAAATTGCAGAACGATGTCTAATTAAATTGCTCCAAAATATTACATTTCACAACGAAATCTCCCACTTACTAAAAAATCTTCCCCTTCCTAAAAAGAGTCGACTTCTATCTCTCAATCCCACGCTCGACTCTGCCAACATTCTACGAGTTGGAGGTCGTCTCACAGAGTCTCAATTAAGTTACGACCAACAACATCCCATAATTCTCCCCAATAACCATCACTTAACCAATATTCTTATAGACCATATACACCATTACACATTACATGGAGGCACACAAGTCATATTGAGTACTATAAGAAATCAGTATTGGTTAATAAATGCCCGCAATACGGTTAGACATCGTATCCATAAATGTGTTGACTGTTTTCGATTCAATGCGAAACCTAGCTCTCAGTTAATGAGTTCACTGCCCGCAGCAAGGGTTAATATATCTCTACCCTTTCAACACGCTGGGGTAGACTACGCAGGTCCGCTTGATATGAAAACATCAACACTAAGAGGAGCGAAATTAACGAAAGCCTATATTTGTCTGTTCGTTTGCTTGGCCACTAAGGCCATACATATAGAACTTGTCTCTGATATGACTACACCAGCCTTTCTAGCCGCTCTTAAAAGATTCGTTGCAAGGAGAGGCCTTTGCTCACACATCTACTCAGATCAGGGAACAAATTTTGTAGGAGCGAATAGAGTCTTACAATCAAACTTACAAAAATCCATCAGAACAATCGAGGTCGAATTAGCCAGCCAATTTGCTAACCAAGGCATAACTTGGCATTTCAACCCTCCTGCAGCACCACACTTTGGTGGCTTATGGGAAGCCGGTGTAAAATCCACCAAACGCCATCTACACAAAACCATCAAAGATGCAAAACTCACCTATGAAGAGTTATACACAATGTTAGTTCAAATTGAGGCATGTTTGAATGCCAGACCTCTCTCTCCTCTATCCAATGATCCAACAGACTATAATATTCTCACTCCTGGACACTTCCTGACAGGTCGTCACAATCTCACCGTACTAGAACCTCCCCCACTTAACCCACAACATCCTCTCAAGAGATGGCAGCACATCCAATCTCTTTCCCACAATTTTTGGAAACAATGGTCAAGAGATTACTTACACACATTGCACCAACGACATAAATGGAAGATAGAAAAGGAAAACTTACAAATAGGAACTCTCGTTCTAATAAAAGATGATCATACTCCCATCGGAAAATGGCCATTAGGTAGAATTATTGACATTCACACTGGTCACAACAATCTAGTGAGATCAGTCTCAATTAAAACCCCGAAAAATATTCTCACCCGTCCAATATCAAAAATTTGTCCTCTCCCTTTCACCAAATCATCCTAATAAATATCAAAATATCCCCACCAAAATCGATTGCTCTCTGGCATTACCAAATTTCAAAACACCCGTTATATTCAAATATAAACGAATCCAGAATCCGCCAAAAGTCACTTCAAATTTGAAAGTTGACAAGTGCGCGTAGTGATTTTTATTCCTTTTGAGTTCGTTTATATTTTCTTTCAGTTTTTTCATTTTTTTTTTTTTTTTTTTTTTGTGTTTTATTTTCGACCATGGATGAGCTGTTGGAAATTTTCAATTCAGAATCTTTGGATTCTGTGGATACAGGCCTATCACCAACTCCACCAGAATTACTGGCTCCCTTCAAGCCAATCAGGCCTATCAGCCCTCTGCCACCAACACCGAAAAAGGCACGCAGGCTCCAGTCGGCAATAGTGAAACCACCACCACATGAAATTATTCCAGTACGAAAAATAGTCAGACCATTTGAGTCAATGCCAGCAGCGCCTAATTTAAAACAATTTCAAACTAAGCCTAAAGCAAACGACAGCTTCAAGTTCAAGCCAAGGTCCAAGGAACGTCATCCAGGAATTCGTGTGCAAACTCAGCCAAGATTGCCTACTGCAACGAGCACTACATCACTCAATATGCCAGATTTATACTCAGAGAACAACACCCCGAGAGCTAAACCAAGGCCAAAGAAATACCACCCAGTAATTCGTGACTCAACAACGTCACGAAACCTTAATCAGAAACCAGCAACAACAACAACATTACCAGGTCTAGCAGAAGACTTAAAAACAATAACGCCTGTCAAAGAGACTGGAGCAGTTGGCCCACAACAACTACAAAGGCCCACTAAAAATACTAAAGGTATAAAAGCGCCTCAGCACCTGTTACCTCAGGCAACAATTATTGAGCCTCCAGTTGAATTTATGGATATACCAGTCACTCCTCCAGCACAATTTTCGAACCAGCCGATAACTCCACCAAAGCTATTCCAAGATTCTGACACTAACAATGGAAGGCCAGCGGATCAAAATGCAGGAATACCACATGACCTAGCTGGGAAGATTATTGCCACGCCGATCGTG
The DNA here is from genome assembly GCA_963924295.1 of Dioctria rufipes. Classification (NCBI taxonomy): domain Eukaryota; kingdom Metazoa; phylum Arthropoda; class Insecta; order Diptera; family Asilidae; genus Dioctria; species Dioctria rufipes. The sequence continues at coordinate 106,641,813 of OZ002741.1, read as the reverse complement.
ATTAAGCTACTCGAAGCAACGCATTCACCTTGGGACAAAATTAGGAAGGCAAATTATTTTATTAAATGGAGTCTTCCTGGAGGTGTGGAGATGAAAATGAAAAAGAAAAGGGAAAAATTACACATCTATCATCAACCAACCGTAAGTTTATTTTCTTTTTTCTAAATAAAAATGTTACATTTTTTTTTTTGAGGCGGGAGGATGTTCAGTCCACCGATGCATTTACGTTCCCTCGATGCTTTCCACTTCTATCTACATCTTCCTACAAAACAGAAAAATAACCACAAAGTATTCATTTACCAAATAAATATAACAAAAATCAAATACTTATCTAAAGTAAATTATTCTCCAATGAATAATCCACTTCTGATGATAATCTCGATATTTATCCGATCTGGAAACAGGCAAAAAATTATTAATAACTAATTAATAAATCAAAAAAAGATCAAATCTTACCAAGTTATAGGTATATCCCTCTGTATATTTACATCTTTGATGACAACAAATGACATTAACGTCAAATCATTTGCTTTCGCCTCAGTCATCAATTCAATAAACGTCGCTAGGGCAACACCGAGAGGCGAAAGCTCATAACTGGATGCGGCGGCTATATAAAGCCGACGAGCCGCAGCAGAAAATCATTCTTGGTTCAGAGCTCATCTGATTCGGAGAATAATCCGATTAGCAAGAATATTATTCCCAACCTCCAAAATAGAAGAATAATTCTATACTTCAGAGAATAATCTGAAATTCCTATTATTTCCAAACTCCGTCCCACACCTAAGCAGAAGAATAATTCTGCCGCAGAGAATAATCTGCAATTTCCTGCCCACACCTAAGCAGAAGAATAATTCTGCCGCAGAGAATAATCTGCAATTTCCTGCCCACACCTAAGCAGAAGAATAATTCTGCCGCAGAGAATAATCTGCAATTTCCTGCCCACACCTAAGCAGAAGAATAATTCTGCCGCAGAGAATAATCTGTAATCTTCTTCTTTTCACTAGCATCTTGTTGCCCACGTATAAGCAGAAGAATAATTCTGCCGCAGAGAATAATCTGCAATCTTCTTCTTTCTACTAGCATCTTGTTGCCCACGTATAAGCAGAAGAATAATTCTGCCGCAGAGAATAATCTGCAATCTTCTTCTTTTTACTAGCATCTTATTGCCCACGTATAAGCAGAAGAATAATTCTGCCGTAGAGAATAACCTGCAATCTTCTTCTTTTTTGTAGCATTTACTGCCCGTGTGTCTAAAAATAGCATTCTTAAATTTATTCATAGGAAGTAGTCCTCTCATAGACTATTAATATTCTTCTTCTTCCTTTTTCTAGAATAAGACGAATTAAAGGAGGCGGACTACGGGAGCATTGAAATTTTATACTGAGTTTTTAATTTGTTTTCGTTTGAACTTTTTATTGAATTTTATATTGAATTTGAATTTGCCTGTAGGTTAGATTTAGTTGTAAGTTTCAATGAATTATTGTGATATTAGTGTAAGCAAACGAATACTTGAAGTATTTTATTGAATAAAGAATTTTATATTTGAATTTTAAAACTGAGTTGTCCATTAAAAACCGGCAATTCCTCCCACGAACGAGACTAGCTCTCACTTCGTGGTACTCCATATTTTTTACACAAGTTTTCAGCTACATTCTTAATAAATTGCAGTTTATCGTATTTACATCCAAAGCTTGTGCTTAGTATTCAAGCATTGTTCATTGCAGCATAAAAACACCATAGTATAATAGGCATATACCACTTTTTTCCTCGAATGCTAAAAGGATAATTTGAAATGAAATTATCCATTAGATCAAAAACCCCATATTTTTGTTTTTGCTTGACGGAATATCTGGAAATTTTTTATATAGGCTGTACGCCAAATTTGTCTAATCATAACATAACAATATTATTGTCCATCAATTTTACCGCAATATTATTGTCATCTTTGTCCACATACCTACCGTATGCCCCCTTACCTTCCTTCTTAGTTCTTTATTTGAACTTATAATGCATTTTTCGGTTCGAATGTCGTGCATAGTGCCCGTTGCACCAAAATTCTACTGAAATAATTTAATCAACAATTACACACTTGTGAAAAAGTTATCGAAAAACAGAAAATTTTAAATTGTTATATTTTTTTTGCCACGCTAAAATCTCTGCCGCTGTAAATTTTAACTTATTAGCCAAAGAGATCGGAAACGAACCAGTAATGATAAAGGATTGATTTAAAAAAAAAAAACAAAAACTTTTTGGAAAAAATGGAAGTTCAAGGGTTAACAAAATACATGCATTCGTTTTCAATTGAAAACAGAAAAATACTTCCTAATTAAAAAATAAATGTAGAACTTACCGCTTCGAATTTACCTCCATAATTGTTTGCTTCCAAACAGTGAATTTTACTACCCCATACCACTAAACATACTAAACTTGCTGCCACAGAATTCATGAATTACGTTATTTCTAATTAATAGGATTAAAAAGAAAATGAAAAAAATCCAGGAATATTTATTCATACTACAACTGTTTATACACCAGATTCGACTTCGACAAATTGGGACAACAATGTAGCGGGTCGTTTTCGACCGCTTGGGTTTAAATGGGTTAAAATAATTTGAAGGTGATGTCTTTGTGATAATTAGATCCAATGCTATGATTTCTTGAATATAGGGCAATATTAGGTATTTCAAAGTCCTTTAATTCAGGCAGCATGCGGCGGGCGTAGCACAAAAAATAGTTGTATTCTCATCTCATAATTTCTTAACTAATTACAAATGAAAAACGAGATTGGTGACCATTAGTTTAAACAGGTATATAATTTACTAACTATTCCAAATTTTAGTGGTGAAACAGAACTTCTTACGGAGCTGTGAGGTGCATAATAAAAATCCAATGTGATCGCAATCAATTTCGCTAATGGAGAAGTAAGTGTTAAAGCATCTAAATCGTATGTACATGGGTAAAGTACTAAAGTCAATTATTGACAATATTGCAGGTGTCTTATTAACACGTTCACGGCGGCACCGATATTCATGTTTTTACTATGAGACTGCGCTCGAATTCATGTTTTGCTTAATCCAGCGGCGCGATACTATCGCACCCGACCATCTTCAGTTCAGATGAAACTTTCACAGTTTGTATTGAATACCAAAATATATAGCTTATTGGTATTTGTTTGTTCTCTCCTACCACGCACTACCGAGCGCCGTGCCTAGGGGTGGGGTAAAGGGGCGCATCGCCGAGAAAGCGGCCAGCGGACTCGCGTAACTTTTTTTTTTTAATAAAATATAAAAAAAAAAAATGAATCTACAAATTTGAATTGAAATATGATTCGTCGAAGAAAAGTTCTTAGAAAATAATTCATTAAATGACAATTCGTAGAAAAATCTATTCAACACAACCCAATAAAACGTAACCTAACGTATTTATGACGTCTATATGACGATCGTGCTGTGTGAAACTTACTATTCGATTATACGTATGTATTTATGTATATATACAAAACGTATCGATATATTTGATAGTATTGATAGTTTTATGGCTAAACTATCAATCCTATCGCGAGGTTAGAGTATCGATGTTAAGCATATTGGGCGTGTATCTTTATTCTGCTCAGAGCACTCAGAGCGCTCTGAACACCGATTTCTTGTATCTTTATTTACTTTCAGAGTACTCTGAGCGCTCTGATCTTATATTCTTGTTATTGCTCAGAGTGCTCTAACTAAAATATAGTTAAAGTTTGAGCTGCTCAAAATGAGAAGAAAGAGATTGATCCAAAAAAGTATTATGGAAATATCTGAAGTGATGAAATATGAAACTGAGGACGCATTAATCGAATTAAAGGATAAACCGATATTCCGAATTAGGTGCTTTCTAGTACTCTTCTTAAAGAACTAATTCTTGAAGACAGGCAGGCTTATCGGAACCATAAATGGATATCTCTGGAAAATCTTATATGTTAATGTAATTTTGAAAGAAGTGACAGCAATCAGCTGTTTTAACTTAACGTCCCACTTTAATTCCACTTCAGAAAAATTCCCGCAAAAGTGCTTGACGAAAGTGATGAACTTACTCATGTGTAGCAATCTAATTTCCGAGTCTAAATGGGCTTTCTGCTACTGCCTGCTGTCTACAAAGTCAAAGTATATTTGTTGAGACTTGTTAATACAAAATTTTCTTCTTCTTACTTAAGACTAGGTAGACAGTATTTCAACTTAGCTAAGTTACAGGTTTGTCTAGCTACAATGTAAACAATTTAACATAGAACATGTTATAATCCATTAAGATTACCTAAGGCATCTATCCGATACTATAAGACCAAGAGTACACTTGCTCCCGGCGTACTATAAACTCTGCCTCCTATTGCCCTTAACCCAACCTATAGACTAAATAATAGAAACCAGAGCCCAATGCATAATTTTGTATGTATATAAATATTTACATATACAACTTATTACCAAGGTAATATGTTAAACTTAATATTTAGTTTTTGATTTACATATGGAATGTAATATATAATGTGTCCCTTATTGATTTGCGTAATTACTGCTAGTTCTACTGACTTCTGCCTTGTATACTTTATTAAAATAGTCGGTCCCACTTGGAGCTGATATATATTTTCTTAATTGAGTTCTGTCCTGCATCACACAAATTGTGTACATGGTCAGGAAGGTTTTATCCTCTGAAGTTTGCAATAGATGCCTTCCAGTAAAAGGGGATTCGTATGATATTTTCAGGCCGACTTTGTAGGAGCAGTTAAGAATTCTCATAAAGTATATTATTCAGTAAGGAGTCATTCCTGTTTTCTTCTGCTATTTGTTTAATCAAATGGTTGGGATGTTCTATTAGACCCTCTAGCCTTTTTTGTAGAGGCTTAAAGTGTATGTTAATCGAGGGGGAAAGTCAGCTTCCTTATAGAGGTATATGTTAGGGTGCCACTATAACTGTTAGTTCTCCTGAATTTGCCGGTACAGTGGTGAATCATTTTTCTTCCAAAGGATTCCAGTTTTTCGGCCACAGAAGGTGAGATCGAGAACCAATTTGAGAACCCATACATAGGTCGTATTAAAGTTTTGTAAATCATGAGTTTAGTTGATTGCGACAGAAATTTAGAGTTTAGGAGAGGCCTCAGAATTGCTGCAGCTATTTTGCCCTTTTTTAAAGCTTTTCTTGCAAGGATGTTAAAACGCAATTTGTTGGTATTTGATTTCCTCTTTTAAAGGAATTTGGCTTGTGTTAATTTTTAAGGTGAGCGTTTTGCTTTCCCTAACAGCCAGGTGATGGCCTTTCCCACTTGGATTTCGGAAGCAAATTATCCCACATTTTCGCTCGTTAATACTAAGCCCCCATTTAGTATAATATGCGATGAGGTTGGGGATAATATTTTTGATGGTGTCCAGTGCATGGTGCGGTCTTTCATGTTCACTTATAATAATTGTATCATCAGCATACAGTACAGCCCCTTGTTACTTTCATCAGATTCCGCTACAGGGAAATAATGTAAGTAAATGTTAAATAATTTCGGGCCCAGGATTGATCCCTGTGGTACTCCAGACTTCACTGAGAATACGTCCCCAATGGCAATTGAGGTCTGTCTGTCGCTTAGAAAGCTGAGCAGTAGCGTTTGTTGGACAGTTCGTATCTATTAACTTGTGTATGAGGCCCTTGTGGCATACTTTATCAAATCCTTTTTCCAGGGCTATTGTGCACTTTTTATTTCTTAAATTGTGGGTGATTATTTTAACCAGAGTAAGCACCGAATGGTCCGTGGAGTGAGACTTTCTGAATTCAAACTGATTGTTAGGTATTATATCGCATACTTCGCAGAAATTATTCAATTTATCGGCTATATCTCTTGCAAATAGTTTCCCTATAGTTCATAATAGGGAGATGGGTCTAAAGTTTTGAATGAGTTTTGAGTTCCTTTGTTTTTGCGAGGGGGATTAGGTACGCTTTTTTCCACTCAGATGGAAAGGAACCATTGTTTGTGCAATGGTTAAATAGGGATGCTGGCTTGATATCTATAGTTTTCGGGCATTTATGTAGTCTATAGTTACAAATACCGTCGAGGCCTGAGGATTTTTTATTATTTAGTGCAGCTCTGAAGGAGGCTACATGGGTCTCGGTGGTAAAGACTGACCGCTCATTGGGCATTGAAGCAGAGTTAACGGCAGAGAAGTGTGTCAACGGTTGTTGAGAATTATTATAGAAATCGTTCCAGTTTCTCTCAATCCTACTTCGGAGAGGTTCGCTACATTGTGGGGCTTTCTCCGAGTATAGAGTGGAGTAAAATTCTTGAAAGGCTCTTATCTTGTCCTCAATTGACGATAATTCTCGATCTTCGGACAGCATGGTGCTATTGAATTTGTCTGTTTCGAATAAATTCCTGCTAGTTATGCGGTCTATCTCCTTGAAAGCTTGAGGGAAAGGACTGATGTTTCTTAATCTGTCTTGAAAGGCATCGTTAAGGTCATGTCTGACCTTGTCTTTTATAATCCTATTTAGGCACTTAATCCCGGAATTAAGTTCTTCATATTCATTGCTGACTCTATTGAGGTGCCTGTGAAAAATTGTTTTTAATCTTCTTAGCCATATTTTCCTTGTTTTGATAAGTTCTATTGTATTTCTAGAGATGCTTTGATATTTATGGTTTATTATATTTGTTTTCATTGAGTGTCTATCTGCACAACTTTTAACCTCCGATGCTATGTTTTCCAGGGATGCATCGATTTCAGTATTTGAGATGTAATTTCTTTCAGGGACTATTATGTTATTTAGTTTATAGTGGAGATCCACTCTGAAGGAATCCCAATCGGTTTCGGAATAGCTGATATATGCACGTGGAGCCAGGGGGAAGGGGCAAAGCCATCTATTGTTACTTTTGCTACTAATCCAAAGTGGTCAGATGGGAAGGAATAGTATGACATATGAAATTATTTCCAGCATTTGTTTGGTTTAGAAGCGAGGTTGAAAGTAGAAAAAGATCCAATGTTGATGAGAATCTGGGAAAGGTTGGGCCATTAGGGCCGACCACATCGAGATTTAAGAAGGGTCCATTATGAAGCCAGTTCACTATCCGGTTACCATTTCTATTGTTTGTATTATCACCCCAGTTCCTGTGTCTCGCATTAAAATCTCCACCGATTATTGTGAAATCGAAGCTATTCGATAAATTGTATCCAATTCATTATTCAAAGAATGTCCAGCGATGGAAGGGATGTAGATACACCCAGCCAGAAGTTTTTTTGTTTGATCTTGGTTGTCTATAAAGGGGACGGAGATTAAGCACGTGGAGCATATCCCACTGTTGAAGTTTACTCTTTTAAACTTTATTTTATCGCAGAGAATCGTTGCAGTGCCTCTTGCTTGATCGTTTCTAATAATGTTATAGTCTTTTAGAGATACACGGTGCTTAGTGTTTAATCTGGTTCGGAAATAAATGAAATAATAGGTTTAATTTCTTCTAGAATATTCAGCAGGGAAAGCCTCCTTTCGTGTGACACTAAGGAGTTTATATTAAGTGCAAAATTTTTTAACGAAGTCATTATCCCACAATTGAGGCGGCGAATTGGAAATAAGCTAAGGCTTTTTCATCCTGCGATATCATGGATTTATAATTAGGCCAGAAGTCTCTAATCTTATTTCTTAGTTCGAGAAAAGATATCTTGAACAGATTATTGGATTCGTTTAGGAATTCATTTAGGACATTCGAGTCCGTAGGAATATTATTTGCTTTTGTTATGCTTTTACTGCCCCTTAACACATCCGCGAAGGATCTCTGTGGCTTAACGTAGTTACCTATTGTCTTATTCACGAAATTTTTTCTTTCTAAAGTTTTTGTTTTGATTTTGCTTATCATAGTTTCTCTCTTAATTCTGAATTTCTGATACTCAGGACATCCACCGTAACTTGCTGGATGCTCACTAGAAAGGCAATTGGCACACCTTGGGGGAGGAATCTTCTCTATATCAGAAGAGATGCATATTGTTGAATCATGTTTTTCTCCACAGAGAACACATCTGGGATCGTATGCACAGTAGTCGCCTGTATGGCCGAATCTTTGACATCGATAACATCTGAGAATTTTTTGGGATCGTTTCTTTTCCCAATATAGAAGTAAATAGAATGAATCTAATTTGAATTTGTACGGAAAATGTATTTAGAAGAACATTTATCTTCCTCGAGTAAGGGTTGGAAAACTTGGAGATTGAAATATTCACCTCGGGTGCTTGGGTCTTTATGTCTTGCAGAATGTCTGCTATAGGGGTATCTCCATCTAGTCCCTTAAATAGGATGATGGGTTTGCGAGCCTCTTCAGGCGTGAACGAAAAGGCATCTATCGCCGAGTCTCTAAACAAGGCGACCAACTCCCTGTGTAAACCGGACATGATTTACATAGATTTTTGTTTTTAAGTATTCTAGATTAACAAACCTTAATTTTAAGTCTATAACATTCAGCTTTGTAGCTGTACTGTTGATTATGTCTGTTAGTAGATTGGTGTTGACACCGAATACGAAATTAGGAGGACACAATTTAATTTTATTAATCTGATTTAAAGCACTAGGGTTAAAAGAATTTGTTTTATTTCTAACACTACTCTTAGTCTTACTGTTACTGATTTATCGATGAATGATTCGTCTCATCGGACTCGCCATCTGTGTCCATTTTCTCTTGTACTTCTAGTGTCGCAAATCTGTTGAGCTTTAAATTTGTGCTCTCCTGTAGGTATCCAGTATCAGTCAGTGTATCTGTCCTTCTTTTTTTTTTTTATTTTTCACTAATGTGAATCCATCTGCGGATTGTTTGAGGTGTTGTATAGCACTGCTATGCTTATTACTCGTATTTGAGTTTTTAATGCCTTTATTAGCTGAAGTTTCTGCAGTGGAGTTGGAGATAATTGCTTTTTGTAAATCATTTACTGAGTTACTATACTTCACTTATATAATATTCAATATGTTGTGTTATTTGATTGTTTGCCATAACGCCATTATTGATGGCTTCGGTCGCCATTTTGGAATTATCGTAATTTAAATTTAATTTTTCAATTTCTGCTTTTGAGAAATATTGGGGGGATAGTTTTAACCCTATTTCTTGACCACTACTTTCTTCGCTCATGTTGAGTCCATAAGACCGCTTAAATTTACTTACAAATAAATTTAGCGACTCTCTCAATGAGAATATACATTTTTTTTATACTTGGAATTGTGAATGCTAAAGAAAATTCGTTCCGAGATACTTTTATATAAATTTATATCCAATCGGTTAATTTGGAACTATTTTGGAGCACTTTGCACGCAAAAAACCAATTTACTTAAACTTTAGCGCAATTATTTTAATACTCACAGTATAAAAATACGTCTGATCGCAAAGATGGCTGCTTCCATCCATCGTCGAGTGCCTGCTGTCTACACTACAGTAAACTCAGGCACCCAAGCAGTGGGTAGTAGACATATAGATTTATTTAATAATCTAAATATGAATCATTTAAAGGAAAATGGGTTTTAATTCATATTAAATAATTCTGGAGTTCCCATTCTAACTAAATGGAATAGGGTGGGAGGGGGGGGGGGGTGTTATTATTTTGAGTCCCGTATAATATACGAACCTACAGGTAATTTTTTGAGCAGAGATATCTTAAAAGACAAGTACCGGGGTACTGCGTCAGTTACTGCTGTTCATTGCTGCCCTGATGAGATCGCCCTGCACTGCTGATTGAAGCACACAGTAATGTTTTCAAAATTTCTTTATGAAACTTTGATTTTTGGCTACAAACCCAGCGACTGACACAGTGTAGGCGAGAGTATACTTAAGGAAAATTCTCTTGAACAGCTGTTCAATAGAAAGAGATTACCCATTAGAATAGGCGTCATTTGAAAAAACAAAAATTAATCCAAATTTTGAAAGTAAGAATTGTATGTAGAATTTAAGGAAATTGAGCATGTGGGTGACAAAGAGAAGTATACTTGTTTTTTCTGAATGAGAAATGTGTACAGTTTTCAATAACCAAGCACGTAGTTTTATACACATTGGTGAATAAGGGTGTAGTTGTTCACTCTTGCTTTTTGCACACTGGCGAATAAGGGTGTATTGTACAGCTGTTCAATAGATTGCTCTATTAGTATATGCTCGCCGCACAGTACTTTTGTAGGTACTCTTCTTTTAAACATTCTCTGATTATACACAGTAGGGTGAAAATTGTCCGCAAACTCGTAATACGATAAAAATGCCTGCGCAATATTTATACTTCATTTTGTCAGCATTCGCCATTTTTCCATCAAGCTCAAGCCGAAGCTAATCTGCCCGCAATCGTTTGCTTAGCTTGATTTCACAGTCAGCAAACAAACATGACTTCAAAATTTGTTTTCTATTGTTGTCGATTCTTGATCCGGCGATCGAGCTAACCAGATGTTTTAACTGTTATACAAAGTGGCAACGCTCGGTGGCATAGACATGGATTCGAATAGAGCTCGGCTCGGTGTTACGTTACTAGCTGTTATAATAAGACGAAAGGCTGAACCACAATATACGTAAATAACTTTACGAAATTGAACGAGACTAATTTTTTTTTACGAAATTTGATATTTTTATCCTAAATATATATCACATTCTGTAAGAGTTATTATCTTGATATTTATTGTTTTCAGTTTTAAAAAGTGGTAAAAGTGAAAAAATTAACAAATGGAAGTTGATTTAATTGAAGATTTGTGGTTTCTATTAATTCGCAGCAACATTTTTATTCCACTTTAATTTTTACATTTAATCATTTAGTAATAATTTAATTGTTTGACACATCGCATTCTTACGGAATGAGCGATTCTTACCGCACCTTTACTAACTTCAATTTGACTTTTAAACTTAACGAAAGCTCCCCTTACACGAGTTAAAGTTAATTTGTGTACGCCTGTTAAATTAAAGGGCGCGTTCGCTTTACGCAAGTAAATGTACTTGTAGTTCAGCCTGAAGACTTTGATTCGGACAGGCTCAAGGTATATATAATACAAGGTATTCCTATTACAAACCACAAATGTATAGGAAAGCACGGTACAGAGAACACAATACTCTCTGCGCTCTCTCTGTCTTTTCTATAGTAATGTACATATATACATTAGTCACGAAATTACGCCACAGAACATGTACCAACATTTTAATTGGAATACCTTGTATTCTTTATACCTTGAGACAGGCTCTTAATATTTAACCATTCGAAGAATACTCCAAGTGTTGTGGAGGACTGACAATTTTATAGGATATGTCATATCCTGAAATTATTTCCCGAAAGAAAGAGAAATTCGAGCCGATATCTTATAATAGGATCAAGATGATACAAGAGACTAAAAACAAGTTTTAAGACCTGTCGTTATTTTATAATTATAGTATGCAAATTAATTAGCAATTCGTAATTTTCACCTTCTTATTGCGCTTTAAATTCATTTACAAAAAAAAGAAATCTCCGGTACTGTTAAATATGCAGATGCTAACTGTCGCACATATAAAACTTTACTTCATCAAAACAAGTTTGTCACCATTTTTTTTATCCTTATGTTGTGAGCTTGGGAATTGAGTTGATTTAGCCTTGTTATTCCACTGCATAAGAAGTAATGTAATCTTCGAGAAATATTTTGATTTCTTCGCTTTTCGTCATCCCTCAGCAAAATTATATTCTGTGGAGTTTCTTCAATCTAAATTTCCGTCTGTTTATTTCTTCCTTTCATTATAGTCATTTATTCACGTTAAGTCTGAACGCTCGCTCTCACAATCAAAAATCTAATCGGTTTTCTGGTATTATGATAACATTTTGATAAACTTATTAGCGCGCTCTGTAAATGCCAAACACCTTCACTATTTAAGACGCTTGAAACGTAAAAGTCATGATTTGATGGATGCCGGAGACAGAAAGTAATGGTTCAAGAATTCTCAAGTCACGCTCAATCACAACTAAGACAATGAGCTCCGAGATGAGAGAACATGTCCAAGCGTAGTTTTCTCGGGAATCCAATGAAGGCATCTTATTCCTATGACATGTTTAAACATGGGCACCAGGCCGTGCAACAAATTAATCAACGTCGTTCAGGCTCTGAACCTTAGACGCGAAATTAGGGCTAGGTGCCCACTGAAAGGAGAGTCGAGTCGAGGCAAAACAACATATAAGCACGCCAGCAAAACAACATAGACAAAATGCTGCAAAGCATATTACATAAATCAATAAATGAGGTCTAAAATGATTATTCATAATCGTTCAGCTGTCACATTTTAATAATTTTGTGGTGCGATCGAGGTCCAGCCCCCCAGTGGCGCCTCCGGCAATATCTCATCAATAACAAACATTACGGAACGTCGTCGTTTGGGCTTTTTATGTTTCCCTTCGCTGTTTCCCTCTCTGCTTATATATTAAATATGCTTCTATACAACTGTATTTTATTTTTTCCAACCATTTTTCATCGAGTCTCGGTCAACATAGTCAGCCAGTCGTTTCGGTCATCTTTCTTCGGTTGCTTCCTTGCCAGTAGAACTTATGACCTGTCGAATCGGTACACATACACACTAGAATGGGAATTTTTCGTTTCCATTTTTTGGTGAACAAAATTGCATTGCGTGTGATTAGGTCATCCTTCAAATGGCGTCGTAATTTTAGGCCGCCGAAAATATTGGGGGAGGTAATGTATTGCATACCACTGAGCAGATATACGAGATTAATAATAATTGAATTGTCATCATTGCAACTTAACTAATTTCGGATTTTTAAATTAATAGATCTGTTCTTGGGGGCTGAAGGATGCCAGGCTAGAATGTTTGTACTAAAAAAATAAAAGTGATGAATATGACCAGTGGCCTATACAGGATTTTGTCTTGGGTGGGGTACCTACATATGTTCAATTAATAAAATGAGAATTTGTAATACAAAATATTACATTTACATATATCGTAATATTTACAGACGTAAGTCAAGTCGTTTAGCAGTATTAGTTAACTCGACAAGCATTTCATCAGGTGATATGCGAGTATGTAGGCGAGTAAGTACACCAATTCGCGTCCACTACCCAATTTGCGTCCAGTTCATTTTATAACATACCATAAAACGACGTATTTTCCTTAAAAGCATATCTATCTATATCTTTATGTTCGTGGTATCTGCTACCCCTAAAGTGAGCAACAAGATCGTTGAGTTAAATTTCAGTCATCAAAGTTCAAATCATTAGCATGTAAATAACGTGCAAATGCAGTAAAATATATTTTTTGTTTTAATGTAGCGCTATGAATTTAAAAGGTAAAGGACTGCTCTTTTTATTTCATGAGAAAGCTTTGTAAGAAGTTATATTTCAAATAAATATAATATTGCTAATTTTCGGACTAATTGCACCAATTTTAGTGGCCGCGAAATAAGTCAATGATTACTATCATGAGCCAGTTTGCGTGTACTGGTGGATGCAAACTAGAGCTGAATTGTTTACCTTGCCCCAAAAATGCTTGATTTAATGCATTGCGTAGAAGGAAATATGGAAGGATATACTGTTACAACGCTAAATAAAGCAACGATCATTTTCTATTAATGTAGCTAGCACCACATAAAAAATACCAAGAACATCATTGCAGGTTAAATTATCTGAAAGACATCTGAAGGCGTAGTAAAGTCTCGACCAGAAAGTATTTTTACGGCGGAAGAAAGAACTAGTTAAGTGGTGTGAGTCGTTAGCCAAATGTGGGTTTCCATTAAGTCCTGATAGCCGTTAAGATACAGTTCAACAAGTAAAAAAGCTAGAATTGGTCTAAGACCAATTCTTATGAGGCCCTAGATGAATGCCCGTATTTAAATTCGTAAGGTCACCTCTCTGTGCAAGTTTGAAGATTTTTGAAGTGACTTCTCACATATATTTCTAGAACGGTTCCTTAGACAGTAAAAATGATTATAACCAATTTCATAGGATTTTATATTCCGAAGAACATTTCTGTACAATAATAATAATAATAATAATAAACATATATTTCAGGATTGCGTACACAAGATTGTATAATCTTTTAGAGTACAATTAGATTGACGGAGCTAGATAATTTGACATTTGCTAAACTACTTAAACTATATCCCAAACCAGAAAGAGAGAAAAACAAGACAAAATAAAAAAAATAAAGATAAGAGAAAAGAAAAAAAATCTATAATGTTGAAAATGTTTAACTAATAATATTAAATTATTCTGTAGCCTCAATTGTGGAGAACCATGGTAAAAAATTTAACAAAACAAAAGAGTTAATGCGCGCGTGCCTTAATGAGCCTTCTGAAATCCCCGATACTGCTCGCCGTCTGAGCTACATGAGGAAGAGCATTCCATAATCGAGTTATTTGAATAGGATAAGAACACTCCATTACTGACCTATTGAAGCGAGGCATTATTAGATTCCGACCTCTTTGAGACGTGGTGAATTGGAAAAATTCTCTAAGATAACGCGGCTTATTAGTCTGTAGTAAGACATATAGAAAGATTAAGGCCCTATGCTTTAAGTAGCTGGAAAGAGAGCAGCCCAACAGGCTAGACCTGAAGAACGAAACATGGTCGAATCTCCTCAATCCAAATATAAAACGTATACAATCGTTGAATGCAACCTCTAACTTGCGAGCGCAGAGACTATCCAACTTAGGATAGATGATGCTGCCAAAAGTGAAATGAGGTAGAATAAGCGTCTTTACGAGCTTAGATCTCATACCTCTCGATAAGATGTGGGCCGAAAGCCATAGCCGCCGTAATCCTGAATATATCTTGCTGAGAGTAAAACTGATGTAATCGCAGCACTTCATATCCTGATTTAATATAATTCCTAGATTAGTGACTTTGCTTAAAATAGGTAACGAGTACCCATTCAAGATCACGGGAGGGACTTCCGATAATACTTCGTTATTGTTATAGAAGGTGATGCATTGCGATTTATGGGGATTTAATAGCAGTCTGTTGTTTAACGCCCAGGAGTGGACTCTTTCCAAGTCGTCGTTTAAGCGTGCTATGCAGTCCTCGACAAGTCCAATAGGACGACTTATGTAGAGTTGAACGTCATCTGCGTATAGGTGGATGCTCACATCTAGCGTAACATTGGGCAAGTCGTTGATGTATAAACTAAAGAGCAATGGACCTAAGATAGATCCTTGTGGCACTCCACACAGCAAGGGTAAACTACTTGAAACCAGATTTTTGACCCTCACACACTGACTACGCCCCATCAAAAAGCTATCAATCATAGCAATTGCAGATGCGCTGAAACTAAAAGAATTGTATAGTTTTTGCCGGAGGATGGAATGGTCTACACTGTCGAATGCCTTCGAGAAATCTAGTAGTGCCAGAACAACGAAATTTTCCCTATCCATAGCGGTTCGGATGTCAGAGGTTACTTTTAAAACTGCGGACTCACAGCTGTGCGACGCACGAAAACCAGATTGCCAACGTGTTAGAAGATTATTGGTCTCCACGTACTCAAGTATTTGCCTGTACATAAGCCTCTCTAGTACCTTCGACAGAAAGCATAATATACTTATTGGCCGAAAATCTTCGGGAGATTCTGGAGATGATTTTTTGGGTATAGGTAGGACTATAGCTGACTTCCAGCTACTGGGGAAACAGCAAGACGTGAGGCAACTGTTGACGATATGGAGAAGGTACTGACTAATAAAGGGCAACAATATTTTAAGAAAACGTGGTGATACGCTATCTGGGCCAATAGATTCGGATTTGATGGAAAATATGGAGGAAACGAGTTCATCGATTTCGACCCCACGGAAGGAGAATGTGCTGGTAATATGGCCGAGTGCCCGTGCACTGTCCAGGTTGCTAATGAGGTTCGAGGGCGGGGGCTGTAAATGAGACGAAGTTCTGCTAGTGGAAGTGAAGTAAACATTGAGTTCATCAGGATCAAAATTGGAATCCGCTTTATCCTTGCCATACACTCCAGATTGGCGTAGATTACGCCACAACTCCTTTGGCTGAAGCCTCGAATTGAGCTTCGTGCTATAGAATTGCCGCTTGGCAGACCGAATGGCAGTATTAGCTCTGTTACGCGCAGCTGTATATAGCATCCGAGATGCGTCAGATCTGATGCGCCTATGTCGCTGATACAGGAACTCACGCTCTGCAATTAAAGACCGTACGCTACGCGAAAACCATGGGCATCCATTGGTAGACACGTTCATCGTTTTTAAGGGAACATAATTTTCAAATAAGTACATAATGAGAGAGCTGAGGATAGTAACTTGGTCATCAACAGATGTACTATTAAATACAGTGCTCCACGGCAGCTGCTGGCACTCATGATATAGCGCGTTTTCATCGATATGTTTGTAATCACGGTATGTGAAACTATTGCGAGCAAGACTAGAATCCAATGTGAAGTTGTAGTTAAGGAACAAAATATCATGGTCAATAGTACCAAAAAGGGCTGATTTGATCTTGTAAGTTGACTTTATCTCTATCGGTGACGAGAACCAAGTCGAGGATCGAAGGATTAGCTGTGTTGAAATAAGTCGGGAAGGCATTAACAGTGTTGAGGTGAAGCGATTGAAGAAGATGTGAAAGCTGACCTGACGAGGCATCACGACGAAGTAGATTAACATTAAAATCTCCGCCCACTATCACGTTTTCGTAGCGTTGAGTTATGTATGATATTGAGCTCTCGAATTCATGAACATTATCGCTATTAAATAGGTTAGGAGGACAATAAACTGACGAGATGACACATTTTTCGTGACCTGCCGCAACCTCGACACACAAAAACTCAAGAGGCAAATTTCTAGTGGAGGAAATTTGTTTAGCTCTAAGCCAATTTCTAACATAAATAGCTACACCGCCTCCCATACGGCCGATTCGGTCGTTACGAAATAGGTTAAAACCCGGGATTGTGAGAAATGAGGATGGAATCGATTCATTCAACCATGTCTCGCTAATCATGACAACATGTGTGTCTGAGCCAGAGATCACGTACCGAAATTCGTCGATCTTATTGCGGAGACTTCTCGAGTTGATAATGCATAAGTTCAGACCAAGATGCCTATTGCACATAATGTTTAAGAGAGCTCTTATCCTATCCAAGCCCGAAATATTATCCATATATAAGGATTAGCGGGCAGCCATCGGAGAATCCAGACACTCGAAAATCACCGCGCACAAACAAGACACCAATTGTTAAACTCCACACAAGAGGCAACAAATTATATGAAGATAAGTTCATGATTATTAATTGATTATTAGAAACTATTGAGATATATATATAGAATATTTGAAGAAATCAAACAGAAGAGACACTAAAAAAGAAAAATATTAAAGAATACAAATATGCTAATGAGTGCTATACCAATAAAAAAAAAAATGAAAAAAACACAAGAAATAAATGTTGAAATACTAGACTACACAGTATCGGCTCCAGATACGCTGGCTTCATCTATTGCTGGTTATGTGGTATCAGAGACGTCATTCTGCTCAGCAACGAATTTCAATAGTTGGTCACGATCAATAATTTTTACCCCTGTCACTTTTCTTGATGTATAGTAAGCCATGTTTCGTTCGCACTGAATGGATTTTCCCCAATTTTCGAAGCTTTAGCGCCTCACGCAACAGAGAGTTGTTCTTCGACGTCAGGCTCTCGTTGATAAAGATAGGACTAGTTGAAGAGAAGCCCACAAGCTCTGCCAGATGAATACCATTACGCCTGCGGTAAGCCGACAGGAAAGCCTTTTGCTCCAGCTGACTGCAGAAACGAGCAACAATAGGATTGTTTTGGACTGGAGATTTTGTTTGTATACGAAAAGCATCTGTGTATGGCGATAATGAATGACCTATCACTTCAGCGATGTTTTTGACCAAGCTTATAGAACTTTCGCCTTGCTGCCGAGGTATTCCCCTAATGATTACGTCGTTCAAACGCTGCTGTCGTTGAAGGTCATCGATCTCCGTTCGCAACAGAGCATTCTCCCTGCTAACTTCCGTCAGTGCACCTTCGCAAGCCACTATTCTACTCACCAAAGGGGGAATGACATCATCAATTTTGGCTGAGAGACGGCTTTCAAGCTGCTGAAGACGGCGATCGAATTCAGTGAGGATGCGAGACTCTAGCATTTGTATAGAACTTTCAAGAGCAGGCGAAGAGATTTCCGATGTACTCGACCCAGGCTTGCTGAGTGTGACGATCTGCTGTGTATTGTTGTTCCCCTCACAGCCTGACGTAGATGGCGTTTTCTCTTTTTTCTGGCTTCTTCCGACCATTGTATTTTGCACAATGAGCTTAGAGAAATTACAGACGAGATCCAGAGATCAACAAAAAGAAACCGCTAGTTTGGCACTGTGCACTTAACAATATTATATTAAGAAATTCCCACTAAATTGGCTAATTAATAAAATAAAACAAATGATGATCAGCTTTATGGCGAATTTCTCGTTTAATTACACGACTAAGCGGCTTTTTGGCTAGAATTACCACGTTTTCAATAACAAATTCCAAGAGCCGACCAAACGCACGTCTATTCACTAGCTGACATTACTGATACCACCAATAAAAACGTTTAGGACTGATTGTTTTTTCAGTACATATAAAATCTAAAAATTTTATATGGCAACACCGAGAAGGTGTTGCCTGCTTTAGCCCATTTTTGAATTTATATTTACTATTTCTATGGAAACACCATCTATACGATTTCAGGTCTCTAAGTTGATGCGTCCAAATATATAGTGAAAATCGAAATTTTTGTATGGCAATCCTACGAAGGAGTTACCCGATTTGAGCCATTTTCGAGCATAAATTTCCTTTTTTTTTTTTTTTTAAAGCCCGTGTGGAAGATTTCAGGTCTCTAAATATACCTGTTCTCCAGTTATCGTGCGGATGAACGGACGGGCGGACGGAAAATGAAATTTAAATATTATGCGTGGCTGCACAATCAATTTTGTACTACTACCATTTTTTCTATGCGTTCCAAACGGAATGAGCTTAGTATACCCTATAGTTTCATCATCTAGGGTATAAATATGGGCGATCAGGGCGAAAATGATATAACCATTTCCTGAAACGCAATCGAGAACTTGCATATCGTATTCTCGAAGGCTTAGGTTAGGTTAGGTTAGGAAAGAGGGTTGCTGCTAGAAGTAACTAGCCTGCTTCACTTTGTCTGTCCATTGTGCCCCTTGTCCTCATGGGATAACCTTTAAAATCACCCTAGATCCATCCTGGTTCCCTTAGGAAACTCAGGATGCATCTGAACTCTTTTCCTTGCAGCTCCTCCAGATTTGAAAACAAAATAGCCACCTAATAGCGTACCTCTTTTATTCATTAGAGCGGGGCACTCTCAGAGTACGTGCTGAACGGATTAGATTTCCTCCGAATCCTTACAACTCAACGCCTAACTGAAGCCAGAGATACAATTTTTGAACAGGTGATTTGGAAATGGTTTGAGGTGCTGAAAAATTATATAAAGAAGATGAATGCAGGAGATATATTTGAAGAAACACTTGTTTATCCCTACGTACGAGCGCATAAGGATGTAGTCAATAGCCATGCCAGAAGACTCCTTTTTAGTTCGTTCCGAGTCACGCTAGATAAAAATATATCGTGACTGGGGTAAATACATGGTTAATTAGTGAACAAACTCAAAAGCATGCGATCATTTTT
Source organism: Dioctria rufipes (assembly GCA_963924295.1). Taxonomy (NCBI): domain Eukaryota; kingdom Metazoa; phylum Arthropoda; class Insecta; order Diptera; family Asilidae; genus Dioctria; species Dioctria rufipes. Next base: position 106,622,189 of record OZ002741.1, on the reverse strand, counting down.
GTTAACGGGCACAGGCCCCCATTGGAGCTAAGCGCGTTTTACAACGCAAACGGGAAAATATTTTCCCGAGCCCAACACATATGCTACAACCAGCAGATGTTAATGTTTTTAACTAATGCTCCATCAAAAGGAACGAAAATGGTTAAGTGATGATCTGGTTTTAAAGAGGTGAAACAGTTTTGGATACATTGAATTGAATATGTGATTCGCTTTGCTCCTAGTGAGGATATTGGCAAGATCGTTATTCAATGATCTAATCATGCATGCTCATTTGACACATTCGGCATTCCCTCCGGAGTCCGGAGGAGTATCGCAGGAAGCAAAATCAAGGTACTGTTATCGACAAAGCTATGAATGGGATTGAAAGTAAGGGAAACCAGATCATTTATAAAAATTAAGAGAAAATAAGGAGAGATAACAGAGTCCTTGGTCATACTGGCATTTATAGGGTGGGGTTCAGATGTACCGGAATCTAATACAACCCATATTAGGCGATCAGATTAAAACCTTTCAATCCATAATAGAAGAGGAGGTGAGAGACCTAGAACTTCAAGTTTATCTAAAATGTATGGTGAATTACATAAATATAGCTTTTAGTCAAAAATGCGTTTATTATTTTAATTTATAAAACGTTGAATTCCATTATATTCTTTAATTCCTTCTTGATTTGTTCCTTTTAATATAATAAAATATAAAATCTGCTGTTATTTAAAACAACCCAATTTGAATTGAATTTGTTACAATATGAAGAATGCTAAGTTATTGTGAATTTTATCACAACTTTTTTCTAATGGCTTTTCAAATCAGGAATGCCGAAAAAATTAATAAATCCGTTTCTTTCAAACAGACATTTATTTAAAACCCCTTATAAAAGCAGTTTTTATAATGTCTTTTTGCCCTGGATGCAAATTGGCCCTTAGGTCAAGGGCGGATCCAGACATTTGCTCTAGAGAGGGGGGGGGGGGACAAAATAAAAAAAATTTAAATTGGAATTGAAAATAAGAAAGAAATCAATTGCTTGCAAATTAAATATTCTCTGAGCTTATTTAAGCTCTCTGTCTTTTTCAAATAAGTTATATTCTGAAAATTCAAAGCTAGTTTTTGATAGTTTTCGAAAGCATAATTAGTTAATTTAAGCTATGGTCGAGCACTGGAGTCAAAAGAGGAAAATTTGTGTAAAAAATTAAAAATTGCAATGCAGCCATTGCTTTGCATTGCAATTTATTACTTTAAAAAAATTCCTACTGTACCTTTTCTTTACAATTAAATTTATTGTTCACGCATTTTTTTAAAGTTAAGTCATAAGTCAAGAATTTTTCTTACAGATATTAGCTTATATTACCTGCAAACCAATAAGTTCCAGCCTGCACAAATATCTTAAGCTCCAGAGCATAAATTTTGAACGCGGCCATAGAATCTAAATTTTCATTAATTATGCAAATTTTAATATTTCTCTCCCACTAAATATTTCATTATATTTAAAACATTTATAATGAGGGAAAAAATCATTCTTTCCAATTAATTTTCTGTTAAAATATTGTGTAGTTAGGAAAACTATGGAATACACAGAAAAATAATGATAGCTGCTGCGAACACGTTAACGGACACTTGCGTCTATAGCCGTCAAAGCGAATTTCACTATGTGGCATGACGGCAATAGCCGTCCAAAACGAAACGGTCGTTTTTAGACCCTACGGCTATAGCGGCACAAATGTGCATTTACCGGCGTGCAAGTAGAAGCCTAGTGTACTGTTTTGGAAAAATTATTTTAAGTTTAATTGTTTTCCACCTGTTACACGACTTGCAGCTTCAGTATGCACGTGGTTGTGAAGGGAGTAGTGCGATCGTGTTTTTCTTGAATACATAGTTGTTATTGATACATTTAACGATATTTATTGTTTATACTGGTAAGTATTTGTTTATTATTGATTTTACACTTTAAATAGAAATAAAAAAATTAAAATTTAGCATTTTTTGATACATTAGCGATATTTATAGTTGTACTGTTTACTTTTTGTTTTTTATGATTATACATTTGAAATATAAATAAATAATAATACTGTAAATAATAAATATATACAGGGTGATTCTGATAAAGATACCTTCCGGTATGCCACGCGATTTCTTGAGGTAAGCCGATCGAAAAATTGTTCCACATACCCCCCCCCCCCCCCCTAGAAACCTTCCTTTAGGAGTTGTGGCCAGTTGAAGATTTCGCCAATATTCGTGAGCCCTGATGGGAATAAATGAGTATAACTTTTGAACCACAGTATAGATTTAGGTTATTGTTGGCTTATTTAATAGCCCAGAATAGTAGCTGTCGAAAGGTGTATTCTTCTGTATTTGTTAATTAAGCATCTTTAAGTTATTCGCAAATATTTCCAAAATTTTGATTTTTTTTACACACACACACAAATTTCATAAATACCGTTATTTATTTCAAAAACTGTCTTCCATGTAACCCAAATTTATTGCTTCTAATCAATGCCCCTACTACCCTCTATCACTGGAAAAAAAACCGCATGCCAATACCTGAATCGGTTTTAGCACTGGAGGTTTGTTGGAAGATTCAAGCCAGATCATAAAATTGCATTAAACCAATAATCACAGGTAGGTACGTAGGGTCTTTTATGACTGGATCCATAATTGCTTTGGTTATAATTTTCTGAAGGTAGTGGTACTCTTATTTAGTATTTAAGCAGAGTAATGCGGTGGAGCGCCATCGTGCATTAAGTACATCTCGCTCCTAAGGGAAAGCGGAATATACTCATCCAACATGTCTTCTAAATCATGTTTTAAAAAGGAGAGGTAAGTGGAACTAAGAGTACCAGTTCAGAAAATTATAACCAAAGCAATTGTGGGTCCAGTCATAAAAGACCCTACGTAGCTACCTGTGATTATTGGTTTAATGCAATTTTATGATCTGGCTTGAATCTTCCAACAAACCTCCAGTGCTAAAACCGATTCAGGTATTGGCATGCGGTTTTTTCCAATGATAGAGGGTAGTAGGGGAATTAATAAGAAGCAATAAATTTGAGTTACATGGAAGAAAGTTTTTAAAATAAATAACGGTATTTATGAATTTGTGTGTAAAAAAATCAAAATTTTGGAAATATTTGAGAATAACTTAAAGATGCTTAATTAATAAATACAGAGAAATACACTTTTCGACTACTACTATTCTTGGTTATTTAGTAAGCCAACAATAACCAAAATCGATAGGGTGGTTCAAAAGTTATACTCTTTTATTCCCATCAGGGTTCTCGAATATTGGCGAAATCTTCAACTGGCCACAACTCCTAAAGGAAGGTTTCCAGCGGTGGGGGGGGGGGGGTATGTGGAACAATTTTTTGATCACCTTACCTCAAGAAATCGCGTGGTATACCGGAATGTATCTTGATCAGAATCACCCTGTATATAATATACAATAAATAATAATATAAAATAAAATGTTTTATTCAATATTTACAGAAAATGGCCATTAGAAAGAGTGAATTATAATCAGAATATGTCAGTTGTTGACAAATCAGATCAGACGATATCCTATTATTCCTGTCCACGAAAAACAATTATATGTTATTTCATCTACTGGATGTAGCAGTGTGGAATACTTACTACATCTTTAAAGAAAAAACAGGTTCTCAAATGAAGTTTATAGAATACAGGGAAGCAATCATACGATCTCTAACTGGTATAGATTATAAACAGGTTGAAAGGTCTTTGGTTCCATTTAAACGTATACGAATCCAAACAAATGAAATCAACTACAATGGAACAGAGCATTTTCCTGAGAAAATTTCTCCTCCTGAAAATTATAAGCGAAAAACATAATTTCAGCGTTGTAAGCAATGTTATAAATAGGGAATATGGAGAGAAACATCATAATGCTGAAAGAATTGCATGTCAAAACCTGCACCATGCTTTGAAACATGGCATACCGCAAATAATGTGTAACAAGTATAAAATTATAATAAATTTTTTTGTCATTTATTTATTTTTGTTTGATTATGAACTAACATTTCATGTAAAACTCCAAAAATACTTTGTTGCACACAAAAAATTGCTTATTTGAGTCTTTAAGCCTGTCACTTACGTTTTTTAATTTTTGCTGTTATAGCCGCCAGTGTCCCATTACTTAGTGTCTACAGTCCGCTGGCGGCCATGACGGTTATAGCCGCAACCTAATTAAAGGTGCTGAATTAATCAAAATTAAGTTTATTTAAGCAGAAAGAGTAAAACTATACTTCTAATATTCTAAAAATTACAAAAACATAGTCTTAATTTTCGAACTTCACTTGTTACTACTGTCCGTCAATGTGTTAATGTAATCTATAACCATATCAGTAAATAATAAAAATAATCACTAATAATAAAAAACTCAGTGTTTTGTTGCTAACGCTGGCAAATGCTCAGTTTTCGGTGGATAGGAGGGACAAAATATTATAAAACTACATACTTCTTCAAACACAATTCTGACACAAGCTATATCTTTATTCCTTACAAATGAAGGACATCTCTAGCAGGTATAGTAATAAAAGAATACATATATAAAGTATTGATATTGTTACGAGATGTATTTATATTAAATAATGAGCGACGAGATAAATAGCTACTTTTCACACTTCTGTGGTGTTGTTTGGTCACGGGGGGGGGGGGGGGGGGCACAATGCGACGGTTATCAGCGCGCTGCTAAATATCAAAGCTGTTTGGCGAAAACGGAGTAAAGTTTGAAAAAAATTGGTGTGAAATATTTCTTGGAGAGCTTGGATATTTAGTCATCATTTTGCATCATTCTTTTATGGGTGTATAGTAAGAGTGTTACAGAATGTTTAGGGGAAATATACAAAAATAAAGAACACCCTCTCCCTCCTAAAAGATGCATTTTGCTCTTTCATAGCTCAACATCCTATCAGCTCCTGAAGTGTGAGCCATCAAGGCCAAATAGCAATCCAAGGCGAAATGACACATCAAATGGAGTATAGGGAACTTAGCAATGCTAATCACTTTTATAGTTGAAATATGTTTACATAAACATAACACCTTAATAAAGTGTTTTGTTTTTTCTATAATGTAAATTTACTCGGTTTTCTTTAAAAAAAATTATTCGGTGGAAATATTGGAACTGCTTTGTTTAATATGTCGTGCATGTACTTATTTATTTTTTTCTCTAGTATGTTGACAGAACTTTACTTTAGAGTACTTTAGAGCAGTGCTCTGAATTCGTTAAATTCGATTTTCTGCTCTTTTCCGTTATTTTGTGCTCCAGAGTATCCTAGAGCTCATTAAACAGACATATTAAGTAAAACCGAGCCCTTCAGTTGTGGACTGCTCTATATAGGTTTGTCTTTCCTTTTCTTTAATAATAATATAAATTTTGATAAGCATTGTAAAATTTGGTACCACATACTATATACACTCTTGCCTTATCTTACTGCTAATGTTTCTCACATAAAGCTCCATAATTTCCTGGGCTGGGCTGCAATTTGTTGTAAAAATTAAAGGCAACGTTTTAAAAAAATTGTTTTTTGCCAATAATTTATTTTCAAACCTACTCTTAAAGAAATTTTCGAGAAGTGCTAATTAGGTAGAGTTAATATATGTATAACCCTATTTGCTTTAATTAAATATTTGCAAGAAAACTGAATCTGATATTAATTACCCCGGCTATGATAATTTTCCCAACATATTACTTTTGATCAATATACCCGACTTTTGTAAGCTTTCGATCACAAAAAAATGCAAAAGTTTTTCTTGTACTGAAAATTCCTTGATAACATAATTTTTTTTTAAGAATTTTTTAGAACTAAAAAAAACTAATAATTATAAAAATAATTTTTTATAAAAACTTTCAAACTTTTTAAAACCCGCACTAAAACATAAAAAATAATTCCTCCCTTCACTTAATAATGAGTACCTACCTACATATAGCACAAAAGATAATATAGTTTCCCTTCATTTTACATTTAATTAAATATTGAAATTTTCAAGGTATACACAAAGAAAGCAAATTCAAAGCAATGTAATTTAATTATGTATTTTAATAAACATTAGTATCTCCAAATTTCAATTACGGAAAAATGGTATTCACTGTAGTATTAAAATTTCAACTGCCCAGATATTGTTTTCCTTATGTATCCTGAAAATTTTAAGCTTTATAGACAAATGTAATATAATTTCAATATTTCATTAAATGTAAAATTAAGGCAAACTCTAGAGAATTTTTGTTTTCCAGGTACCTACTCATTAAGTGATGGGAGCAATTATTTTCTATTTCTTAATTTAGTGCAATATTTTCTAAAAAAAAAAACTATTTTATATTATCTATTTCATTTGATTAGAGTATAAATTTTTATTTATTTGAGCTTTAAGGAGTGGGGGGGGGGGGCAATCGCCCCGAATACACTGATATGTTTAAATATTATGCATATTATATTATGATAAATGTATTGAGTTTTTAATTTGAACTAAAATATAAATTTACAGCTTACTATTGTACTACAAAAGTTTAAACGCCGACATCAAGTAAATTCTATTAAATAAAAGGACAACATTTCCTTAAACGTTTTGCGTTTAGCGAAGCTCAAAAGCTTGACTTTAAAATGATGTATCACACCTTCTATTCAAAATGTAGCCCTTCCTGCGTTTTTTGCACTTTTTCTTAAGCAAATCCAGCCAGAATGTTCAGAAGTTCAGTTAGTTCCAGCAAGTAGACAATCATATTTTGGGATGAATTTTCTAAGCCAGTGTCAGTGGAAATATTCAAGAAAAATTCCAAAAAAAACTCAGAAAGGGTTACATTTCGGGTACAAAGTGTGATAGGTCATTTTAAAGCCAATCTTTAATTTATAAACATACATAAATATCTTTAAGTCCTGTTATCTCGGAGAAAAGGTTAAAATTGGTCTAAGGCCAAAAATATTATACCCTATATGAAAATAAAAGTTAAATAAAGTGAAGACCTAAAGTTTTGTATGGCAACACCAAGAAAGGGTTGCCCAATTTACTATGTACCATGTACCAAATTTCAGCTCTCTATATGTCAACGTGTTATCTGGCAGTGCCTAAATATATAGTGAAAAACGAAATTGTTGTATGAAAACTCCCATTTTCAAATTTAAATTACTTTTCTTTTTTATAAAAAGCCCATGTGCAAGATTTCAGTACTCTAACTGATTTCGTGAGTGTCTTTTCCATTTTGCTCTACTGGGACTTATTTCGGATCGTACGATAATTAAGTTAATCCTGCAAAAATTCTGAATATCGTGTTGGGGTTAGGTAAAAGATTGTTCCGACAAGTACATCAACCAAAAATTCCAATGACTGACTTAGAATCGCTTAACGGAGATCTTTAGTTTGACTATAGTATGACTTTAAAAATTCGTATCTGCAAAATGAGGTTAGACCACATATTATAAGTATACCCTGTAAAGTACTAAGGGAATAAAACTACCAAAATCACCACCCTCTTTCCCGGCCAAATGACATATTTTGCTTCGCCATCTTCCGTAATTTTTTTTATACCTTTCAACTCGTACTGTCAACCCTCATAATATTTCCCATCTAGTCTTAAACACCCTGTATTAAGAAAATATCAAATAATATAAAACAGTAAACTAGTTTTATTTTCGGCATCTCTTAATTTATTAATATTCATACTGGAGTGTGCTATTATTATTAACAATAATTAGTATTGTATGCTATTCTTAAAAGTTGTTCAGTGTAATGATCGGGTTTGCAGCACTGAAATTAGTGTACGACTTTGAATTTCACCAGCTCTAAATGATTCTTTCAATATTCCCTTCTGTTGCGTGCACAACGAGGCGGGGGGAGCCAGGGCTATATCAAGAGTTGAAGAAATAAAATTACAGTACTACAATTACAGTACTACTACAGTCTACTATGAGAGTGTCCATAACAACGCTGTGGCAATACGCGTTGTGCCGAGACACCTCGAGGAATCTCAGGATGAGTCCGTAAATCTACATACAGATGATGAAATCGTATTTATCAGGTGGCAAGCAAAGTAGCGGAAAGTATCTACACTTTTGTGAAAATTTCAATATAGTTGCACTACTTGACAAACACAAAATTTCTTTTTCAGTATTTGATGACATAATATATGCGCTCACTTCGCGATTTCCAAAAAACTGAACGCCTTGTTGTGAACACTAAAACTCGAGATGTATCATTACCTCGCCTCGCTCAACTGCCTAACTTCGCCACGCCTTGCCTCGTTGTGCACGTACAGACTAAAATTCTGAATGCAGGATCTTTGATTTTGATGAAATTTTACATGAAGATTGGCTATATTGTGAATAGTACCTTTTTGAAATATTTTTTATTGGGATTCATTTATGACGGATGTGTGGTATTCGAAAATTTTAAAAAAGTATCAAACTTTAAATTAAAAATTTAAAAATTTTTATCTCAGAATGTACTTAGCGCTATCCCAAGATAATTACATTATTTATTTATGATATGGGATCAAGGAAAATTATTCAAGCGTACATACATTTGACGGGACAGTCTAAGCAAAAATCTGATCAGTTTTCTGAATTACATGTACCTACTTAAAAAATAACTCCATCCAAACTGTAAGGAGTTTTAATTTCTGTTTTCTACAGACTATTTAAATTACATTAAGGATTAAAACAAACCCAAACAAAAAACGAAAAAAAACATAGAACACATTTTGAATTTTCAAGAAAATGAAAATATCCACTATAACAAAGGTTCAGAAAAAAGACCGTGATTAAATAAATAACGTTTGTTTTATAGGCTTGCGATACATACATTTTGAGATAAAACATTTTAAAGTTACACCCACCAAGCAAAATTTTACTTTTTTTTTTTAATTTGAAAATATATGGATCCAAAAAAAAAATCTAACAAGTGCTATTCGCAATATAGCTCAACTTCCCGTGAAATTTTATCTAAATCAAAGATGGTCCATTCACAAATTTAAACAAAATTGGTCGATTTTTGTGGAATGACTTTGTTTTAGCTAAATTAAGATATTTAAACTGTTAATTTCTACTAAAAACATAGAAAATAATTTCTAAATTCTAAAACTGTGAGTTCTATTAATGTAATGAATCACGTAATCAATGCCGTTCGCTCTTTGAGTTTCTTATAATTCATTTTTCATTCATCATAAACAACCAGCTTCAAACTCTACTTGGTGATATATAAACTGTAGAGGAAATTGTTGCTTCCAATTACCAAGCCAAATATGTCAGAATTGACTAAGTGCTCTCGTTGATTGCTCAGTTTGAAACATTAAGTTTAATGCTAAGTACCGTCTCGTTATACCATTGAGGGCTTGTTTGTCTAGCAGTCTTGATTGTTTCGAGAGGCTCTTAATTAGTGTGCAGACCATTTGAGAATTTTAAAATGTTTGTTGCCTGTGCTATGTTACTTGCACTTTGATTAATTCGAGCGACCTCTATTAGAGTAGAAATTAAAAGAAACTAAATTGCTTTCAAATTTAATAAAAGCAAGTGTCAACCAATATAAGGGTTCCTTTATGGGAAGATCTTTTTCTAGCACAATTGGCCAAGATATTAAAACACAAAACAGAGAAACTTTTTTAACCCAACTTCCTTAACATGCTTTGAATAAAGTGTTATTGTTTTTCGCGACTTTTTTATTTTTTTTATTTTCAATTTACAATGTACCTACATACAGTAAATAATTACTCTTTTGGTTCCTTACAATCTACGATGGTGTCCTTTTCCTTTTCTATACACAAAGGTAATTCATCAATCGCCACGGATTATAACAATATGTGATCCAGGTGAAATTAGAAAACTTCATAGGATTTTAATTTGATAATGAGAAGTGCGTAATTAATAAAAAATCAACAATTCATTTTTGCTCATAAGAAAATTCCTATTCCACATTTATTAGGAAAAAAATAATAAAATTGAGTTGTAACTTTAAAAGAATAGGGAGTGTGTACATCTATACAGTGGCGTAGATAAGAATTCATGGGCCCACCCGCGAAATTTTTAAGGGCCCTTTTTAAATACATATTTAGAAATAGAAGTCCTTAGGTATATGTAGTCGGCACTAAACTTTATACATCGCAAAAATTTCATAATTGAGAGCAAAAATTTGCGGAATATATAGATATTTCTAGTTAAGTATGGTGAAAGTAAGTAAGGTGCACAGTTTGTATTTATTATAAAGTTTTTTCTTATATCTGATAGATAATATTATAAAGAATATGTGGTTTGAATTTTATCAAAATCGATTAAACAGATCTTGAGATATCTTGTACACTAGTTTGAAAATCGTAAATTCAGGAAAAAAAAACCCAAAGGAAAAAAGAACTACACCCTGCGGCGCCCACTTTTTAATGACATAATTTCGGAGATATTTTGTAATTGTTAAACGCTTAAAATATTCTTCATAGTATGAACAATTTATCTAGTAAAAACTAATTTAGATTTTTTGAGAACTTCAAGGTGGTATAATTTGCTAGACAGACTTAAATGAATGACTTAATTTTTAATTAAATGGAGTCAAACGTACTGTGTCATACAAATGAAGTTCATCAAGGACCCATTTGCAAAATTTCGCTTCATTTTCAAATGGAGCAAATATTACTCCATTTAGTGAAATTGCAGTAAAACTTCCACCTACCGTCAATTAAATGAGTTGAATTTATTGGAAAGTGGAAAGTATTTCCAATAAAGTTAATAGTGACAGCCATCAGCTGATCATGAACGAAATTTCTTTTCCGCTTTCTTCTCTTTTTGGTACGTTTCAACAACAAAAATTTTCTTCTACTAAATGCCTTGCAACTAGAGTAAATACTCGAAAATTTTCTTGATATCATTTAATTAAATTATTGAACTCTGCCATGATCTTTACTCACGTTGAGGAACTGTAAATTTCATTCCAAATGTGATGTCTAGGGTATAACCCATTAAGCAATAAGCATTCAGTTTTTTTAGAAATTCACAGAAAATGTTTCGGCAGATTTTTTATTTACTCTTGGAGGAGCTATTTTCAGATTCTGTATCGGGTTTGAATAATATGCATAAGAATTCTAGAGAAAAAATTTCCAGTAAGTTTCTAAGAAAAAAATTAGGGCTTCTCTACATCGGGTCGACGCGACGCACATAGGAGTATTTGTTAAAAAAACCGGTCAAAATTATTTTTTGCATTTTTTTGCAATGTAATCATTTGAAATACAATATTTGATCGTAATTTTTATAATAAGGCCTAAAAAAAATATTTATTGCGTTTTTTTGTAATGTAACGGGTTTTCCAATAAGAGGTGTTATTTTGATATTCAAAGAAAAATGCCAGTTTTTGAGATAAATGATCGGATCTTTATTTCATTATAAAGAGGAAGGTATGCCGTTAATAATGGAAAATAACATCAGCCGATTAACAACTCGACCACGCCTACAGGACCATATCCTTTTAATGAAATTTTCCATAACCAAATCGCAAAGTGGCTGCCCTATGTCCTCGATAGCCTCACGAATTCCATCTTTGAGGTCTTGAATCGACGCTGGGCTGTTGGCGTAGACCTTCTCTTTCACATGGCCCCAAAGGAAGAAGTCGCAAGGTGTTAAGTCACAAGATCTCGGTGGCCAATTGTGATCACCTCCTCGAGAGACAACACGGTCCGGAAACTTTTCCCGTAAAAGATCAATGGTTTCGTTGCTTGTATGGCACGTAGCGCCGTCTTGTTGAAAGTAAACGTTGTCCAGATAAAAAATCATTAATCATCTGTCGATAGCGCAATCCATTCACCGTAACTGTTGCTCCAGCCTCATTTTAGAAAAAGTAAGGTCCAATGACGCCGCGGGACCATAAACCGCACCAAACAGTCACACGTTGAGGATAGAGAGGCTTTTCAACAATAACTCTTGGGTTTTCCGAGCCCCAGTTGCGACGATTTTGCTTGTTGACGATGCCATCGAGGTGGAAATAGGCCTCATCACTCAAGATGAGTTTTCAATGGAATACCGGATCATTTTCATGCATTTCAAGGACCCAAACAGCAAAGACTCGACGTTGTTGATGATCGGCTGTCTTGAGTTCTTGTGTTAACTGAACTTTATAAGCCTTAAGACCCAAATCTTTATGCAAAATACGGTGTAATGACGTTTGTGGAATGCCTAATTCTAAAGAACGACGAGGAATGGACAAACCTGGGTTTTCTTCAACACTTTCGGCTACAGCAGCAATATTCTCGGCTGTTCTTGAGCGACGTGCACGGGCTTTATTCTTCACATCACTAACTTGTCCCGAAAGCTCGAATTTTCCTACCAATTTCTGTATTGCGGTCCGACAAGGTGCTTCACGACGACCCAAAAATGTTCGAGTTTTACGAACCGTCTCTGCCACATTTTCACCATTTTTATAGTGAATTTTAATAATTTCAATGCGTTGTTGAATCATGTATCGTTCCGTAGTTTCTACTTGTCAAATGTCAAAAAATGACAGCTCCAAAAGTGACATCTACCGAAATAGCGGGCTAATTAAAATAACACCTCTTATTGGAAAGCCCTTTAGTAAAATAAAATTTGATCGTAATTCGGAGTTTATTTAAAAAATTTATATAAACATGTCAAGATAACTTAAATTATCCTTAATCAGAAAAACTGTTCATCTTCCTCTTCGTCAGCTTCATCTTCGTTAGCTTGATCTTCCTCTTCGTCAGCTTCTTCTTCCTGTTCGTCAGTTTTTTCTTCCTCTGTATCTTCGTAGCTTTCCTTTTCAGTTTGAGGTAAAGGCGGTTTGCCTGCGATCATCAGATTGACTGCCTCTTGCAAAAATGTCTTGGTCTTCCTATGCTGCCTTGGACTGCAACTGCTTAAATACGGGTCTGAACTTAGTAACAGTTATTTAATATATCTTTGTTACATTTGACCCCTGAAAATTTTCGAGCAAGATTTAACCTGTATTGTCGGAAGTGTTTATTGCGAAATTCAGCTGCCTCTTCTGATAAATTGCCAATAGGTATAATTGCATTAGATATGATTAGGGCGCCATGCATTAAAACTTTGTGTACAGTTGGTGACATAGGATGCCAACCATATAGATCTTTGTACATCTTTGCAGTTTAAGGTGCGTAGGCATCGTATTTTTCAGCATCAATGCTGTAGCCACTTGAAATTACTTCTAGGATTACCTTAAATCTTCTTATTAAATCTAAATTGATGTTAGTGATTCGAGAAGAGCATTCCGGCTTGTCAAAAAATTTTGTTGAAGTATTGCCATCGTTAGTGTTTTCAAATCACGCTTTAGGAACATCTACCAGGATCCCCATTTCTTTTTTAAATGCTCTTGGAATTTCCTCTTTCTTTTCTTTAACAACTTTTTTTTCTTCGTCAGATCGCGCTTGCCCTCTTTTTTAATGGTAATTTATAGGCTAAATGTAGTAACGACTCGAAGAAGCGGATTCAAGCATGAAGAATCGAGAGTCCAAACTTCAGTGCTTCCACATTGACTTCTTCTGATTTAATTAATTTATTAAAATCATTCGAAGTCTGTCCGCAAATATAGCATCTCATGGTGGAAGCAGTATCAGTCGCGGAATTGCAGACTTTCTCGTCAACCATTGTTAGCATAACTGTATGCTTTATTTTGCCTGGTACATTAGAAGTGGACACCTCTGTTTCTCTAAGATGTGCCATTTGGTTTTCAACGTACGCTATTTCATCTTGAATTACATCTTTTGATTCATTAATGAAACGAATGCGTATTGGTCTGCAGAATCTAGCTGAGGAAGGAACTGGGTTTTGTCATATAATAATTATCTTCGTTTCTCCATCAACACTAACAACCAATCTTAAGGGAACGAGTGAGCTTTGGAAAATATTTGCATCGCTGTTAGTGCTGTTTGTAAATCTTTGTTTATATTGTGTCTGTTGCGACCCATCACAGCCCCATTTTGATAATAAAACCATGTTTTTCTTTTCCTCTTCTGAAAACGTTTCTACAACCTCTGCAACATATTTATATAGGCGCAATTCAGTGTGATCAAGTAACGCTTGAAGTTGGATTTCCTTAGCACGTTTCAGTCACTTGCATCGATTACTTATCAGGGTAACATTCGCTTTTAGCTTTTTCCAAAAGTGAGTAACAGGCGTAGAGGCTTTTATTAGAAATATGTATTTCTTCCCATTGTCTCCTGGTGAAGTCGCCTTCTACAAATATTGAGAGTGCCTCTTGAGGTGTATATTTTTTAACAAGTGCTTGTTTTTGAGCGGAAGTAATACTTTTCCGAATTTCCGTAGCTCTAGTTGATATGCTGGTAATCTCTTTTATTATTTTTGACGCATTGGTATTTCCTGAAGTGCGCTGACTCACTCCTGCTGCATATGTCAACTCCTCTACAGGTATCTGTTCTCGTACTTCTTTTGTTTTTCAACGCTTGCTGCGGTCACTTAATGCTTGGAACAGAATGCATCGCAGCCACCACGCACAATGCGGTGATGAAGTGTCAAAATCGTAGCCACCAAACATGGTGAACACAATGGTCATTGATGACTGCGTCAAGATGAAATTTAAATCAAGTTTTTTAACTGTATTAATAATAAATTGGGACCACAATATTATTATTTTTTAAATTTTTCACCACCATAATTAAATTTTCTTTGAAACTCATGATGTTCAGCATACAAAATTTTAAAACAAACAAAATATTAATCAGCTGTGAAATGTCAACGTAGGACAATTGCGCTAAAGTTGAAAGTCGACCAACTTTTGCGTGGTAGCAACGATGCCTACGTTCATTGCGATCACTTAATGGCATTGCCTTATAACTTACTTCTGCGTGACATATTCCTGCGTAGTGGCTACTTTCATTCTAACTCTTCGAATGTTTTAGTTGGTCGGCCTAGTTTCACTGTAGGTTGTACAGACCAGTAAGGCAGTTCAAATGATGCTGTGATTCATTGTTCATTGTTTTTTAAGAAACGTTCCTCTTTGTAACTAGCAGCTGCCCATTTCTTTTTAAATTCGCTCTTGAAAAGCCTTAAAGCGCGACTTATAACACTTTTCTCATTATCTGGGCATTTAGTAATTTGCACAAGCTTTTCTTCCATTAACGAAAACCATCCAGTTTTTTTTCCTTTAAATTCATTGAGGATATCATACAATGCTTTTCTGGTAAATATCTTGACAAGTTCTGAAGAATCACGTGCTACTGAAGTCATATTTGCAGAATAATGAATACATAAAAACACACCAAAGATTATATATACTTTTTTATACCTATAGATTGTTATAATAAACCGAAATTACATACAGTAGAGTTCACTTAACACGAAAACGAATTACACGAAATATTGCATAACACGAAATAAACTTCCAGCCCCCGTTCCGTGTGAGTATGTATATAAGACAACGGTTAATACAAAATTCGGATACCACGAAAAAATTCCGCTGGTCCCAACGATTTCGTCTTAACCGATTTCCACTGTACAAGGTAATTTCCATAGAATTTAATCTGTTTACTTTTTTACCTTATATAATAAATTAATTTGGAAAAATTTTGATATTGATTTTTGGCCTAGCAAAACATGTATTACCTAAGTTGAAATATTTAATTTTTTTTTATCAATAACTTTGAAGTAAAATTTAAAAAAAAATGGCGGAAGTAGGCGAACAGTTTTACTTCAGCATATAATTGTAAATAACCTAAACTTTATATTTATAAAAAAAAATTAACCCGACAAGGCCCGACAAGTAAACAAAAACGTCATTATGTTATATTTTTTAGTTAACATGAATACCCAAAAACGACTTAATAAACATCGTTCGTAAACATATAATGTAAGCAGCAAATTAATAAAATTATGTTTTAAATTAAAGTACATATCTTCCCCTTCCATGGTCAAAAGATTTTTTTACTAAACTTAATCACGGAAACACACAGTTTAACAAATTCAATGAACGAAAGCGCTGAGAACAAAGATATGCGATTCAAATATTAGCTGGGTTCCGACTAAGAATATGACAAGAAGAAAGGGAGGGGGAAATTTTTATAGCTGTCATTTGATGGATCGGTTATCTAGCTTGAAGAATAATGGTTTTGATGGGATTTCTAACTAATTTTCTAAATCTGACTTTTGACCGGGTTTTTTAAAAAATACTCCTATGTGCGACGCATCGTTAATTTTATATTGGAATTGGAGACATTCATGTATATACTATGTATATCTGCTTCATTTACCCATACCACATACATATTATATCACCCACGAAAACCATACAATGCAAGCAAAGCTCTTATTTCAGGATATTTTAAAGAAGAGAGAATAAAATCCTCAGATTAACAGAGAGCAATGTGTACAGTGGCGTTGTTAATGCCTGAGAAGGGGTCATACGGGTTTCATTAACAAATCGCAATAAGCAATTTTCTTGTACAAGCCAAGCATGGTCATGCGATATCCTTATGTGCTATATCATTTTTGGTAAAATGATGGAATTCTTTGAAAATTTTAGTTACCAGGGCCCCTAATTTCGGGGCGGATGTTTTATCTACGCCACTGCCTCTATAATGTTTGAAATTTTAAATTCACCTATACTTGATAATGATGTTAGATTTGAATTTTTTCAACAGGCTGCTTCCTTTTTCCAATTAAGTCCAAAGCAAAATTACATGAAATTTAAGTGTTTAATTGATATCACTGTGCATCTTTCTGCGCAAGCAGTGCTAAGTATGTGGCAATTTGGTCAATTTGAAATATAAAATCAACGAGATAATTATACTCATTTTCTTCTAACTCTCCTAAACTGAGCAATTTCTTCATTATAGTATGTATTTTTAAATAATAACGTTTTCTCCAATAAGTTAACGTCATTGGACTTTTAAGATTTCAATATCACATGCACTATGCGGTAAAGCCTATACAAGGTTATTAATTGAAGGTAATTCTCCTGTACAAATCTCAAGTTGATCTAAATATTTCAATAATGATGCTTTTGGATCTAAAAAAGTGAATATTTTTAACATTTTCATTTCATTGCACTTCAAATTATTTGATTTAATATCTTCTTCAAATTTAATCCCAAAAATACATTAAATCAATTGGCAAATGATACTCCATGCTTTCAAAATCAACATCTCAACTCCGGCTAATTATTAACAAATTAGCTCAATTTTCATCAAGTTCCCTACTTACAAATTAAATGTTCGCATAAAATAAAATACATATTTGCACTTTATTTTTCTCACCGTCCGTGATTATGAATTGAATTTCATGTGATAAGATCCATTCTCACAAAGTTTTTGTACACTTAAATTTCATGTGAAAACGTTGAATTTCTGAATAGATAACCTTGGTTCTCGTAACTTATCTTTAAGGTAAATTTTATATAAATATAGAACAAAGTTGAATAAAGACTTACTTATCATTCAGTCACCAAAGAAGTAATTTTATTTAGAATTCCCCCAACAGTGGTAAGGGTTCTAATTTCAACTAGCTAACAATAAGAATAAATTAAAATTTGAGCTAATGAAAATGTTTCACTTAAAAGTTCTGTTAAACATATAGTTAGTTATTATTAGACGAAAAGTCAATTTTGAACCATTGTAAAGATTGTGTTATAGTAGTATATAAACAAAAGTATGAACTTTTGCAGTTGAAATAGCGAAGCTAGTGTTGGTGATTATAAATAAAAAAGCACGAGATTCACTAAAGCAAAATATTTTATTAAGCTTGTCTTACGTTGTTGGTGGAGAAATGAAGAAGCGACCAAGACTTAAGCGGCCCACACACGGCGAACATGTTGTTCAACTTGGTGTGTCATACATGAAAGCTTTTTCTCCACACACTTATCAAACATCCTGTCCAACATCAGGAGAGAAACACATATCAAGAGCTGCAAAAACTGTTAATTATTATCTTTTCTTCAATAGAATTCACTAAAGATTCAAGAATGACGAATGCGTGGGTGCGTTTACTGCCACTTTGGTAGCGTAGTCGTTTTGGTGGTGTAGTTCTGTCACACCTGAGACAACTTACATCTAGATGTGCAAAACCTCATAAAAACGCGGTCCAACTAAAACGAGCTAATGGCCCTCTACTAGGAAGCTCAACACATTCTCTCTCTCTCTTGCTGTATTATGCTACATAAATTCTTCGCAATGATAGGTTTCTTTGGTTGAATAAAAAGTTAAAGAGTAAAGTGTTCCGGGTTTAAATGGAGTTTTGCACATCTAGTTATAAGTTGTCTCAGGTCACACCGACTACGATCGATTATCCTCCTGAGCGTAGTCGAATGTAGTCGGCTATTTGGTACATTCAAAGTGCGGAGTGAACGATAGTCGTAGTCCAGCGTAGTCGTTTACTGTCGAAATTTGGCGCAGTGAACGCTCGGTAGTGATTCGTAGTCGACAAAAAATCACTATTTCGGTGGCAGTGAACGCGCCCCGTGACAAACATCGCCCCTACACGGTACAAAATGTTGGCAAATACGTAGCCCCGCCCGCCCCTAAAAATTAAAATAACTTGATTTTCGTTCAACCGCTTGACACACTGCGTGTCACCCCGTCAAACAAGCACACACACGGTCAAATATGCGTGACAGCATCATTCTAGTACTTGAGTTGGCCAACATGCGTGACCGTGTATGGGCCCCTTCAGAATTGAGAAAGACTGCCACATCGGCGCACTGAAGAAGATCCCATAAGCTCAAAAATGCCAGCTTAAACATAATTACTGTGGATCGTGTGCACGTGTGTATCAGTATAATACGTAGGGCACGTTTAATGCAACGTGACTTAAAAAAACAAAATGATTAAATAATGAATTGGCACGTAATTAAGTACAAGGTAAACTAATAGTGCAATGTGCTTGATTAGGTCAATGCACGGTGTATATATACACGTATATACGGAATGCTGGATGTACGGAAAGCGATTCCAGTTAATATGTATTTAGATAACTATCTTCGTATTGAAATTTTGCTCGCAGACTCTAGAGCTGGTTTAGACCATGCCATTTAGTACTAGGGTCATCTTCAAGAAAAAATGAACTACTAAGATCGGGGATATTTCCCTTTAGGTTACCAATTTAACCTGAGCCAAATTTTGTAATTTTTCCGTTTAAATTAAGTTATTTTATTGATTTTCTACAAGGACATATAAGTTTTACCCTCGCAAACACGTTTTATGTTGTGTTACTTAGAGGGCTTAGAGAGTTTATTTACAAATAAATTTGCTTATTCTAATTAGTTTATATGCCGATATTCTAACTATACATCTGGAAATACGCTACAGATATTCCTTGATCTGATCTTTGATTACAAAAAATTCCTGATTAAACGTTTTCTTCTACTCTATTCCAGAACGTCTTGCGATTTTATTGGTGAAGATTAAAAGCTTAAAATTTGTTTTTGTGAAAATCATAAAGATTTCCCTTTAAAATATTTCTATAGGTCTATAAGAAACTCAACAAATAATACAAGTATTTAATAAATATAAATGTATACATACATATAAATATTTTAAAATTAAAAGTTTATTGGAAAGCGAAGGCATTTTAGTTTAGACACAAGCCATTTATGATATTTTAACTATCATTCATTAAGGCTGAATGGCAGAAAATAAAGCTCTCTCTTCTAAAAATTTAACTATATTATAGTAGTGTGAGCTTTCGTTCAAATCACATTAGCAATGCCTACCAATATCACTTATAAAGTACTATTCAAAGTTACATACTAATATGCAAAATCGAGTATTTGCTTAGACTACTGGATCGTGTTGTCACCAAGAGAAGCTTTTGGGAATTAAAATGAATGAATCATGTTACGATTGTCGCCGATAATGAAGTTGGTAATCCTGATCTGCTCATGATGAAAAAATTGTATTTAACCTTATCAATATTTGGCGTATCGCTGCAATAGTCGAAAAGGCGAAAAAGCTGTGAATATCTATCGATCTGGCCGAATGTCTCAATTCTCACAATATATTTGGCACAGTTGCCTCTATATCGCTTTTATACTTAACACTTGGCTACTTGCCTCGGTGTTCTTACTTGGAATCCAACAAATTACGTCTTTTCAAACAGAAGGTTTGTTCTTTATTCCTCTTTCTTTCTTAATGCTACTCTATTTATAATCGCTAAATTTTGCTACCGAATCATACATATTTAACTTACTGTTAACTTACTCTTTTTAATATCTTTTGCTTAAATAAGTTAGTTTTAGTTCATGTAGTTTTTCACCCTCTCTTATAATGTACTAGGTTAAGATCTCAGATCTTTTGTACTTTACCGTAATAAATAAATTGAATTGAATTGAATTGAATATTTGTATATTTATTAAATGAAAATTTTATTTTCATTTTTGTAAGGAGTTATTAAAATGCTTGCAAATTTATTTAGCCTTAAGTATTTCATTTAATATACAAGCCAAGTTTGTCAAAATAAAAATGAAATAAAAATAAAAAAGTTGTTCATGTTGCCGCATCAAAATAACTTATAATCATTCTGGCTATAAATTAGAATTACAAATTTCTTTTAGAAGTTCTGCGACGAAATTTATTTAAAAGAAATAATTTTTTCGTAAGAATGGAGGAAAATAAAATATTATGAAATCATAAATATTTATTAAAATTAGCAGAAAATACGCCAGTAATTCGAAAATATCAAAACCAAATTTTTTTTAATGGTAATGCCCTGTCAAAGCTTTTTTACCATCTGGAATATACAGAACGGTACAAACTTTTAAATTTACCTCTGGTGACCTCGATTTTTGTGGAGCGAAACACAGTTTTATTCGACCTAGAGCTACAATGTAATGGTCCAAACATGCCGCAAAAACTAGTCCTGCTGTAATTCGGTATCTGATGC
This sequence comes from Dioctria rufipes, assembly GCA_963924295.1. Classification (NCBI taxonomy): domain Eukaryota; kingdom Metazoa; phylum Arthropoda; class Insecta; order Diptera; family Asilidae; genus Dioctria; species Dioctria rufipes. Next base: position 106,601,361 of record OZ002741.1, on the reverse strand, counting down.
ATTATTGACCTACTGAAATTCGTACTATAGGTAGACATAACCTCACATAAAGAATTGTTTTCAAACTTGAATGCGGTCATACACTGAAAGTAAAGATTAGATATATCTTCTAAAAATATAGGCAGTTTACCCAATTTGTGTAGATGATTTTCAGCCAGCTATACCACTTAGCTGGTTTTTCTAATTTGAATTAGGTGATATTCATTTAGAAAATCACTTACTTTTGTAAGTGATGTTTCCACGGGCTTTAGGTAGATTTACCCATATAAGTTAGGCAATTTTATCAACATTTGTAGATCGTTCTCCAACGCTTCTTAGGGAAGTTTTCTACAAATTGCCTATAAACTTAAGGCAAATTTTCCACAGAATTTGGACGAATTTCCCACAGTTCTTAGACAAATTTTTTAGAACATGTAGTCAAATTTAATATGAAGTTTAGATGAACAATTTTCCACAGCCCCTAGACAAATCTTGTTAGTATTTCGGTGAACGGTCTACATGTTGCATATAATTTGCTTGCTGACTGTAGGTAAAATTTCTACAATAATGGAAAAGTTTTCTATGTTCTTCAATAATTTTAAACACACTTCGTATCGTAGGCAATTCTTCTATGAGTGTAGAAAAACTTTCTACAACCGTTACTAGACCAATTTTTCATAACCCATACAACACTTGGAGTTAACTTATCTACAGCCATTAAGTACATTTTCTAATTACTGTAGATAAACACCTACAGTTTGTATCCTCTAGAATATTTTACATGGGATAATTTAAATCCATGTTGTAGAAAATATCCAATAGTATGTAGAGCACTCTTATTCATTGAGAAAATTTCAATCTTTGGATTATTTGCGACACCCTATATATGTATACATTGTATACAGTAGGAATTTGATATCAAATTTTCCTGAATAAAATAAATATTATACAATTTTCAAACATATTTAGCACTGAACTTTAAATGAATATTTATTTACCTGTAAGCTTAAAAGAAAAATGTAGCAAATAAAAATAAAAGAGTTTATTTTAGGGTTAGAATTCAATTTTTTTTTAATCCAAAACATATGTATATAAGTAGTTACGTATTATAAGTGCTTTGTTCTAGTTAAGTAAAATCCCTATACTGGTATATTTGGATAAAAAAACTTATCTTATTTAAGATACGTATAAAAGTATGTAAATAAGAATAAAAGAACCTTTTCAATTAATTAAAATAAAATTATATACTTCTATATGTAAAGTGCAAAAAGTCTGGCAAAAGTAATAACTATATTATCGGCGGCTTTAATCTGATTACAATATCCTTATTAGCTAAAAGAATCTGATGTACTGGCAAATGGTTAATATTACTAGCGGTAAGTACAATATTATATTTTTCATAACCAGAAATAACGTAACAATTATAATGACTATCAAATCGTTTCATTAAAACTTCTTTTCCAATGAAAAAGTATCCTTTTTGTATACATTTTAAAACATTTTGAACTAAATAAAAAGTTATGACTCCATGTTTATCAAGTACGATAATATCATTTTCCTTATGCATAGTGTTATCAATTTCTACATGCTTCAGTACATTTACATTATTAAGGTCATCTATGGTTAGTATGGAAAAACTGTTATGTTTCAGATTAATAAAATCAATTTCTTTAGAATCCCTTATAGGACCAGCAATATACATATTTCTTGTTTTCTTTGTTAAAACATAATTTGTATGCAAAATCGGATTGTAATTTATATGAAAGGCTAAGGCAAATATTTTTCCTTGATGTATTTGTATTGGAATACGTTTTCAAAGCTCTATGCTTCGCCTCAAATCGCATTGCCCAAAGTATTTTTTTTAAAGGACCAAGCTTTCGAATTACATTAGGGTATGTAAAATAAAGTGATGTTTAGGTATTAGGCGTTTCTTAAAAAGTCGACCAAACATTTCATGATGTGACGTTATAACATCATCAAATTCTTTTAACTTTTCCTCGTTGTAGGATGGCTCTAAATATAAATCCACAAGTCTTATTAATATAAGTAAGAATTGCCAAACTTTATCTTTTTTTGGGTACAAAATCACCAACTATTAAGAGCAAATATGTAACGAAACATAGTATCGCGGAAGGCGACATTTGGAACTTTTGATTATTTAAGTGCGTCATAGTTATATCTGCAGATAATTTTTTTAAATCAGTATGGCCATAATTGAAATTTGCCTTTCTACTATTCAATACAGTCAGTGATAAGTATTTCTCATCTAACAAAAAGTACTTAAATATATAACTTAGCTCACAATGGCAAATACCCTCCAAAACATCATGCATTATGTCCACAGTTACATTGTCAGTAATAGTAAAAGAACTAATTTTACTAAAAACGCACATCTCTTTCACTCCAGATTTTGACGTATCTATATTTAAATCATCTATGTTATAATTTTCCTCACACCGAAGTAAGGACAGGTCTTCTCGTGTTTGCTTTTTCATATGATCTTTATGTGCTTTACAAATTCTACAAAAGTAATTTCCGGAAAACGATCTTGCATAACACATGACTGTATTGAGTCCAAGATTATCGCCGGTAATAGCTGGTAAAATTAAATATACTGTCACGGGTTTATCATTGTAAATGATATTCAAACCATCATTTTCTAAAGATATTAACTGACAGCAAAGTGTGCCAAAATTCGATTGAGACCCGTATTTAAGGTGAATACTTCGTGTCAGGCAACAAACCAAGATATTGTCTAATTTAGAAAGATGGCCACTGTCAAGTAGTGGGAAACTTAAGTAATATGCAGCAATTTTGTGTAAGTCTCTTTTTGATCCTAAAGGATTGTTCACCTCGAAGTCGTCTTGATATAAAATATAAGATAGAAATATTTTATCTTTGTAATTCGAAGCTTTTTTCATCCATATAGATTCTTGAACAATATTCTCAATATCAGTACATTGCTTTAAATTACTCATATTCTCGATCATTGATTGCAAAATGCCAGGGATCTCTAAATAACGTCTTAAATTATTATTTATTTTTTATTATTTATATCAAGACGATTATCAATTACGAACTCCTCAGGTTCAGAATAAAGATTATTTTCAAGAAGGTACTTTTTAAATTTATACTATGTACAAACGATTTAGTGGAAACCGAAATTTTTGTATGACAACACCACGAAGGAGTTACCCGATTTGTCTCATTTTCGAACTTAATTTTACTTATTTTTTTTTTAATTTTAAAGTCCGTGTAGAAAATTTTAGTTTTCTAAGTGAACGCGTTCTAGAGTTATTGTGCGCATGGACAGACGGACGGATAACTTTTAATATTATGCGTGGATGTCCAATCTATTTTGCTCTGCCATCATTATTTCTGTGCATTACAAACGGAATGACAAGCTTAGTATACCCTATTGATTTCATCTAGGGTATAAAACTAGCACACATTTTTGTTAAGATCTGTTTGTCCCTTTCAAGATCAAAAATGTACGCTGAACTGTAACCAATTTTGGAAACAATACGGCTTTATTAAATGGAATGCATTGAAAATGATATAAAAATTCAGACAAATACATATATTGTTTGTGCAGGGTGTCTTACGTTACATGTTCTCTGGGCATTCTTCTCGAAAAAGTGCGGAGATATCGAAAAAGTCCTTCTAATAAAATTTACGTATCATTAGCCAAGGTATCTTTGGCATAGCAAAAGTTATTGTAAAAGGACTTGGAAAAGGATATATTAGATCCCATATTTGAATTCCTAAAATGAAACTAAAACAGAAGTGTTATATAGAAAATTCCAGTTTACCCCTTTATTGTCGAAATATAATGTAAATATCTAAATGTATCGTGTTCCTTTGGCTTTTTTCTCTAAAATGCATAGAGATATCATCAAAGATCTAATAAGAATATTTACCCACCATAAGCCAAACTATCTTTTGGGACAGTAAACATTTCGAAATAGGCACAGGAGAAAAGAATGTTTTCGGTTATGTCCAATAAGTGCAAGTCAAATTAGAAAGAAAGTAGTATATCTACTGAAAACTCTATACAAAAAGAAGGTGCATCTTTACAGGTACGTAATATGTTGTCATCATTGCTGAGATAAAAGGTATGGGCCATCTTTTCGTCCTCATTCAATTTTCAGGTAAATTATCATTATCTTCTGTTTATTGTTAATATAAACTTCTGAAGCATAAGCAAATAGATACCGATTCAGGTAGGAAATTCACGGAAATGAGGCAAAGCCAACATTCTCATTAGTTTTTCTTTCAGCGTTTTTCTATACCTAGTTATTTTCAGATACAGCCATGATATGCTTTAATTTGTTTGTTTCGTTGATTCATTTTGATCCGCTTTGCCGGGGTTCGTGCTGTGATTATGATGGGTGATGCCTTATCCCCGTGGACAAGATGAGAGCTATTCTCAATATATTTTCAAAACAGTCCAAGGGCCTTAATATTTGTTCATTCAATGCCCGTAGCTTAAATATTAAGGTATATATCTTGCATGATGTTTTCTCTTTTGAAAATACACAGGCTATTCTCATATGCGAATCATGGCTTAAGTAGGTATTCCAGGATTTTCACTTTTTAGAAATGACCGTACAGACCGCAGTGGTGAAGGTGTGTCTATTTATAATTCATACATCACTTAAAGCATCTGTTCTAGCTTGCTCTTCCCAAGGGGCTTCCCTAGAATTTCTTTGTGTGGAAGTCAAGTCTGGAATGGAAAGATGTGCCTTGATTGCGGTGTATTGCCCACCAAACTGCTTTAATGCGGCATCGTGCATTGAACTCCAAAATGCTATCTATTGTCTTGGTCTAAGTTACTCGGATATTATTGTCGGTGGCCTCTACGGACGAATTATGTTTTATGATGCAATCAAATGACTTGAAGATAGTAAATCATATGCCAATATATTTTAATACGAACTGTCGTGCCCCTCGAGCAATTAAAAGACGTTTTTACGATAACTACTTTGCTTCTTTATTGACTGAATATTTAAAACTGCCCTATCTCAACAATGTTAAAAATATTCACGACCCGCACTCTTAATTTCACGCTAACTGAAAAAACGCGACTCTAAACTGAACGCTTAACGGCGAGAATACTACAGCTAAAAAATACTACAGGCACTCGACAGACCAGTCATTGGTCTTTTATGAACCTATACTCGGAAGTAAGCTTTCTTTGCTCACAACGCGGATGTAAACAAACGACAACAACCTTGTCGTTTGTTCTACCGGTTGCAGCACCTGAGTCGCTTAGTAGTAAACAATCGCCTTACATAATAATTACCATGCGAAGTTAATTATTATTGTAATCGTCGATTGCTCCACTAAGCGCTCATCGCAGCCAGCTGTTGGGCAGTTGGATTATATCGCTGTTACCAATGCTGACAAGGTGTTCTTTCATAACCAAATATGTCCCACGAGTAACTTTGATCATAACTTTCTTTACTTAACATACTCCTTTGGACTGCGACACTCTGCTGGCTGTGAATCATTTTCCTACAGAGATTACAAGAACATTGACATGGATTTGCTGTATGCAGACTGTATAAACTTGCCTAGGCTGGATATTTTTTCAATGGAGTCCGTTGACGATAAAGTTAATACTCTAAGCAATCTACTTCTGCAACTTTTCAACCGGCATGTACCACTGCGAAGGTGTAAGGTCTCATCACAGCGCTCACAACCCTCTAATTCATAGTCGCTACAAGATAGTTCGTAACCTTGTGACTTGTAAGCTTCGATCTTCCAAAAAGGCTTTCTATAGCACTAAATTAAATCCTGATCTTCCAACTAAAAAACACCGCTCACTGGGCGTTGCTTGGAGAGAAACTCCTCAATGCAATATTGATGCTGAGACCCTAAGTGAGTTTTTTGCTTCTTCTACCCCTATAGCCCCTAATAGTCATTTAGTGGTGGGTGATAATTGTTTTGAGGGTTTTACGTTTATGATACTGATGTTCTCTTTGCAATGTCTGCTGTAAAATCTACTGCGCTTGGGCATGATCTTCTCTACCCGAGATTCATCAAGATGATTTCCCCCGCTATTTCTGATATTCTAGTACATATTTACAATTATTGTCTTGCAACTTCTCAATTTCCGTCGCTTTAGAAAAAAGCCCTCATTGTCCCTTGTTCTTAAAAAAACCTCGTCCTAATGGAATTAATGATTATAGGCCTATTAGCTTGCTGTGTTACTTTAGAAAAGTCTTTGAAAAAGTAATGTACAATCAGCTCACCAAATATCTTGACCAACATCAGCTTCTATCATCTTTCCAGTCAGGCTTTTGACGTGCACACAGCTGCGAAAGTGCCCTTCTGAAGGTTTCTACGGATATTATTGAATCCTTAGATCTAGACGATTTAACTATCCTTGTCTTATTGGATTTTAGTAAGGCTTTTGACTCAGTTGATCACAATTTGCTCCTTTACAAACTTTCGAATTGCTTCAATTTTTCCTCTTCAGCCATCAAGCTGATTAAAGGTTCTCTCACCTGTAGACTACAAGCAGTCAAAGTTCTAGACTCTATGTCCAACTTTCGGAGCTCATACTGTGGAGTACCCCAAGGATCAATCCTAGTTCCTCTCCTATTCAGTCTATACATCAATGATTTGCCGGAGGTGATTAAGAATGTGAACATTCATCTGTATGCTGATGACGTACAAATTTACTTGAGCAGACCAGTTGGGTTACAGGAAGATTGCGTTGTTCGTGTAAATGAAGATTTAACGAGAATTTACGACTGGTCGATAGCTAATAAGCTTCAACTGAATCCTAGCAAGTCTGTATGTATGCCGATCTATAGAAATCACCTCGAGGCATTAGAACTACCACGAGTTATTTTAAATAACTTTACCTTCCCATTCTCTAGCTCTGTGAAAAATTTAGGTGTAGTCCTGAACACTGAATTTTCTTGCTGCAGCCACGTTACCAATAATTTAGGCAAAATATATGGCTCCTTACGGCAGTTGGGAGTCTGTGGGTATTTATTGTCTACAGATATGCGATTGAAACTGGTACATAGTTTGATTCTACCGCACTTTATGTATGGCACAATAGTATTTCCCAAGTTAGACTCAGTTTGCCGTCGAAGATTGACAGTTGCATTCAATGATTGTGCTAGATATGTTTTCAACTTAACACGCAGTGCCCACATCTCAATGCAAGTTACTGCAGCCCTTGGACATACTCTTGATACCCATTTTGCTCATCGCGACTTGTATTTTTTACATAAATTAATTCATAAAAAGAGGCCACAATATCTCTACAATAAGCTGCAATTCTTGCGCTCTCAAAGAAGTTTAAAAATTCTTTTACCACTCTGTCATTCTCATTTCGGAGCGCGCTCTTATTTTGTCCAAACTTCACGTAAGTGGAATAGTTTACCTTCTAATATACGTAGCGCGAACTCAGGCAGAGACTTTCCTGAATTGTTAAGCTATTGGGAGTCTTATTAGGTACACATCATGGCTGTTCTTAATCTTAATCTTTATTTAGTATATTTTTTTTTTTTTTTTTTTTTCTAGAATTTATATGGTTCATTTTTTTCTTTTTTTTTCTCTTTTTTAGTTTTCATTTCTTTCCTCTCTTTTTCTGATTTAATTGAATTTGCTTAATCTTGTTTTTCTTGTTTTCCATTTAAAACAATAATTTTGTATCACTTCTCCTACCTATAGATCTGTATCCAATAAGATTTGTAATCTTTATACAGTTGACCGTAATAAAGTAATATTGTTATTGTTGTTATTGTTAAATGTAATTCAATCACCAGCTTGTAGGTATGTACCTAATGTACTCATTTCAATACCTAAGTATATCCAACTTTGGCCTCGTGTAGTAATGCACGCTTGAAATACTATAAATTGGTGATATGCAATGAAACAGAACGGCAAATGGTTCATTTTCGTATATAAATGAGAACAGGCTGAGTTTTCATATTTTACTCTCATAAAATGTTCCCGCGCTTTTGTGAAAATCGGTTTTCATGAAATATTGACAGAGTTTGGTCACATGTTGTTGCTGTAATGGACACATGTTTTCGGGAAAAATGAAAATTTTATTTGAGAAGAATTTTACATCTCCTTTCACATCCTTGGCCAAACCGAAATTTGTCATTTTCTTAAAAAATAGAGGTAGTGTGGCCTGATGAACATTATTATGAATAGTTTGAAAGGATTTTGAAGTTATTCAATAAGGTTTTGTCGTTCGGGTAATCTTAAGTTCTCTGGATTTTTGTTTTTAACTTGTTGTCTCAGTTGCACTACAATACTGCATAGCCAAGTCCTTTTCCCCCGTTAATGCAAAAGACGAAGTATATGAAATTATTTGTTTCGGTCTTATCTTATGTTCTTAATATTAGTTTTTAGAAATCCTCACGTCAGCATTCGCGAAATATTGCGAGATTCTGAATACCCGAAAAGTACCATTCAAAGGACGCTGAGAGGATTAAGAATGCACCCCTACCACTTACACCTTTCATAGAAATTAGAAGAAAGGGATTTCTGTAGGAGAACACAATCCTGCAAGTGGGCTCAACAGAAACTGCGCGAAGATACAAATTTCTTCAATAATGTATTATTTACCGATGAAGCTTCATTTAGGAATTCTAATGAGCCCAATAGACGTAACATTCACTACTGGAGTCAGACGAATCCAAGGTGAAAAAGACAGAGAGAAAACCAGCATATTTGGTCATTGAACGTATGATGCGGAATATTGGACAGCAGAATAATTGGCCCATTTTTCTTGGATGGAGTTTTAAATGCAGAAATTTATAAAGAGTTTGTAAATTCTGAACTTCCCATACGTTTAGATGAAGTCGATTTAAGAGCAAGAACACTGATATGGTTCCAGCAAGATGGAGCTCCCCCACATTATTTGTTAGATGCAGGAAGACAACTTAATAGCATGTTTCCAGGAAGATGGATTGGATGTGAGGCAGAAGTGGACTGGCCAGCCCGTAAACCTGATTTAACCCCACTTGATTTTTTTTTATTGTGGTAAATTCACGACAAAGTATTTGCAAATGAGCCTACAAGATGTTTTATTAGATGTAAGAGAAAACTTCAAACAGAGACTCGCATGCTGTATTCAACAATATGGCTGCCATTTTGAACAATTATTATCATAAGAATTAATAATTAGTTGTTAATTTAAGATTTAATAAAATAGTCGAAATTAAGGTTTTGCACATCACAGAAAATTCCTTTTTTTTTCCTCCTTTCTCATAAATTTTTTAACTGTACCTGCATCTACGATATATTGCTTATGCTTCAGAAGTTTACATTAACAATAAAAATAACATAATGATAAATTTAATGGGGACGAAAAGCGGCCCCGTAACTTTTATCTTAGGAATTATGACAACATATTGCATACCTGTAAATGATTCACCTCCTTTTTGGGAAGAATTTTTAATAGGTATACATACCACTTTATTTTTAATTTTATTTGAAGTTATTGAATGCAGGTAAAATGTATCCTCAAAAAGGCCGAAAAGGTCACAACCGAAAAATTCCTTTTTCATGTACTTTTTTGAAATGTTTACTATACCCAAAGATAGCCCGGCTTTTTGATAGGTAACTTTTGTTACTAGCATTTCAATGATATTGCTGTGCATTTTCGAGAAAAATGGTAAAGAACACGGTACATGGAGTACAATTTGAGGCCTTATATCTCGATAATAAAGGAGTAAACTGGAATTTTCAATATAACACTTTCTTTTTAGTTTTATTTTCGGAATTCAAAAAATGTGATCTAAATGTATCCTTAATAAGGACATTTTTTTAATATATCCTTTTCCAAGGTCATTTTGCAATGATTTTTGCTATGCCAAAGGATATCTTGGCTAAGTATACGTAACTGTTATAACTTGTACTTTTTCGATATCCGCACATTTTCGAGAAAAATGTCCAGGGTACACTTTACGTAGGACACCCTGTATACGTCTCTTACAAGCTCAATTATGTTTGACATCAAATCTGTAGAGAAGCACATTTTTCAGTAATATTAATAATTAATTTTTGTGTTAATTAAAACACGTTTAACTTCCTAAACAGTTTTCATATAATGCAATACTGAAATGTACATTTTTAGTGTTTCTAATCGACAAATAATAATTAATTATGAATAGGTATACAATTGTACGAAACAAAGGGTTTTCACAGCTTGTTTAAAATTTGTGCCATTTTTGAAATAAGAACGCTCAGCCCATTCTTATTTTATGTCAGTGACACAGTCACGCACACGCCGGCGAGTATAAAAAAAAACTCATTTAGCGCAAACTGTTAAACTATCTGCCTTCATTTCATGAAGTGGCTAGACTTTTCGTAAAGTGCTGAATTAAATCAAGCGTCTACGATACATATGCATGTATACACGCAATGGCCTTTCTTTAGTTTCTTACACGCAGAAGTGGACTCACCGACTACTCCCGGCTTAGTACTACGTAAATCTACTTACGTAAAACTAGTTCAAATTAATACACCGTAAAACCGTTCCATGATTTTTCTAACTGAATTCAAGGCCATCCTTGAAGAGAGAAGATATTTTCATAGTACAGGGTTTTCCAATAAGAGGTGTTATTTTAATTAGCCCGCTATTTCGGTAGATGTCATTTTTTGACATTTGACAAGTAGAAACTACGCCATTAATAAAAATGGAACGATACACGATTCAACAACGCATTGAAATTATTAAAATTCACTATAAAAATGGTGAAAATGTGGCAGAGACGGTTCGTAAAACTCGAACATTTTTGGGTCGTCGTGAAGCACCTTGTCGGACCGTTATACAGAAATTGGTAGAAAAATTCGAGCTGTCGGGACAAGTTAGTGATGTGAAGAATAAAACCCGTGCACGTCGCTCAAGAACAGCCGAGAAAATTGCTGCTGTAGCCGAAAGTGTTGAAGAAAACCAAGGTTTGTCCATTCCTCGTCGTTATTTGGAATTAGGCATTCCACAAACGTCATTACACCGTATTTTGCATAAAGATTTGGGTCTTAAGGCTTATAAAGTTCAGTTAACACAAGAACTCAAGCCGGCCGATCATCAACAACGTCGAGTCTTTGCTGATTGGGTCCTTGAAATGCATGAAAATGATCCGGAATTCCATCGAAAACTCATCTTGAGTGATGAGGCCCATTTCCACCTCGATGGCTCAACAGCCAAAATTGTCGCATCTGGGGCTCGGAAAACCCAAGAGTTATTGTTGGAAAGCCTCTCTATCCTCAACGTGTGACTGTTTGGTGCGGTTTGTGGTCACGTGGGGTCATTGGACCTCACTTTTTCGAAAATAAGGCTGGAGCATCAGTTACGGTGAATGGATTGCGCTACCGACAGATGATTAATGATTTTTTATAACCGGACTTGGATGGTATTGATCTGGACAACGTTTAGTTTCAACAAGACGGCGCTACGTGCCATACAAGCAACGAAACCATTGATCTTTTACGGGAAAAGTTTCCGGACCGTGTTATCTCTCGAAGAGGTGATTACAATTGGCCACCGAGATCTTGTGACTTAACTCCTTGCGGCTTCTTCCTTTGGGGCCACGTCAAAGAGAAGGCCTACGCCAACAGCCCAAGTCGATTCAAGACCTCAAAGATGGAATTCGTGAGGCTATCGAGGACATAGGGCAGCCACTTTGCGATTTCATGAAAAGGATATGATCATGTAGGCGTGATTGTGGTGGTAATTTGGCTGATGTTATTTTCCATTATTAACGGCATACCTTCCTCTTTATAATGAAATAAAGGTCCGATCATTTGTCTCAAAAAATGGCATTTTTCTTTGAATATCAAAATAACACCTCTTATTGGAAAACCCTGTATATATGATTAAGATTGTTTTGTTTCTACTAAGTATGTTGGTTGTTATCTAGATAAAAAATATTATTGGTCTTTTCAATGACATCCAATCACGTTTCAGGTCCCCGAATTCTTACATATTTTATATAAATATGTTGCACACGCACTCTGCACTTATGTGCCAGTAAAGTATGTCGAATGGTGTCCATTTCCTATTTATTATTCATTTCTATTTTTAAGAAAAGTGTTAAATATTTTGTTTAATATTCTCTTGGTTTTTAATGGCTTTTTCCAAAATGAATTTTCAGAACTTGATTTATTCTGACAACAGATTCTAAAACAAAGAAAAGCTTAGTTAAGTCAAAAAGTAGATTTTAAGATGATAGATATTCAAATACTTTACTTGTGTGATGAATGAAGATATTATCATGTTATCATTGGTACTGAACGATGAAACCGTCATCGTTGGTAACTACCGAAATAGAAACTGATAAATTTAGAATTCAAAAGAGCCGCCCACATAAATACAAAATGCATAACAAAACAAATACGCCCGACGGTTATCAGATGCTGGACAGATGTATTTGCAACTTTTTTTTGTTGTTGTTTTCAATTTTCGTCTAAATGCCGGAACACCCACATCTTTGAAATTTGGTCAAAAGTGCGGGGTCATTAATTATCACGTCCCAAAAATAGGAAGAAGATTTCCCGCCGATATAAAAGGCTCGTGCGGCACAATCAGGACACGCACCAAAAGTGACAATCTATAAAATATCCACCCTCCTGTGGCTTGCACAATTCAAGAGCCTTTAAATGTTACAGACGGTGTTTTCGTGACACCTCAATTACAATCGCATTGACCAAAAATAAAAACGCCAATAAAAAATAAGCAAAACACACAAATAGGTCGAAGTAAACTAGAAATATATACAATATACATACATACATATATAGAATGAGATATCCTTAGGTCGTATTACCCACTTTCATTTCTTCAGATCCCTGTTCGTCCGTCACTCCTTTCCTGGTTATACAATTGCCAAATAATTGACCCAAGGAATCACTCTGTGACTTTATCACTGACTTCGAGACCATTATCCTTACAAACTCAAGGAAGTTGTACCAAAACCAATAAATTGAACAATTGGTTACGGGTTTCCTGTTAAGGGTAGATTCCAACTGTTTTCAGGGTTTTATGAGATCCTTCATGCTTCGCACTGCTATAAAACGCAAGTCAAAGTGACATATTGAAATTCGTCAGTAAGACTTAAATACAGAAATTCTTATACTAGCAAGTTTGGTACGTGGAGTAGTAGGTTTATGATTTGATTTATTACTTAAGGAGTACTCAGTTTCAAGCGAAATATTGTTTTTTTTTTTACTATAACGTAATTGACTCTGACTTTGACTTGGATTTTGTTATTTACGACTTAATTTACCACAATAAAAATATAAATTCTCAACTATGATAGGTTAATATTAGTTTTCTTTTACTAACATATATAAATTGCTTTTCTTCTTACAAGGTTAGGAAACGCAAAGAAAACTTTCATTTTATAGGTAAGTAACCAAGCGAGCAATTTACGCTGGACGGGTATTACGTATTATTTCATGGATTGATTTTTTTTGTTGCCACAATTTCGAGAAAAACATTTGAATTAAGAATCTTGCACTTGAGATTTTATGGTAGAATCTCATTCCTTTACAATTAATTATATTAAATGGGTGGTAACCATTTATTGTGCTTATTACATAGCATTCGCAATAGAAAAAAACTGGGTTGAAGCTTTTTACTTACTGATTGCTTCTTTACTCCCTTAAGGGATATCAAACGGAGACGTTTTTGGTTTTAAAATGGATCCTGTTTACTGTGATAGCACCTCCTGCCTGATGTGTCAAAAAAATCTTCCAATGAATAGTCCTGACTCTTCGTACAAACGATTAGATTCCTTTGGGCTTATGCATAGGGCCTCGTTTTTAATGGTCTTATTATCGCATTCGCATCTATGTTTTGACTACCTAAAAATACTTCTTCTGAGACTGGATTTATTAAGCAAAATTCTTGGATTCGGAGGAACATGTTATTAAACACTTATTACGTCTTGCAGCCATGGACAACTACCAGAGCCGTATATTGTATATATGTACATAAAAACATTAACTATGACCATATGTTTTCACTTTTGAAATATCACAGCTTTATGTTGAATGAGATCGGACTGAAGCTCCTAAAATATGCAATACTTATCGTATTTATATGGAATTTATGTTGCCTTCTGTACCTTGAAATTTGATAATTCTGCTGCCAAGCTACTGCTCTTTACTTACCGGACTATGTGGTTTATTTAAATAAGTATGGGGCGGTGAAGTTTTGCATTTAATTTACATTTCTTTCTATTTATGTTTAATTGAGCCTCAACCGAGTAGACTAATTTCTGCTGTAAGCAGCATACGATATCAACCGCATTATCTAAATCGGTGAGATGATCAATTAATTGTATGCCATATGCATTATCGAGTACATTCATAATCATCATTAATCATATTATGCAGATGTGGACTGTATTGGAAAGGTTAAGAAAGAGCTAGTGGTTACAGAACTAAGTTACTTTAATAAATTTAATACGACTTACAAGTAGTACTTGATATCGTGCGTATTGATTGAAAGTTATAGGTAGACTGAACTATCTATAAAATTGTGAATAATTTCAACAGTATTAAAGATGCTGAGAGAGATGGCTGCTTGTGTCTGAATGATATTCTAAGGTGGAATTAGATGAGTTGAAATAAAAAAATATACAAATATATTGATACAGATCTTGATGGTAAATATCATTTTCATTTGTTTATATCTTAACACGAAGAGAAAATTTACTAATATCAAATCTTCGATTTATTAAACACAGTAAATACATGTTTTTTTAATATCAATTCTAAAAATTATTAATTTAATCAAAATGTTCTTAATAGAGGGTGTTTCCCACTAGGAGGTCAATAAAGCAGAAGGTGATAGTCGTCACCTAGACATACAAAAAATTGTTTGGCAAGGGGGGGGGGGGGGTTATCAACCGTTTAGGAGTTACAGGGTGATGAAGAAAAAAGCTAGTTTTACACAAATCACCCTGTATCTTGAAAAGTACAAGCCGTCGGGTCACAGTAAAGAGCTCTTTGTATGCAGAACTTCATGACCTTTTGAACGTCTGCTAAACCAGCCCTCTATTATTTTTGCAAAAAGGTCGTTAATATAACTTTTTTCTTTACAAAAACTGTAAACTGTAGCCTCTCTTCTTTAATTTGACCTATTACATCCTATGCTCTACCTGTAGTTCTTTAAGAGTTATTAGCTCTTATCCTACTTTAAAAGCTATTCTGGAACCTATTCTTAAAGGTAATTTGTTCCCTTAGTGACTGAAAATCGTCATTTTAAGAAAAAATCGTCTGATTTTGGTGACTTGAATAGATTGTGAGCTATTAACTCGTTACCGGCTGCAGGTAGCACATAGGATGTTATAAGTCAAATTAAGGAGGAGGGTTTACAGTTTACACGTTTTGTAAACAAAAGTTAATGACCTTTTTGCAAAAATAATAGAGGTTAAATAAAAAACAGGTAAGAAAATCTAAAATATTTAGTTTAGACAACCATAATTCTTAAGGGGAGAGGGGTACGGGGATGGTTGAGCAGTCGTTGGAAAGGTCATGAAGCTCTGCATACAATGAGCTGTGACAGTATGCCCTGTACTTTTCCAGATACAGGGTGATTTGTGAAAAATTATCTTATTTTCTTAATCACCCTGTAACTCCTAAACGGTTGATATGCCCCCTCCCCTGCCATACAATATTTTGTTTGCCTTTGTGAGTACTATCACCTTCAGCTCTATTGACCTCCTAGTGAAAAACACCATGTATAAAAAAATGTTGTATAATATCGAGAAGGATGAAGTTTTGAAAATTAATTCTAATTTACTAAAAACTATCAAATTCTTCTATAACACAATTTAGAAAAAGTTTTTTGAATTTAAGTAATGATTTATTAAATATCCTTTTCTGTATGAAAATGTGATAATAATTTAAACTTAAATGCTAGAATCAATCATTTGATAGAACTTCATATACATCATACCTACAAATAAAGAGAATTAACAAACGTTTTTTAAATTTAAGGAATCATTTCCTTAATTTCAATAAATGCACGTTTTTTGCTGTTGGGATTAAATCAAATAGTTACACTTTTACAAATATACACATGTCAGTGGAAATAATCATAAGCATTTTACAATAATGTTTTAAATTTTCGTTGCATTATTAAATAAAATCATTAAATCGTAAATAAATAAATTAACTAGTTATTAAATACTGTGGCATTACTTAAAACCTATAATTATCATTCACAAGTTCAATGTTCTGCAAAAATAAATTGCTTCAACTGCAGCTGTCAAGGTGTTGCGCGTTCAAGTTGAAATATTTTCAAATTTAAGCAACGCGACCAGCGTCAGCAACACCCTAAAGTATAGTTTACACAAGCGAAGTTACTGTCCGTAACCTCGATTTCAGTCCCTAACCTCCTCTTGACATACCCACCAGTTTACTTGTGCCAGTGCGAAAACGAGTTCTACTCACTTCAACTTTTTAGCGAAGTGGAACCTTGGAAATAATAAAATTGAGTACATTTTCTGCAACTGGTATATTTTTTAATTTAAGTAGTCTTTAATAATATCAGCTGGTGTGGAACTTGTAAAATATCAACACATTTGTGTTTGCACTTTTATACAAAGGAGTGCTTTTTATTTTTCAGTAAGAAATGTCGTAAATTTTAAAGATAATTACGTAAGCAAAGGAACGTACCCGCACTTTCTTTTTTCTTACAATTTTTCCTCCGAAATTGCCCTTAATAACATTGCTGTACAATTAATGACCTTTTCAATATGTAATTTTTCACTTGAAACCATTTTCTCTCAAAAATAAATATCTTCATATTTCACAAGTTCTATGTACGCTAGATGATATTATATAAATGAGTACACACATCAAAACGTGTACCAATAGCAGAAAATACGCTCAATTTGACTATTTCTCAGCTTCGACTTCGCTAAAAAGTTGTAGTGAGTGGAACTCGTTTTCGTACTGGCGCAAGTAAACTGGTTGGTATGTCGAGAGGAGGTGAGGGACTGAAATCGAGGTTACTTGGGACAGTAACTTCGCTTGTGTAAACTATACTTTAGCGACACAGTGTACCTGCGCTTGAGTACTTTCAAATGATTTAACTTTTGACAGGTTTAGCGACAGCGTCCGCGACACCCGACAGCGTCACATTGTAACTCAGCCTTAAATTTGTTTTCAGAATCTAATTGCTTACATTTATTTTTATTTGGACGACGGTTTTATGGAAGTAAAGAAGCTATAGAATTGATCCAAATTCAATTATTATTATTATACTATTCTTCTTGGTACT
Source organism: Dioctria rufipes (assembly GCA_963924295.1). Classification (NCBI taxonomy): domain Eukaryota; kingdom Metazoa; phylum Arthropoda; class Insecta; order Diptera; family Asilidae; genus Dioctria; species Dioctria rufipes. The sequence goes on along the minus strand of OZ002741.1, from coordinate 106,584,107 downwards.
TGGAGAAAGTAATTAAGTTTTTTAAATATATTGTATGTTTTTTGTGTGTGACGTGCAACGCAATTTTGTTAAAAATCGTTATTTATTAAATTCTTTTGATATTAAAATGTATATATTATGCTCTAAGTTAGTTTATACTGTACGTTTTTTTTTAAATATATACGAAATAAATTTATTGCTATTTATATGGAAATAGCTGGTTTTTATTTATAGATTTTCCCACGATTTTTTTTTCAGCAATAATATTTTCTTCAGTTTCGAATTTACAGTTGACAGCTGTTCATGAAAAGCTATTCTTGAAAAAAGCTCACCTGCATAAAGCATCGCCCCATCGCCTCCTATAACCGCGATTGCCATCAGTTGTGGACCGCTCTGTATAGCGTTCTCTTTTCGTTTCAGCTAGAAAACTTCATTAGCATTCAGATATCGCTGGAGTTTCTAATCCCATAAGCATAGTAAAATTTGGTGCCGCATAAAATAGAAAATCTATCAGTCGTAGCCCCCGGAATATACAAGCCATAAAGCATGACTTGAATGCGAGGAGAGTGCACCAGTGGCTGCCGACATTAAACACTTCTTGTTTATCTTACTGATGGTGTTTTTCATATAAAAGTCAAACACCATAATTTTCAGAGCTTTACAGCAATTTCTTGCAAATTAAATAGTTAAAGAAATTTTCGGGGAATGTCAATTAGGTAGAGTTAATATATGTATAAAATTAAATTAAGTATTTGCAGGAAAACTGAATCTTAGATTAATTACCGCGGCTATGATAATTTTCCCAACATATTACTTTTCATCAAAATTCCCGGCTTTTGTGAGCTTTCGACCACAAAATAGTGTACAAATTTTGCTTGTACTGAAAATTCCTTAGTGGTATAATTTTAACTTTGTTGAGAATAATTTATGACTAAAAAAGAAAAAATAATTAATATAAGAAATGAATTTTTTAAAAACTGTCTAGAGTTTTCCATTTGGTTAAATATTAAAATTATATTACATTTGTGTATAAATTTCAAAATTTTCATGATATACAAAGAAAGCAAAGTCAAAGCAAAGTAATTTAATTAAGTATTACGATAAGCATTAGGAGTTCTAAATTTCATTGTTATTCACTGTAGTGTTAAAACTAAAACTGCCCAGGGGCTAGATCCGCAACTGCGAAAAATTTGCCAGTGCACAAGATTTAAAAAACTCACGATGAGAGAAAGTGTACACTTAAAAGCTGAATGAAAATTTTTCTGTGCTGAATGTTGTTTGAGTGAGAAAATATTCTTTTTGAAGAAGTTAAGTTCAGTTAAAAGAAATGAGTTACATGAATTCACTAGTATTACGGCGACTACGGCTTAGAAAAAGGGTAATATAAATAATGTAACAAATAATAACACAAAAAATAACACTTGAAAAAACTCACGGGTACCTCTTCAAAATTCGCGACCAATATGGCGGGGAGAAAATATCAGTTAAAGTGTACAAAATTCCGACAGAAAAACTCATTTCCATTTTTTGCGGAATCGAAACAAGGTGGTGTCCACAAAATTCTGTGTGTACGCGTAAACTAATAGTTGCGGAATCCGGCCCAGATCTTGCTTTCTTTGTTTACCTTGAAAATTTTAAAATTTATACACAAATGTAATATAATTTTTGTATTTAATTAAATGCAAAATGAAGGGAAAGTTTTGAGAACTTTTATGATGTATTCATGAAGTGAAGGAAGAAATTATTTTCAATTTTTTTAATGCGGATTTAGAAGATTTGAAAAGATTTTTTTTTTGTATTTTCCATTTCATTTGACTAGAAAAGAATAAACTTTGATTTATTATAGCTCTAGGGGAGGGGGGGGGGGGGCGATCGCCCCGATCGCTTCCCGCTGTATTCGCCCTTGCTTGATAATGATAAAAGCAGTCAAAAGATGAATCAAGAATATGTTTTCTAGAAAATAATAAAAGTTCACTTGGCGCAAAATCAATAACTTTTTTACTTGATAGTTATCAACATTTTCTTAATATCAGTAATCTTTTTTTCCTTGAACAACTGCGATTAATAGAAAAAGATGCTTCGACAGAATGCAACTTTGACGAACACCGAAAGGAGAATGGTCAAATTTGTGTGAAGCCTGTCTCAACCCTTGTATATCAGATAATGAGGGTTCAGATGTTATGGGAAGTTAAACAAATAACGAACAGTGCAAAAGTGTGGACACGTTCACTTCTTAACATAATATTAGCATATACATTGCGTAATTAATTTTGTTTTTTTTATAAAATACATAATAGTTAAGCGAAAGAGGCCGTTAGCATTATTTTCTTTTCTTATTGAAAAATTTATAATCTTGTGTTCGATTATGGTCTTATCTCAAAAGTTGACAATCGCTTTGATGACTTGCAAACCGATAAATCCTAAATATTCCATTATGCTTATAAGATTAGCACAAGTCCCAATTGTTTATCTTTCTGTTAGAAAAGAACAGTGATATTGTGCAAAATCATTTTCTCTTGCTAAGTTAGTCTTTACTAAAATGTGTAAGTAATATATGTACTTTATTTGAAAAAAATTGTGAATGTATTCGGCTAGTAAAAAAACGCTATTCCTTATATACGATTTTACTAGGAAATTCTAGTTCTAACAAAGCGCTCTCGGTAATTCTAGTTTTAACTAATATAACACAGTTAAAACTAGAATTAACGAGAGCGCTTTGTTAGAACTAGTATTAACTAAAGAATATTTAGTTAATTCTGGTTGTGGCTGAATTCTCGCGTAGCTCTTAGTTAAATCTAGAACTGACTGGTTGCTATTAGTAAATTTGCGTTACAATTGAATTCTCTCGCCATTAAACCTTGATGTTTATTAAGGATGTGGCTATTTACACATACAGTATGTATACGCAATAGGTGAAAGAGGGGGGGCGTACAGATCAGTGACACCCCCCCCCCCCGCACACGGAACCACACACACACACAGGCACCCACACATCGGCACACACATCCGATCTCGTATACACACACACATCCGCGCGCGAGAGAATTTCAAGGTTTGTACTTATAATTGTAAGCCATTAAATGAAAAAACCTTATGCAGTAAAAATCTAAGTCAGCCAAGAAGAACGCCGCAAATTAATTCCAAATATGTTCCAAAGATACTTAGCTAAAAAGTTGAAAATTCCGAAGACGACCATTCAAAATGTTTTCAGTAAACTTCGATAATCTTATAGTGTCCAGAGAAAGTCCGGGTGATGACGGAAATCAGGTTCAATAGAACAAAAATTGTCCAAAGAAGTGGTAGATAACTTTAAACGAAATGCCAAGATGTTGTTCAGAGATATGGGTGATAAGGCTAGAGCGTCATATGCTACGGTCCTTCGAATTAAAAAAAGAGAAGGCCTTCGAAGTTTCCATATTCAGAAAACACCGAACAGAACACCTGAAAAGAACCAAGTTGCAAAATCTAGGAGCCGAATTTTGTACGAAAACTTCCTTACGAAATTCGGCTTAGGTGAGAACGAACTTCAACCAGTTTCTAGGGGAGGAGTTTTATGTGGCAAAAAAGAGGGGTGACGCAGATCCCAAATTTCCCGGTAAATACTTAATTTGACAAGCAATTAGTACGTGTGGCCAAAATTCATCACCTTTCGTGACATAAGGCACACTCAACATGGATGTTTACGTTATGGAGGGTGTTCAGAAGCGCTTTCATTCATTCTTTAGAAAGCATGATGCATCAGCTTGGTTTTGGGTGGAGTTAGATTGCCACTTCGGCAGAAAGGCAAGAGATTTCTACGATGCCCAATGCATACCCGCAGTACCCAAGGAAACGAATCCTCCAAATTGTCCAAAGAATAACCGACATATATTGGTCTAATATTGACAGAAAATTTAAAACACAAACCAAAAACACTCCGTTAACATAGATATTTTTAAGAGACAGTATAAAAGATCGTCCGATATGTTCGATACTGTCTATACCAAATTTAATGAAGAACGTTCACCAATTTTATAGCACGTAGTAATTATATCATGTCTGCTGTGAATAATGTAGATAATTAAGCAATAGTTCAATAAAAATTATTGGATAAAAAAAAAAGGTTTTTCTTGTTGCTTTCATTATTTATAGGTGGTGTATTTTTTTAACAGTCCAAGTTTATTTCTGCCAGCTGTCATTAAAACTGACACTGACTCCGAAATAAATTGTGCCTGTGCTGCAGACATTTTAAAATACACCTTAAAAGGCACTTGTTTTCCTTTTTTTAAATACAAGAATTTATATAAGGCAATATCGCAGCAACTACATACAGCAAACCAAGATTTTGGCAAAATTGATTTTGATTTACTCTACGTGACACAGTACTCGTAGCAACATCGAGCAATATCCAATTTTAAATATATAGTTTTAAATTTCCGCATGTGTATCAAAACAAGATTTAAAAAAAATATTTTAAAGTATTTAGTGTATTTCATGCCCCATGTATAAACAAATTTGATGTGGGGTAGAACAATACTAACTTTTGTGGCAAAAAATTATATTGGCAAACATGGCATGATTTATTTTGTTACATATATAGCTTAGAAAAAAATCTGATTAAAGCATTTATTTCTATTCAGTAATAATCTAAAAATCCGTACTTAACTCAAAATATCAAATTTGGGGGATTTTGCTGCATTTTGATATAATTTGTTTTATTTAATTGATTAATATTGATTTATGATCTAGATAATCGAGTTGTGATAAATTGGCAGCAGTTGCAGTTTGAAAACATAGACTGTTCGGGTGAAACTGAAGATTAGATAAGTATTTTGTCATTTACTAATTTGACTTGATACTTTGTGGTTTTTTTTTATTTTGTATTTCAGGAAATATTTCGTCGTGGGAAGGTAACTCCATCGGTGGACTGAACATCCTCTAGTCGCGGTGTCCGCAGGGTCCTAGTGGATTAGGTGCCCCTACTCTTAACCTTAATGTTATATCAGCTATCGCATCGCTGATGTCATGATCCAAACAAAAGCACTATTTTACGAAAGAAATACAATAGGATTAGGAGATTCCGCCTCGGGTTTTATCATCAAACGATATGCTACTCTCTGATCAGGTTCTCCGAGCTAATGTTCTTCAAGGATGCATTGATAGTAATTTTAGACGTTTGAAGTGCTTTTGTAATGAAGTAGGTTTCACAATAATTTTGTTAAAATGCTCATGTGTGAAGGAATTAGAGCAGTATAATCTATCAGGTTTTAAGTTTTCTGATCTTCAAAATTTATATTTTTTTTTTATTTATATGAGGTACTCAAGGTATCAAACGTAACCTTTAGGTATGTAATATCTATCAAAAGATGTACAAATTCGTTACATACTTTCTTCTAGAACAGTTTAATTATGCTAATTAATCTTCCTGACATTTAAGTACAATAATCCACTATAAAGGCGAAATATCTTTATTTTTATCGTTAAAACTCCCGTTATCAAATTATCACGTTGCACTGAAAGTGTTCACAATCGCACCCCCTGTTACATTTGCGTAACATAGCTGACATGCTTTTTGCAGAGATATAGAGGAAAACTCGTCAACAATTGAGTTACTGGGCCAGATGAAATCTACAGGTTAACTAGGTTTGTCATTGCATTTGTAACACATAAAAATAACTATGGCAGAGCAAAATGGATTGGACATCCACGCATAATATTAAAAGTTATTTTGATTTTTGCATATCCGTCTGTCTAACTGTCTGTCTGTCTGACCATCTGTCCATCCTTTTAACAACTCGAGAATGCATTCGCTTAAAAAAAATCGGGCGACTCCTTTGTAGGGTTGCCACACAAAAATTTCGTTTTTCACTATAGATTTGGGCTCTGCCTAAGTATGCGTCGACGTAGAGAGCTGATATTTAGTACAATAGTGCATTCGTACTAATAGTAAATAAAATCTTAAAAACGGACTAATTCGTGCAACCCATTCTTGGTGCTGTCATACAAGACTTTGGTTTTTCACTGTATATTAGGAAAATGCCGGAGTACACGTCGACGTAGAGAGCTGAAATATTGTACCTGCACTGCATTTTCATAAAAGTAGTAAATAAAATTTCAAAAGGAACTTAATCGGGCAATCCCTTTTTGGTGTTGCCATACAGAACTTCGGGGTTTTAATTTATTTAGCTTTATGTTCATATAGGGAACAATATTATTGATCTTAGGCAAATTGTATTTTTATCTATTGTTAAAGTACCTTTTACAGCTAAATGTGTTTGTGATCTACAACTCAAGTAGTTGAAAATCAGATTAACTGCCTGAAGTAAAAACTTAAAATATTTTGAATTTTCCATGTATCAAATCCTTGGAAAAATCTAAGAAGACTAATACAATTAATAGATGTCTGTCAATATCCTATGAAATATCACTGCTGACATAACTAAAGCTCTTGTGCAACCCTGACTAATATTCATGAAAGAATTTATTCAAATTTAAAAATAAAAGCAGATTTGCAGGTACATTATTTTCTCCACTATTTAAAAAAATATATAAAGGGTTTTCCAATAAGAGGTGTTATTTTAATTAGCGCACTATTTCGGTAGATGTCACGTTTGGAGCTATCATTTTTTAACATTTGACAGGTAGAAACTACGCCATTAATAAAAATGGAACGATACACGATTCAACAACGCATTGAAATTATTAAAATTCACTATAAAAATGGTGAAAATGTGGCAGAGACGGTTCGTAAAACTCGAACATTTTTGCGTCGTCGTGAAGCACCTCGTCGGACCGCAATACAGAAATTGGTAGAAAAATTCGAGCTGTCGGGACAAGTTAGTAATGTGAAGAATAAAACCCGTGCACGTCGCTCAAGAACAGCCGAGAATATTGCTGCTGTAGCCGAAAGTGTTGAAGAAAACCCAGGTTTGTCCATTCCTCGTCGTTCTTTGGAATTAGGCATTCCACAAACGTCATTACACCGTATTTTGCATAAAGATTTGGGTCTTAAGGCTTATAAAGTTCAGTTAACACAAGAACTCAAGCCGGCCGATCATCAACAACGTCGAGTCTTTGCTGATTGGGTCCTTGAAATGCATGAACATGATCCGGAATTCCATCGAAAACTCATCTTGAGTGATGAGGCCCATTTCCACCTCGATGGCTTCGTCAACAAGCAAAATTGTCGCATCTGGGGCTCGGAAAACCCAAGAGTTATTGTTCAAAAGCCTCTCTATCCTCAACGTGTGACTGTTTGGTGCGGTTTATGGTCCCCCGGGGTCATTGGACCTTACTTTTTCGAAAATGAGGCTGGAGCAACAGTTAAGGTGAATGGATTGCGCTATCGACAGGTGATTAATGATTTTTTATGGCCGGCGCTACGTGCCATACAAGCAACGAAACCGATCTTTTACGGGAAAAGTTTCCGGACCGTGTTATCTGTCGAAGAGGTGATCACAATTGGCCACCGAGATCTTGTGACTTAACACCTTGCGACTTCTTCCTTTGGGGCCACGTGAAAGAGAAGGTCTACGCCAACAGCCCAGCGTCGATTCAAGACCTCAAAGATGGAATTCGTGAGCCTATCGAGGACATAGGGCAGCCACTTTGCGATTTGGTTATGGAAAATTTCATGAAAAGGATATGGTCCTGTAGGCGTGGTCGTGGAGGTCATTTGGCTGATGTTATTTTCCATTACCTACCATACCTTCCTCTTTACAATGAAATAAAGATCCGATCCGATCATTTATCTCAAAAAATGGCATTTTTCTTTGAATATCAAAATAACACCTCTTATTGGAAAACCCTTTAGTAGCAAATTAAAAGGGCGATACTCAATACATTGCGACTTTACATCTTTAAGAAGAACAGGATTTTTTTTTTTGAGGATTTACAAGTTCTAGGTAAAAATTAATTGTGAAACAGGAATTGCAAATATGTGAAAGGGCAGAAAGGATTGGCGGTAAACAGATTTTTACAAATTTGGGATTTGGGCCATCTACACCAGCTGCAGTAGTCTAATTGCTGTCAATTACCGTAATTACTTCATGGATATAAATCCCTAGAAAGCTAAACAGAAATTCAACTCGAGTAATATTCTCTGTTCCATTGGAATCCAAATTGAGAGCAATACTACATTTTATACGTGCGATTTGAAGAAAATTCATAATTAAGAGCGTCAGGACCAGTCGCAGAAGAGCTCCAACGTATTTCTTTTGATGAAATACAACAGGATTCTGTGAAGGAGCTTAATATTTGAAATGGACACATAATAATGCCTTTAGCTTTATGGATAGCAAATGCGGTTCTGATCCGTAGTGAACGCTGTTCATCGTGAAGAGCCATTAATCATATAACGATTTCATAAGTGATTTCAAAGATGAACAGTTGTGGCTTATAGACTGCTGGCCTCGTGACAAACAGTTCACGAAATATATACTCTCATAACTCTGGACGCACCCCTCCCCCCCTCGGTGATTTTACTCTAACACGGCCTTTTTAAAAAATTTATATCTCGAGAAATGAATGTTTCCCTTTGTAAACCGGAAAATCAAGAAGGAATGCATCTAAAAATGAAGAATAGAAGCAAATCTGAGGAATACAAAAGTATCATTCTTTACATCGAAAATTATTGTACTTCGTTGGTAAGACATTATTAATTTTCTAACGAAGCTTAAGTTTTTAATATCAAAAAGTAAAAAAAGGTTTAAAAATAATTTAAATTATTATATAATACGTGTCTTTAGCAGGTTTACCCCCGCGGATTGCCACCTCAATGCGGTGGGCCGGTCTAGTAGCTCTTTTCCTTTACCATTGGGTTTTTATGACCTTGGCAGAATCCATCATGGCGGTAAATTTAGAGGAGCAGGATGAAGCTAAAAGCAATTCCACTAAATTCACTATTCTCGGGATAGTACTGGTGACTTTCAAAATTTATATCTGAAATCGAAGCCGAGGACAATTGCAATTTTTTGTACACGGATACATACATAAGGCTTTTAGCTTCAAAATAAAAATACAAAAAAAAGACTATTTTGTTGAACATAATACTATTATTAAAAATTTTTTTTTCGTTCGGTGCTGCTATATTTTTTTGGGAAACACATAAAGCCCTAAGATTTATTTGGCATTTGAATCAGAAAAATCGGTTGCTCCGTTCTTTATGAATTACGTTTAATTGTAAAATCACGAAATTGGTGGAGCGCGTTAGCGGAAAACAAAAAAGTATGGGGGAGCTTTTTTGGTATTCCAGACAAACTCTGAAAGTTTTATCCAAATCGAAATGGGGGGATCCAAAACAAGCCCTTTTTGGTCGTGTTTGTGTGGAATGGCTGCATGATCAATCTTAGATTTCTATAACCAGTAATCTTAATCGCGTTACCACTAATTAGATAGTTTTGCCGTACTTATGTGTATACGGTTCCTACTGATACGAAACGCCTGCTCTTCCTTTTTTTTTAAAAGATTTTTCGTTTGTAAATGTATCACTAATTTTAGCTTTCAGCGAAATTGTCGTGCATAAAAAATGATTTACTTGTATGTAGTCTGAGTGTCTGAATGGTTATCTTTTATTCCCACACTCTAATTACTTATCTTACGGACAAAGCTTTGCTGTATTTAATGCATCAAAAGAAACTTCACAGTACTTTAACTTTAATTTTGAACAAAAATCTGGCCTTATGAGTGTTCCCTTTGTGTAAACTAAACTATTACCCTGTAATTCTAAGCTCACTCATCTTCTGCAGTAATTATTTTAAATTCATAAATTCAACTCCTTTTTAAGCATTCTAGTGGAGAAGGGGCATTAATTAGAGATGGGAATAATAAATTTTGATAATTAAAAATCACACCGCAGCGCATACTGTGGTTACACATCATAATTTAATTTATTGAGCACACTGAGGGAAAATTTTAATTAAGGAAGCGGCGTTTTCCGTATTATTTATGTTCTGTTATACTCCACTTTCGTTTAACACTTCTAGACGGTATTTCACACCCCCTTTGTTATTTAAGGGTCACTCATTCCTCACACTACACAACAAAAGTACCAGGGGTTAATTTTTTGACAAATATCCATTCATTCCTAATGGTTATGATTGTTTCAATTCCGCTCCATTTGTCCTCATTTTCTGGTTAATTTAAAATTTCAATTCTGTTTTGGTTGACCGAAATACTAGCAATAAAGAAACACGATTTCTATGCAATGAGGAGTGAGTGAGTCCCATTTGTACATAGTGAGGATGCTCCGCCCGCCTTTGATTGTGAGTTGTACACCCAACGTGGGGTATCTTGTTTGACGAACAAATCTTCGCTTAAATAGTATGCTCCATGGAATTTCGTTAGCAAATGCCTACACAGTTGGACGTATTATAAAATGGAACACAATGCGACAAAAGTACACGGTCACATTCTTAAGGCTCCCGGGTGGAGGCGCGTGCGTCCGCTTGTCATTTTTATTGGTTCTGGTTGGCCGTAGTTGGGCATAGTGCAAGCAGGAAGTAATAAATTGTTATCCTCTTCTCCACATTGTCAACTGTCTTTATTTTATGTTATATCCTTGTGTCATTGTTCCCAGTTCCTTCCTCTTTCTGGCATCTCACACGATTTTTCTGCTCTTCTTACAGTTTATTTATTTGGTTAGTTGTAAGCTTATTTCAAACACAACGGCGAATACAATGCCATTAGGAACATCTGTACATATGTCGACATCGATTCTATCTCTGCCGACTGGGCTGTGCATCAGTATGAGGGCTCCAAGGACCAATGCCTGTAGATAAATCTCTTTATTAGATGAAACGACATATTTATTACCCAGCAGGACTTTTTTTACTCTCAGGACGGCTAATGTTGTTGCGATAATTCAACGCTCTGGGGTGTGCGAGATGCGTAAGTACTTGCTGTGCCCTCTCATTTTGGGGTTAAGATGAGGGTGTTTCCAAGGTGTTTGTCGTTCTTTTATATGCTTTGTTTGCAGACGGTGATTAAATTGTTCATTGATCACTAATAATGATAACTAATGACTTTAGTGCAGCTGAAGTTTATTCAAAATATTGACGGCTAGAGATGTTAGAAAAATTGAGTAGGGATTGGAGAATTGCAGGTCAAAGTTAAAAATCAGATAAGGGTTAGCAGCATATTCTCGGAATCGGAGTTGTTTTAAGTTAGTGTTTTTTTATTCATATATATACTATATATATATACACTATACATATAGTATATAGATGTTTGTGGGAAATTTGAAACTACTCTATCACTGAATCGGTGTTCAATGGAGTTCATATGATTTTGGTGAATTTTTAGCCGTATATTAATTATATATATATAGGTATTATACAGGGTGTTCCCCTTAGGAGGTCAATAGAACAGGAGGTAATAGTACTCACCAAAACAAACAAGCAATTGTATCGCAGGGTGGGGGGACATTATCAACCATTCAGGAGTTACAGAGTGATTAAGAAAAACAGATCAGATTTTTCACAAAACACCCTGTATTTTAAAAAGTACTGCGCACACGGTTACAGTTAAGAGCTCATTATATGCAGAACTTCATGGCCTTTCGAACGACTGCTCAACCAGCCCCATATCCCCTTCTGTCAGGAGTTACGGGGGTCTAAACAAAATATTTCGGAGTATTTTACTTTTTTTTTAATTTGACCTCTATTTTTTTTACAAAACTGTCGTTAATATAAATTTTTTTTATAAAAACTGTAAACTGTGGACTCCCCTCTTTAATTTGACCTATTATAACCTATGTGCTATCTGTAGCCGTTAAAAAGTTAATAGCTCAAAACCTATTCTGAAAGCTATTCTCAAACCTAAATTTGTTTTCTTACCGACTGAAAACACGTTATTTGAAAACAAGTAAAAAAGCTGGAATTGGTATAAGACCCGTATAAAAATTTCGTATGGTCACTGATTTATGTAAATTTGATTTTTGAAGTAGATTTTCGCATATATTTCTAGAACGATTCGTCGGTGATTAGAACCACTTTTTAGCATTTAAGTAAAACAAACACATTCTCTTTTCGAAACTTAACATTAAAAAAATTAACTTCATAATATTATTTTATTTTACATATGTACATATATATACATTCGTGGGTTTGTAAGCGAAACACATTAAGTCAAAAATGTTGAATTCGAGAAAATGAAGATGGAAAATTTTCTGTTACTATAGCTGCCAATTTCTCGTCTTATGACATATATATCACAAATATCTAGAATAGATCTTGCCTTTCAAATACAATTTTTTTTAGGTAATATTTGTCATTTTGACAGTTTAGTGAGAGTAAGACCTTGACTTAATGTATTCCACTTGCCAATCTTGACTTAGTTTGTTTTAAGTGTGGTAAATAGTGCATAAATTGAGACATAATTTCATTTGATTCATTTTTCCTGTAAACTTAATCACCTTTAAACAGTTAATCGAATTCAATGAGATCCATCAGGCTAACTTCGAAGAAAAGTAAGAATTCATATTCATTTAAAGGAAAAAAAAAGTCCAAGAGCTGTTCGCTAAATTATTCTTCATCAGAATCTGATGCAGCAGGCTCGCCTGTTGTATCATTAATATTAGAAGCAGTTGGTAAAGCTTGATACCATGCATGAAGGGTTTGAAGTATGATATTTTTCCTACACAATGTAAGAAGATCATTTTTTTTGGCTGTGCTAATAGGTAACCTGTGTGAGTACAATTTATGTAATTCTAACACCTGTTTTATTTTTTTATTTTTTGTTTTCCTTTGAGGCCCAATATAAATTTTAAGGTATACATTTTGTAATTCATACTTATATTTTGTAACATCAGGCAGTTCCTTTTCGTACCTGAAACTTTTAACTTTCAACCAGTTCACAGTGTTACCATTTTCATCAGTTTTTTTATTATAAACTGTAGTTTGAACAAGTCTTTTGAAATCCATAAATTCTTTATATAAAATTTCTTTCATTTGTAAGGCCATTTTATTACCCTTCTTGTTTGATCGGGCCATTTTGAAAACGTTTTCGTATTCCTGGACACTAAACATGTCCACGTTTTTTCTGGCAGATTCGATAGCGCTATGCATGGAATCTACTTCTATGAAATATTGACCGCTTTCCATAAATTTCTGTTCAATTATCTTCAGACTGCTATGGTTTTTGAAAAGATGCAATAACATGACTGAAATCTGTACATTACGATTTTGTCCATCGTAAGGATCTGAAATGATGGTAAGATGTGTTATAGCTGGCGACATGGCATTGATATACATAGATAAACAAGTTCCGATTTCACAACTTCCACGTTTTCCACTCATTTCTGTCCAAAAATAGTAGAAAGCATTGTTAGACGGAGCAGCCTCATAAAAGGGTGAAATTAAACAAATTAATTTTCCGTAAATAGTACAAAAGGCTAACCGTTGATGCAGGGATTTGAAGAACACTCTGTAAATCGCCGGAGATGGACATAAAACTTTCCTCTTTTTTTTCTCTTTCCCTATCAGTTTCCCTTTCCGCCATTGCAGCATCTTTTCTTTCTTCGTGTTTCTTGTAATTTTCTTCTAACATGCCCTTCTGTTCCGCCGGAGCTTTCTCATATTCTCTACAGATTACACACTGATTCTTTTTCGGTTTGAAAAAGGACAAATTAAATTCATTACAGAAAATTCTTCTGTACGGAATTAGACTTACTGATGCTTCATCGTTTTCGTGGCATTGTTCTTTGTATAAATAGTACATTTTAGTAATATTTAGAGTCGGATCCAAGCACAATCTCTTGGTAGATTTCCGAGTATAGTGACTTTCTACCACGGGAAAGCTTTGTATATATTCTTTTACTTTTCTCCTAATTTCCTCTGGGGTTTTGTTCGGAGGTGTATGCCAATCTCTTTTATCTCTCTCACCATACTGTACGGCTTCATTTCTGCTTTTAAAGGCACTTATTATGGGTATATTTGATATTGCTAAGGTCTTACAGAAAAATTGTTGGCACACTTGAATTCTGTTTCTGTTTTTACTGAACGTATACTTTTTTGCATTTGCTCGTATTTTGCTACTCTCCTCTTTTCGAGGCCTACGAGTTTTTGGTTCACTTGAAGATAAATTTAACAATATGAAATCCTTTTGTCCCTCAAATGAGGACTTCCAAAACGATCTACATAATAATTCTCTTTCAGCATATGAAAATTTTCTAGTCCAATTATAGCGACATTTAGAACAATCAATATCCCTTTCGAATTTTAGTAAGACCGGCCTTCTTTTCTATTATTGTTTTGATTATTTTTTTTCCAAGAACATGGATTTGATTTCTTCCACCTCCTACGAATGTGGCTCCTTTCAAGATTTTTTCCACCCAAAGCTTCTGACTCAGTCGCTGTGTCAAGTTTTTATCCTTGCAGGAGTCATCGGGTGCAAAATCGATATTATCTGCCTCAGCTTCTGTTTGATGTTCAATGAAATCGAAGTTGAAATCGACGTAGTCAGAAACAACATTAGTTTCATTATGCTCTAAATATGAATCAGAGTCGTAGTCGGATTTTAGTAGTTTTTCATTATTTTTTTATATATTAATTAAACTATTAAAAAAATTTTACACCTTGTATGCTTTGTTTAACTGGAGTTTGTGGGGTGAACGTCTTCTCACCCTCATCATCCTGTGGTGTATCAGACGATGCAACATTTTGTGGTCCTATTGGAACAGCGACCGCTAAATATTATTGCAAAAATAAATAGAATTTAACAATCAATAAGGCAAACATTAAAAATAACTTACCGGATTTTTTTAGAAGTGCAAGAATTTTATCCACTCTTCTCATTTTTAACAACTTTACACTTATTTCACAAAAATATAAATGACAAATCGCTAAAAAAGAAAAGGAAAATTTTCCGTCTGACCAGCTTACTTTGTTCACGCAACAAATTAAAAAAACGCATAGAGTAAATACCATTATTTCTATCTCCGTAAAACTATTGCGTAGCAGTCAAGCACAAGAATAATCATAAAATATCGATAAAGCCCGTATGACACTAGATTTTTTCCACATTTTAAATGCATTAAATCACAGGAAAGTGTCAGATTCGCATAAAAGAGATAGCAGAAATTATGTGAAACAGATCAATAGTAATTCGCAGTAAAATCAACTGTCAATAAACTGTCACCCATTCTTTTAGAAAACTTTGTCAAAGTAGTTCCTCAGCAAACATGGCGAAACGCAGAAGATTCACTTTCTTATTACCTGGACGATAAAATGTCTCGTGGATGATAATCATATTCGTATTGCATTCTTAACTTCCAACGGAAGAAACTGTTTCCCCGAAGGCAAAACATCTTGAAGAAACGAATGCGTATCTTCCACGCGATACATTAAAGTAATTTGTTAACATCTCTTCCTGGCGAGTTATTTTCATATCATGTATAGAAACGTATTCGTCGAAATAAATCCTTTGGAATTTGAAGTAAGGGAATAAAGAAGATATTTATTTAAAGTAGGTATATATTTTTTTAATTATTATTTTTTTTTTTTGTAATATGGATTGGTGAAATTAAAATCACTAGAGAACTCACAAAGTAATTACTGTCATGGAGTCTAATGACGCGTTCTTCCAAATGATAAATTTGTGTATCATAGAGATGACAAATTAGAGAAATTATTGTCTTCTTGCTTCCACATTTAAAATCAGAAAACAAAATTGTTTGTGATTTCATCTTCTTTTCGTCTACACAAGACAAGGAAATAATCATTTCACAGTATTTTTGGCAATATCAGCCATATATCGCCCTGGAGATTTTTCAGCCAAATGTTTGTTGGGTCATTTAAAAGCAAGTTAGTGAAAAATGATGAAAATACATTGGGATGATGAGTTTGTATTTTATCTTATAGATAAAGTACATAAAGCAGAGCATATGTGGAATTACAGAAATCCATCATATTAAAAATAGATTAAAAAAACAACAGTTTTGGCTTAAAATAATGCACGATATGAATGAAGAATTTGAAGCAAACGTGCCCTCTACATATGGTAAAACATTTAAATAACTGTTTCATACTTATAATATCTTTTCATATTTTAGGGGAAATACTTAAAAAGTGGAATAACTTGAATTCATATTGTTCGGTAGAAAACCAGAAAATGTACAAAACACAAAAAAGTGGAGCTGGTGTTGAAGACGTGGAAAACATCCAAAGTAGCTGGAAATTTAAGTAGTACAGATTAGAGTTCTTGTTAACTGCAGTAGAATCTACTCCCACCGTAAATAATTTTAACAAGAGGAGTCTGAAAGTAAAGTTTTTTTTTTTATTATTATTATGAATCTACTTTTGACTTTGAGTTTTTGCAGACTTTATATAGCGAAGATGTGTTTTCGCAATCGTCGGAAATTTCTTCTGAAAATAGTTCTCAAGCTTTCAACGAAAGCGGACTTCTAGAAGAATTCCTCAAATTTAAAGACATGCTTCCATCCTAATATCGTCCAGTTTTAATAATAATGAAAAAGCTTTTGAAAAGGTTATGGAGTTATCAAAGGAAATTATGTCTGAAACTACATAAAAACCCTCTGATTCGAACCAAACTCTGCACGATATTCTTTCATCACCAATAAACATACTTTCAAATAAAATGTTTATTCCATCAAAAATATTGTAAATACTCAACTGGAACTGCGTCAATCTCCAAAATCTAGCAGCGCATTTGTGCCCATACATATAAAAAATAAACCAAGATCAACAAAAATGGTGCCTAATCAATCACTCGCAGCTACGTTGCTCGAGAATTCCACAGATTTAACAAAACTTATCACACAAAATAAGATGGATAAAACCAAAAAGCTAGAGAGTTCTGCTTTAGGAGCTTGCATTTCAGATGAAATAAATAAGTTGGCCCCAGACTTACCGATATGTGGGGTGATAATGGACTTGCAAACAGATCAGCTAAAACGAAGCGAAAATTAGAAACTTTAAATAATAACTTTTAATTCCTAGTAATTAGTCCATAAGAGTTTTTTTAAATAACAAGTGATATTTATAGCTTCATTAAATATTTTAAAATAGTTTTCTAGAATTTTTCTCATGTTTTCCGCACTTTTACTGGTCTTTCCTTTGTCACAGACAATATCAATAAAACTTCCTTCTATTATTCTCTCAATCTCTTCATGGGGAATGATGTCAAACCATGTTTTGCTTTTAATGTTTTCTTTATTCTTAAAAAATTATGCAGGCAAACGCAAGTCAATCCAACTTGAATTGCTTCTTGAGGGGCGCGATAAATGGGCGAAAATAAAACCTGGAATCTGTTCGCAAGAATCTCGAAGGCATTTTCCACCACACGCCGGCCGGGTTCTGGACCAGATATAATTGAACCTTCTTTGATCAGCTGTTAAAATAATTTGCGAGTACGGTTTTATCATATACTCAGCGCAAAAGCGTCGTCAGACAGTACCGTATACGGGGAAGATATTAATGATGAGGGCAAGTTATTACTTTTTCCAATATTTTGCAGAATTGTAGCGGTGTCATTCTTAAAATATTTTTGTTTAATTTGGTGTCTTCGCGGTGGATTTCTCTGAGAAGTTTATGACTAAAGCCTACAATAAGCGGGTATGTTTAAAAACTTATAATTAAATTTTAAGACACATTCGCACTTACCTTCCTCTTCTCCCGACGCAATTGCCACTGTGCAGAATATTTCTTTTTAGGATGTACATCTTTTTCTAATTCTAATAGCACTGCTGTATTTAGCAAATTTAAATCATCTGAATCCATACTTCGCTCAAATGTATGCAAAATCTGTCAACTACCAATGTCAAATTATCAAAATTAAGTTCCTAGGAACTTAAAAATGCAAATCGAAATACATTTTTAATGTATTGTTTTTGACAGCTATTCATTTTTAATGACGTTTATAAATTTATCATGCCTACAGCGTTCGCATTCGCACCAATTGCAAATATAACTTGCACACTATTCATATCGCTCTAATTATTTTAAAAATGTATTAAAAATGCAGAAAAAAGGAAGTGTCATATAGGCTTAAGCGAGAAGAAACACGTGCAAAATAAATTACATTAAGTCAGGCACTGCTTACCAAGATAAATGCACTAAGTCATTTAATGTATTTTACTTGGAAGAAATGTGTACTTTTGGACTTAATTCCAAAGACTAAATTGGATAACGACGTAGCATGACACTGTACGTCTTCGTGGGCTTTAACAATAAAATGAGCAAAAGTAACTCTTTAAGAAGCTATTATTAAGTCAAAATCCCAAAAAAAGTTGACTTAGTGTGTTTCGCTTGTAAACAGTATATTTATTTTAATTATATGAAACTTAGTATCATAAATATTTTTTGGTAAATCAAAAACAGTTCCAGTTTGGATTTTCTTGGACAATATTAGCTGAACTCCCATATACTGGAGAGAACAAATTGTTCTGTCGATTGGAGCGAACTATTTGTACTGTTCACTTCATTTATAAATCTTCTATGAAAATGTATGAGGCGTTGTTTTGTGTATCTTTTGCTCTGCTCTGTTCTGCCGACATAAAGGAACATAGCTTATATGTTTAGCATATGCGCGGAGGATATATGTCCCCCAGTGTTTTCTTTTGCTGCATATTATGACGTGCGGCTAAGATATCATCTTGAACTCCTAGATAAGCTTAATTTAATGACCAGTCGACGCAATAAGTAACTCTGGATCGGTTGGTGTGTTTGTACGGCTATGTAAAGTTCAGGTTAGGGGGTTGGGATACAAACAGCCCCGCGCGTGTGATTGTGGAAATTTTCAAAAGGTAATAAATATTGTTAATATATTTTCTGAATTATTTAATTTAATATTGGTTTAGTAATATAGAATTTAGTTATATAGAATAGTAAAAAAACGTAATTAGAGCTGCTTGCAGTGCGATGGCACTCTTTTCCCCGCTCTGTGTAATTAAAAATCAAAGATCCATGAGAAAAAGCAATACTTCTTATTCCGGTACAAATATACAAAGACCAGCTACCTTCACTAATTCCTCAAAGCTATAAACAGACCAAATTGTACTGCTAGAGACATGCAAAACAGTGATGTTTACAGGATTTGCCCATAGGATAACTAAAGGGTTGTTTATTGCCTACGGCTAGGGACCTTATGCAGTATAAATAATTCGTTTGGTACCGGAATAAGAAGATTCATTTTCTCATAAATCTCCCAATTTTATTACCCACAGCGGCTGATCATCAAGTACTTATATGCTGTGACTGTCAAAAATTTAATGTTTCCTTTTTAGTAAGGCTGATTTAATTTCAAAGGGATTTATATTGATAATTTTCGTTTAACTTCTGGTTAATATATAAGAAAGTTTTAAAAACTTTTGTTATTCTAAATAACTGATATAAGGCCCCCTTTTAGGGTTCCGTACCCAAAGGGTAACAACGGGAACCCTATTACTAAGACTTCGCTGTCCGTCTATCTGTCCGTCACCAGGTTGTATCTCATGAACCGTAATACGTAGACAGTTGAAATTTTCACAGACTGTGTATTTCTATTGGCGATATAACAAAAAATAATAAAAATAAGATAACATTAAAAATTTAAGGGGGCCAGCATACAAGAAACGTGATTTTTTCGGCGTTTTTTTCCTCGTTTTATTCTTATTCATTATTATTATCATAAGTAAGCATTTTTTTTTAAACGACAGCATTATTTTTTCACATTCGAAAAAATAAATAAAAAGTGCATAGTTAGTGTTAAATTTTGTACGATGGTACGGAACCCTTCGTGCCGAGTCCGACTCGCACGCACTTGGCCGGTTATTTATAATTATTAAAACTCTTTTATTTTCCGCTCTGTTCGACTGAGGAAAAGTACTTCAAAAATGGGGTATGCATGTCCCCCACACGAGCGCCCATGAAACAAGTCAAACCACTTTCAAAACATATCTAAATATTTCCACAACTGAATTTTCCTTTTAATTAAACTTTGATACCGTATGCATTCTTTCAATTTGAATAAACTTCCGTATGAATTTAACAAGTAAATTTCAGACACACAAAAAAAAATACATTATCAAACGATTCACAAAGTCCAATATATAAAAAACTTCTTTTGTGTTATTTCATAATCTTATAGATCTTATAAATCTCATTATCCCACTTCAGAATTAATTGTAGGACGCGCCGAACAGTCAAGTCAAATAATTTAGCTTTATTTATTTAAATATTTTAGAATTATTAAAAACACTAGCATTTAAGGAAAAACACATTTTTTAAAAAATTGTATGCGCATAAGCAAGTGCAATGAAATGCAGCGTTACTGGATCAGTTACGTTTAGAGCAGATGCATAACGAAATAACATCGATCAGCGGTCACTCAACTGGTCTGTATATTTTTTGACTTAATGATATGAAAAAATGTTTTTTTTTTAATTGTTTTTATTTCAGTTTCATTAGAAGCCCACAAAAAAGTCCTCAATTTGTCGAGAAGGCTGTTAAATGTCTTAAATTTTGGTTGATTTCAATTTGGTGAAATAAACTTGTCATGTCTAGAATTGAGAAATATTTTGCTGGACCTAGGTGGTCTAAGCCATCTTCAAGTCTAGTTAGTGGGAATTAACCATCAACAATTTTTTTGTTGAGTTGTCTAAAATCTACTACAAGTCTGCATTTTTGGGACCAGTTGACTGCTTTAGTATATTATCCTTGAGCATACTTTGAACTTGATTGTTTATTTCTTGTAATTGCGAATGTGGTAACTGCTAATTCTTGACATAAACTGGACTATTATCAATGGAAGCAGTATCTTGTTTATAGCAGTTATTTGCCGTTCATTTTGCATCAGGAAAATGAAATATACTTTTGTATTTTTCACACAAGTGTAGTATTGAATTTGTTGCTTCTATTTTTAATTCGTTTTTTAATATTGAAAATCTGTTGCAAGAATCTTTAAATGTTGTCTTAAGTGTATTTAGTACATAGTACTCTTTTAATAGTTGAATTTCAGTCGTGAAACTATCTAAATTAACTTTCAAATCTGAGCAGGGACTATTGTATTGGCATTGAATACTCCTTTGCAAATTTCTTGATTACAAATTAGAAATTACACTATCTTCTTTGATGTTTAGACGAATAGCCTTTATAACTTCGCATCTTGGAGGAATAGTGATGAAGCTGTTGAAATTGCTTCTTATTGGTATCACTATTTCTTCATTCTGCGTATGTATGGCGTGTGTAAATGTTTCATAATCAATCTTGCATAGGTATTTCATTAAAAAATCTCTGCCAATTATACCATGAGTCAATAAAGGTAAGTTATTGTCTACCATATGAAATTTGTGGCTCAAATTAAAGTTTTCATACATCAGTTTCATGATCGTAGTTTCAAGAGAGAGTTTGTTATACCCGTTATTTTGCACGTCTCATCTTCATCTAAGTAATAATCATTTAAAATATTTAATTTGCGTATAGACATATATGCACCTGTACTTATCAGAAAATTAATGCTTTTATGAGACCTTTCGTCTTTGAATATTACAAAATTTGACACATTATTATTTAGTTGAGGAATTCGTGTACTTTGTGTATTTTATTATTCCGATGCAGTCCCTGGCCTGCTGCTGTTTTCAGTGTCTTGAATAAAATTTACTCTACTCTGCTATTGTAGTGTGAATAGTTGGTATGATTGAGCGTATATTGTTGTTAAAATTTTAATTATTTCTTTGTGTATTGTAGTTTCTGTTATTTGAGAAGTTTCTTTGTGATGGCTGATAGTTATTTGAACTGTATCTTCCTTGTGAAAAATTGTTATAATTATGATTGACTGGTAATGATCTATAATTTATATTGAAGAATCTTTGATTGTTTTGAAACTCTCTATTGAACGAGAACGAGAAGATTTGTGGCTCTAAAGGTTTTTATATTTGTGCGGCTAACGCAACTGCTTTAGAAAACTTAGTACATTTCGCCGCAAGAAACGTGGGTTTGAGATTTTCATTTAAACCATTCTGAAAAATATTTAGTGCCAGTTTGTCATTTAGTTTGGTTCCCGTCTCCTTGTTATCTTCACCCACTTCTCGAATTTGTAGATTATTTAGTTCATTTATTAAATTTAAGACTTTGTTCATAAATATTTTGACTCCTGTATTTCTTCGTTTTATTTATGTAGTTCAGAGACTTGCGAATAAATTTACTGTGGTGTGTTATTTGATTTAACTCTTGATTTCAATGTTGTTCTTAATTCTTTTACTGATATACGCATTCTCGCTGCCAGTATTCTGCTCCTTGCCTTCTGGGATAGCCCTGCATTCCATTTAATAATAGTTAGAAAATTTTCTAAGTCCTTGTATTCACCAGCGAATTCTGGGATCACTTTTAATGCTGTTACTATTTCAAATGCAGCCATCTTTATCTTATTGTTCTACTCAGTAGATTCACAACTAGAATCTGAATCGTGGTCTTATTTTGTATCATTGTAGCTTTCCTCAATTTTAAAATTTATAATAACTAATGTTTCAGATATATATATATGGTTTTCCAATAAGAGGTGTTATTTTAATTAGCCCGCTATTTCGGTAGATGTCACGTTTGGAGCTGTAATTTTTTAACATTTGACAAGTAGAAACTACGCCATTAATAAAAATGGAACGATACACGATTCAACAACGCATTGAAATTATTAAAATTCACTATAAAAATGGTGAAAATGTGGCAGAGACGGTTCGTAAAACTCGAACATTTTTGGGTCGTCGTGAAGCACCTTGTCGGACCGCATTACAGAAATTGGTAGAAAAATTCGAGCTGTCGGGACAAGTTAGTGATGTGAAGAATAAAACCCGTGTACGTCGCTCAAGAACAGCCGAGAATATTGCTGCTGTAGCCGAAAGTGTTGAAGAAAACCCAGGTTTGTCCATTCCTCGTCGTTCTTTGGAATTAGGCATTCCACAAACGTCATGACACCGTATTTTGCATAAAGATTTGGGTCTTAAGGCTTATAAAGTTCAGTTAACACAAGAACTCAAGCCGGCCGATCATCAACAACGTCGAGTCTTTGCTGATTGGGTCCTTGAAATGCATGAAAATGATCCGGAATTCCATCGAAAACTCATCTTGAGTGATGAAGCCTATTTCCACCTCGATGGCTTCGTCAACATGCAAAATTGTCGCATCTGGGGCTCGGAAAACCCAAGAGTTATTGTTGAAAAGCCTCTCTATCCTCAACGTGTGACAGTTTGGTGCGGTTTATGGTCCCGCGGCGTCATTGGACCTTACTTTTTCGAAAATGAGGCTGGAGTAACAGTTACGGTGAATGGATTGCGCTATCGACAGATGATTAATGATTTTTTATTCCCGGAATTGGATGGTATTGATCTGGACAACGTTTACTTTCAACAAGACGGCGCTACGTGCCATACAAGCAACGAAACCATTGATCTTTTACGGGAAAAGTTTCCCGACCGTGTTATCTGTCGAAGAGGTGATCACAATTGGCCACCGAGATCTTGTGACTTAACACCTTGCGACTTCTTCCTTTGGGGCCACGTGAAAGAGAAGGTCTACGCCAACAGCCCAGCGTTGGAATTCGTGAGGCTATCGAGGACATAGGGCAGCCACTTTGCGATTTGGTTATGGAAAATTTCATGAAAAGGATATGGTCCTGTAGGCGTGGTCGGGGTGGTCATTTCGCTGATGTTATTTTCTATTGTTAACGGCATACCTTCTTCTTTATAATGAAATAAAAATCTGATCATATCTCAAAAAATGGCATTTTTCTTTGAATATCAAAATTGGACCTCTTATTGGAAAACCCTTATATGATTGAATTTCTGTACCATAGTTCTTTAAATCTTTGCTTAAAAGCCTTGTTTTTAATTGTGCAAGTTGAAATTCGAATTCCTTATGAATTGTCCTTAATCTAGTTGACGTATTCAGGAGATAAATTACCTTTGCGGATTTTTCGTGAAGGTTTGATATATTTTTTGTATTTCTTTCAATAACCTTTCACAATCCTCCATATAAATTTAACCTTTTTTCTTATACACATACAAAGTTATATGTAACAAGACATTTTAGTTCATGCTTTATTTATTCATTAAAAAAAATTATATTTATAATTCTTTGCTAATTAATCTAAAAAAAAAAAAAATTCAACAGGGAGAAAAATAGTGATCGAATTAATTGACTAATTAATCAGATTCTAAACTTTTATTATAGGATTTGAATATCGTTTCCTTAGACCTTTCTTGTGGTCTTTGTAGAGGAAATGAAGTAATTCAAGTAGTTTAATGATTGCTATTATTGACAATAGTGTTAACATCTGACTATTTTCTATCTTTACTGTATGTTCAATATTGATGTTGTTGACAATTTCCCCGTTATTGTTCGAATGTTTATATTGCACTTTTCCCATTCATTCCCATTCTTTTCCCATTTTATCCATATAGTTTGCGGAGCTATTCCTAGATTGTTTCTTATTTATTTATTTAACGTTTAAACTTTTTCCTCTATAATCTTTCTTTGCGTATGGCCATATTTGTGGGCTCATAAGTTACGGTCGCCATGTAGTGATTCTTCTTCTTTGAGTAACAAAATGATAAACTGAGCTCTAGAAATAGGTGAAAACTGCCGACTTATTGAGTCTAAGAGCCGGAGAGTCTTATGTGCTCGTTAAGCCAGTTATAGGGCGGACTGTTTGCCGATATATTGCCTATGCTACTTCTTCGCGCTGAAGATCAGGCTATATGCTGCTTTGTTGATCTTACAGGTTTAAGAGCCAATTAAGAGTTTGATCAGGCTAAAATGCCGCTTTGTAATCAGATAGGCTTGGGAGCCAATTTGATAAAAAAAAATACACCTTGATATGTGAAACAATTCTGATTTTATTTAATCAATATCAGTCTTTTATATAAATCTAATTACATAGCTTGAATGGTAAAATCATTCCATAAGCAAGAAGTAAAAACTTCAAAAGGAAATTGCTAGCACAGCAATTTCACTGCTTTCTTGCTTATAGAATCAACGTTTAAAATATTGATCGTATTTATTTATTGTGACACACTTTTCCGCTATTCGAAAAATCGTTGTGTCACTTGACTTTCTGCTAAATTTGTACATATTTGCTGATTCCTATTGTTTTTAATTTATTGGCGTGTACGAAGTACCAATTGAATATATTTTCTTCTCTTTTATTTTTTTGTTTTACTAATTGTGTTCATGCATCATATTGCATGTTTACTAGGTAATATGATACTTGCAAAATAATAGGTAAGTATATGTGTGTACATGAATGTGCTTACTTATGAGTTTATTCATGCTGTTTCTAAGTTGCGCTTTTTACATGATGTGTATATATGCTTTTACAGATGTGTATATTACATTACAAATAATTAATTAAGATGCACTTTTTACATCATGTGTATGTCGTAGACACTTGATGTAACAAAGCACTTCACGAAAAGTCTAGACACTTCATGAATTGTAGGCAGATAGTGTAATAGTTTGCGCTTAATGAGTTTTTACACGAAGTGTCTAAATTTTTTAGCAACTTTATTAAATGCTACAAGCCTTTACGTCGATAGTGTAATACCAACCGACATAACCGAATACTAGGAGAGGTAGATGAGTGGTGAAGGGGGAGGTCGCATTCAGACCTGCAAGTCAGCCATGCATACACACACACGCATCTCATACACACAGGCCCACACACGCCGGCGTGTGTGCCTAAGGATTTAGTTAATAGGTTCAAAGAATCTACGATAGCCTAAGATGATCTACGAAATCTTTATCGATTGGGCAACAATTTTTGGAAACAAAATTGCTTCTGGCCGGCAAGAGCCTTTAAAGAATTGCCATAAAAGAACAAAAAGCAGAAACACTCTAATTAGTCCAGTCATTATACACTTTCGAAAATGCGAATGAACCGAGCAAGCTGATTTTTGGATATTGTGTAAGGGGGCTTAGAAAAGCTTAACTTGAAATTGTTGACCAAGATTTCCGAGGAGCTTTCTCCGCCATCTTGAAAAAAGGGGTATATTTGGGTTTTTTGCGATAACTCGGCTGTTGTTGAGATATCGAACGAGAAAGTAAAAAATTAAGAGACTGTAGAAGAAATTATTAAAGTACAATATACATAAATAAAACAAAAAAATTATGAACCACACGCATGAAATTTATTAGTAAATAATTATTTTTGTGTTATAGAAGATGGAAATGAATGAAGGTCCGTTTTTAATATCTATACTCTTCCTCGTATCGGCGGTCCTGGTTCACAGTCTTCCTGCTCGGATTACTCATCGAATTGTGGAAATTCTTCAATCACATGAAAAGATTCTTCAATGGTCGAATCATCCTCATCATCTTCGTTGAGTAGGATGTCAACTTTGCCGACGTTGTTGCATGTTTGCCCACTGCAATTGAGGCAAATAATGTAAATGCCAATCCCTGCTTTTCTGCACCCACAGGCTTCACATTTTCCCTTGCACGTGCACGATATGAGCTTTAAAAGCTCAGGTGGCGTGGGTTCAGCACAGCTGAGAACTGGTTTAAGTTCATGATTTGCTCGTCGCTAACCCCATTCCTGGGGAAACTTGTAAAATCCGAGCCACGCTTGCACCTGCAGATCCGTACGGAATATATGCTGGCGTACTACGTTTTTCGGTGGTGGTAGTAGTGAGAGGTAGTTCAATTTATTTGTAGTTTAGTTACTTACTTAGCGAAGTGGTGGAATTGTAAAGCATTTAAAAATTTTTCTTCTTATTGCCACCATATAGGGCTATGAGGAATTGTTCTCCTGTGGAAGTCAGAGTCTCCGCAAGACTTTTTCTTGTTTGAATAATTCCGCCGATGACCGTAGCTCCGCATGATTTTCAAGAGTGTTACTAAATTTTGATTTGCCAATATTGAAAAACGACGATATGGTATCGCAACCGCTAAAAGCATGAAGGAAAAGTATGTTGTCGAGAACGGACTTATCATGTTTCAAACTAGGCGGAGAGTAGAGTTTTGCGGGTGTATTTCCTTTTGCTGGTTTTTGGAAGTATACGTTTGTTTATCCTATGCGAATCCACTGATTAAATCCAAAAGATCGATGTTTACGACGACGATTTCAACAGACTCATAAACCAATGCTCCTTGAATTGCCGTGGTTGGCGATAAGAGTATCTACATCCTCAAAAGCCTGTTCAACTTTGATTTCAACTTTTGAAAAATAATGGCGAAGCATTTGTATAAAGTTATCTTTGTTTGTGTCTCTTGCAAGAAAATTCGATGAGTATTCCGGGCAGGAAGACTGTGAACCAGGACTGTCGAAACGAGGAAGAGTATAGATATTAAAAACAGCCAGGAGCTTATTTTCTTTTAGTGAACTCGAAAATATCTTTGGTACTAGATGCGGAATAAGTTTATAACTTAAAATGCCGGGATTATAAAAATCCATAAAAGAAAAGATATAAGTCTAGAAATCAACGCTCAAACTGTCTTCAACTAAAAGTTCAAGAAGTTCACCATGCCGAGTTATCAAAAGTCGTCTGAGTCGAGGTCGTGAAAACTTCTCTGTTTCGGCTTTCATTGTGGAACGAAAATAATTTACAATTTATTTTAATTTGGAAAATCTCCGTTCACAAGTAGCTGTTGTTAAAAAAATCTTGGCAGTATTAATATGTTGAGAAGAACTGAGTTAGCCAACCTATATTTTTGAATAAATATTAAAAGTTGTAGAGGCCCTTGCCCGTTTTTCCAATGTTGTGCTTGTTATTGTAGAGCAGCTACAGACATGAGCTTCTGGATCATTATCCTTTTGTAAGGAACTGTTCTTCGTCGCTGTCAACAGTTTTTCGTTCAACTTTGGTGGCATCTCTTAATATTTCAGTAAAAACGTGCTTTCACAAAAGCCCTGGAGCATTATAAAACAAAAATCTAAAAGATCCCTTTCTCATTAATATTTTTGGAAATCAATCATTTGCTACTCTTTTTCGTTGCATGTGAAATCTGCGCTTTCATATATTTTGGCTTTATTCGTAAAATTTTCAGAGTGGGTTTGATTTTTTGTTGTTTTTTTTTTCTTCTTCTTTCCTTCCTTTTCTATTTGTTAACATTTAAATAGAAAACAGTCGGAAATCTCTTCTTGTTTCCTAACTTAACCATAACTTTTAACCTTAGTATCATGCCCACTGGCGATGTGCATGGCCGACTAGGGCACTGTTTTCAGTAGCAAAAATTGCAATGTAAATAAACAAAGTATTAACAGCTAATGTTTTTTATACATACTTATGTTTAGATCGACATTTATGCATAGAGTAAAAACTAGTTTTCTAAAGTTGTAAATGTTTAAGTTATTAAAAATTATGGAGATCTAACTACCTTTAAATGGCAACCAAAAATATAGTAGTTTGTATTACGTATTACTTCTACTTGTTAAGTTGAGTACTTATTATAATCATTGATTCAGTTTATTACAAAATTCTTATAGGTATTGTTTATTTTTAAAATAACTTTACAACTTTCCAAAGAGAGACCAGTTTGAATAATATGTGTTAGGCGCAC
Source organism: Dioctria rufipes (assembly GCA_963924295.1). NCBI lineage: Eukaryota > Metazoa > Arthropoda > Insecta > Diptera > Asilidae > Dioctria > Dioctria rufipes. The sequence continues at coordinate 106,555,665 of OZ002741.1, read as the reverse complement.
GGACCATTTTCAAAAACATGGCTGTAATTTTGTCGTTGGACATAAAGGCTGAACCTCGGATATTAATTTTAACACAATTTACTACTTTTTTAAGTTAAGAAAACTACTCGGATAATATTTGCTGAATGAGATTGCCAATTTTAGAGACTTACTTAAAGATTTCGATATTATTTGAATTTTTCACTTCGCATGAATAAACGAACATATTTCTTATATCATTGGTCGCCCGCAAAGTAAAATGTCCCCCGACCTCAAGACTCTGAAATAATGGAGTGATCCCACCAGAAAATTTTCCGAATATGTTTTTATGTTAAAATTTGACGTCAGCATCGATTTGCTTAACTCTCGTACCTACAATGGCATGGCGATATGATGGTGGGTTTTATTCAACTTTTTATTTATTTATTTTTCTTGGTTTCGCCAAAAATAAACTGTAACAATCAACATTTACAAAAAAGGTAATCTTTGGCGACTTCTGTTTGTTCAGATTTTTTCATCCGTTTGCATATTAAATTTTTATTGATTTTTATGAATGCTTAAAAGTTCAGCTTTCTGAAGGACTATTGTTTTCTCTTTCTGAATACTGAAAGACCAAACGAATCAAATATCATAATGTTAGCTGAAATTGCAACAAAGGACTCATTTGATTTTGCTGAATTTATATTCAACCACGCAAGAATATAACTCATCTCGTTATCCATGTTTACAGAACATCAAATTCTGCTAATTCCTTACAAAACAAGCAAAGTTCAATTAAGCATGATTATCAATCGTATGCTTTCCATGTCCAACAAGAGCTGAGAGAAAAATAATGAGAAGAAATATCAAAATAAACAATTTCTGCCAACTTTTTACAAACTTAAATTCATTTAACATATCTTCCATAAAGCATCTTCGATTAATCTCCGCGGTATCCTGCATAAAATTGACCATTACACGGAATATAATAAAGAAGTGTCTGTCAATAAAAATGAAATTATGTAAGCAAACGTTGCCCAATATAAGATTTAAAAGGTGAACTATTCAAAAACTCCACGACAATTTTCCAGTTAAATAGTTTTCAAAGCATTCAGCCCTTCTCACATTTGCAGATGCTATAACGGATACTTGTTCGGCAAAACCTTAGTACTGCCGTTTTGTTCTTTTAACGAACATCGCATCACATTATTGAACAACAGACTTGCATTCCATATGTGACTTTTGTAGAAAAAAGGGGAAGCTTCAGACCTCAGGATAGAAGTGACTTTAATACAATACCGGCATAAGATTAAACCGAACAAATTTTACTTTTAGCGCTCAAATATGTGTATTCAAGTCAAACTAGAACGGAGCCCCCAATGGCGATTCTTGAAAGGATATGAGTGTTGAATGCCAGGGGGTCCTAGCTCACCTAGTGAGAGGCACCCTTCCTCTTAATGTTTTCAATAAATAAACTATTATTACTTACTTGCCCCAGTTTGCTTCCTCAGAATCACTAGGTCTCGCGTAGGTACGCTTCTACTTATTTTGAAATCATCTAACGGCGTATAAAATTGCGCGGTACAATAAAAAGGAGAAAACCGTCGAAACATGATTCTTCCTCTATTGTGGCTGACCCTTATAAGAGATGATTATAGGTTATGCACATTATTTCAGGAGCACTGCAGGATATTTCTGAGCGCTGAAAATGAGATTTGTCATTCATTATTTTTTTTTTGGCTTTGATAATTTTCGTTGTTAATGGGTACATATTTTGAGCAACTTAAAAAATATGGACTTTCAAAACTGTAGTCGGGCTTCAATAAACTATCGAGTCTTGTTTTTATTTCAACTCCGTTAAATTCTTCATCAGATAAGGGGCAGATGAAGGAAATGATTTATTTTTGGACACATAACTGCAATTAAATCTGTAATTTTAGGTGGGTTTAAAACTACTGACTGAAATATACTCGTACAATAATTAGTTGCATTACAGTATGGATGTATAGTGAGTAACTCAGTGCCGACTGATGGGCTGCAGAAGAAGGGAACCAATAAAAGTTTTATATAATTTACAACACCGTTTTACTGTCACAAAATGCACTTGTAATGTATTACAGTCCTGGGTAGGGCTTGAAATGTCGATCCCCAAATAGTGATACGCTGAGCTCTGCTCCGAGTGAGAGCAGACAAAACTTAAAACAAAGGTATTTTGCGTCAGTTGGACCCAAGATTTTTGCTAGTTGAAGATAAAGCTTGGAAATGCAGCTTTTCAAAGACCAAAATAACTTTTAGCTCCATTAAGACGATCCAAATACAAAGCAAACATAAAAGTCATCCAGAGTAGAAATACGCGTAATTTAAAATTTTCAATAAATGTTCAATTTAAAGCATTAGAATATATTTAAAAACATGTACCTATCCGATATAACTTCTTGCGGCACTTATTTTCTTTATTTTAATTGGCTTTCTAAAGAGCTATATTATTTGTGAACAAAAAAATTAGCTCCAAAGGCAGCTTAGAATTCGTTGGTAATGCCTTAGTGTGGAGAATTTTCTTCAAATCAGATGGAATTCTGCTCCAGAAAGACTTAACCAAAAAGGAGCTTGAAATATAATAGTCCGAATCCGGAAGAAGATTTATTTTATTAGGCTGTTGCTGCCGCTAATCGAAAAAGTTATGCTTCATATCATACATATCATTTTTCGATCTTTTTTGAGATGTGAAACAGCAATATTAAAAGCCTCCACCACAGAAATAAGGTCTGCCTTAACCAAGCATGAGTTTAGCGCCTTAGTTTTTCTTGATTTCTGAAAGGCCTTCGTCAGTGTTGATCATAGTTCAGTTCTACAGAAGCTCTCCATCAGGTTTGAGTTCAGTTCTTTAACATTGGGTTGGCTAGAGACTTTTTATCTGAGCGTCAGCAGCGAGTTAAGATCAATTAAGGTCAAGCGCTCTCTGATTTGTTACCCATTCACTGTGGTGTTCAAGGATCAGTACTGCGCCCTTTATTGTTTAGCCTGTTTATAAATGACTTCACGCATCGTAGAAGATGCTAAAGTACACCTGTACACCGACGATTTGCAGTTATATCTTAGTACGCCTATATTAGTTCTTGAGGAATGTATAGCGCGAATGAATTGTGAGTTAAAGAGAATGACTGATTGTTCTGCATTATAAATGGTTTAGTGCTCAACCTTGCTAAATCAATGTGCTATATATTTTTAAGCGACATTCCTGGATAACATTTCGATGTCCCGCCAATAATTTTAAACAACGTTGTACTGTCACTATATGATAAGGTTAATAACACTGCGATTGTTTTAAATAGTGTGATGAAGTGTTGCCATAACATTAATACGGTGATTAGTAAGGTGTATGCTGAACTGCGTAGGTTATTGCTCTCAGTGTGTATTTTGCCAAAACATATTAGTATAAAGCTTGTAAAATCATAAACCATCCCGTATTTTACTTTTGGTAAGGCATTTTTCTCTAAATTAGATAACGTATGTGTCTGAAAAATTCAAGTTGTCTTCAATGATTGCACCCGCTTCATTTATGATCTCCGCAGATTTGACCATGATTGACAATATAGAACCCAGCTGATTGGTGGCTCCCTGGAATCTTACTTAAATCAAAGAGCATTTTTAATATACTGAATCGAGATACACCTGAATATCTGATAGAATTTGTCCAATTATCGACTTCACCACGAAATCGTAATATCATAATTCCGCGATTCAGCAAATCGGTCATGGAGATTTCTGTTCTTGTTCAGGCTGCCCGACTTTGGAACAGTCTTCCATCAATCGTTCAGAGTGCTGGTACTTTCAATACATTTACGAAGATTATAAAGATGCATTTGTGAGTTAAGGAATTCCATCCATTTCTGCTTATCACTAATTTCATTTTCTTATTCTTTTCATTTTTAGGGTTCCGTACCCAAATGGTAACAATGGGAACCCTATTACTAAGACTTCGCTGTCCGTCTGTCCGTCCGTCACCAGGTTGTATCTCATTAACCGTAATACGTAGACAGTTGAAATTTTCACAGACTGTGTATTTCTATTGGCGATATAACAGCAAATATAAAAAATTAAATAAATTTAAAAATTAAAAGGGGCCCCCATACAAGAAACGAGATTTATCTCATTCTTATTATTATCTGTCTGTCACCGGGCTGTATCTCATTAACCGTAACAGATAGACAGTTGAAATTTTCACAAAGTGTGTATTTCTATTGCCGCTATAAAGCAAATAATAAAAATAAAATAAAATTAAAAATTCAAGGGGGCCCCCATATAAGAAACGTGATTTTTTCGGCGTTTTGGTTTTTTCCTCATTTTATTCTCATTCATTATTATTATCATAAGTTGGAATTTTTTTTTTAAATGACAGCATTATTATAACTTTTTCAAATAACAGCATTATTTTTCCACATGATATCCACCCTCATTTGAAAAAATATATAAAAGTGCATAGTGTTAAATTTTGTACGATGGTACGGAGCCCTTCGTGCGCGAGTCCGACTCGCACTTGGCCGGTTATTTTATTTCTTTAGCTATTAATTTTATTTTATTTTATTTATTGCTTATTAGCATCATTATAATTGTTCTATATTGTCTACTTATGATTTATATTTAATTATTGAATTCTTCATATATGCTTTTGAGTGTTACATTTCTAGCTCCGATTAATGTTATAATACTAACAAAAGACTATGAGTCTTGTGTGCGTATCCCATAAATAAATTATCATTATTACTAGTCTTCCTTTTGTTAGCCGAGCTCGTGACCTGGGTATAAAAATTACGATAAGGAAGTCGTTCTACAGTCACGTTTCCAGTATCCTCAGAAATGTGTATATTTGACTACGTAGACGATTATATATAGTATGTATGCTTTTTCTTGTACATGCGGCAGGCTAGATGAACAAAATAATTAGTGCACGGCTCTTCAGCGGACGAGCTTACCTATTATTTTTGGTAAACTGCTTTTATATTATGTCACGGCGCAGGCTAATTTTACCTAACTCACTTTTACAAAGTACGAACAGAAATATCTGTAAGATCAAAAACTATTTTTTAGTCTGTAATGCTCGGTTTCACAGTTTAAGCTTCGCTCAGTTGAACCTTGGCTGTAAGTTTAAGCTGTAGCTCAAGTCAAAACCATTTCACAATTCTCTTTATGTTTACTGAATTTTTTTACAATTGAAACTAATTACAGCAATCAATAAATAAACCCAATTGTTCCAAAAAGAATGACGTTCCTCTCGTTTGCACCCTGAGCTTTGGCTTAAGCGGCCAAATTCGGTAGCGTAAGTTCAACTCTTCTTTGAATAACATTTTTCAATACATGAATCAACAATGTGAAACAATAAAATTAGTTGAGCAAAAGCTTAAGCCTGGGCAAAGTTAATGGGGGTAAACCTACCTGGAAAGTTAAAAAAGTTGTCATTTTCACATTTTTTTTTATGATTTAAGCAATATTTTTCAAAACTTATTTATGGGATTTATTTACTCATTTAATTATTATTTATGTACAGAAATTCCATACCAAAACGATCAACATTGGACCAAACTCCTCTCGATTTCGATGAAAATTTCAGAATTACCTACTTAGGTATTAAAAAATAGTGGACCTTGTATTTTTTGTTTATTCTCCCGACCTCAGGTCTTCGATACAAGTGACTTTTAATGTTTTCACTGTGGATGTGTTTTTTTTAATTTCCTGATAATTTGGGGTCAAGCTACTCGATTCTATTGTACGATATTTAACATTAATGGTGTTAAATAGGACTTTCCAAAGGATTAAAAAAAATATTAATTTTTATTAATTTTGAATTGTTGACCCCCTCCGGAAGAGAAATCCCGCTACAAAAAAATTTTTTTTAAATGCTCTAATATTCATACATATCATAACAACATTTTTATGATTAGCGTCTCTGCAAATTTCATATGAAAATTTTAGAATTTACTCCAATAAATGTTTTTCTTATTGTTTTTATATACATACTTAATGAAATATGTGTTTAAAAAATATTATGATAAAGTTCTGTTTTATTATTTCAGAAATTTAATAACTTTATTTTTAGTAGAAAACGAGTATTTTTTTACACTAATACTAGAGCCGTAAAATTTAAGGAGATAATCAAAATTCTTATTCACCCATTATTTGTGAAAAGATCAACAAATTTATGAGTATCTTTCACGCAAAAAGCTCTACCAGATACGATTTCAAATACAACACGATGATGGGACATGCAATGCCACAGTTAGCCATGAAAGAGGAAAAAGAAAAGGCAGAAGCAAAGCTTCCCCTGCTTAGTTCAAACTAGAAAAAATTAAAATAATGTAAGTGGGTGACGTATGCGTATGGTTGAGTGTACAACCCAAACAAACCCAAAACGATTAGTAAAAATGGCCAGGCGACAGTAGTGATGATTCGGGACTGTGCTTGGTTAGGGTTAATTTATGTTGCGCCTATAGACAAAAATATACATTAGATAATGAATTATGTTCCTACATTACAGCAAAGTTTACCGAATAAGTTATTGATAAGTTAACTTTGATTACGGTGAAAAAAATAACTACATATTTAAATTTAGTTAAATACAAAACACCCGAGTTCAAGGAATTCAATTTTATTGGCAAAGTGCGACACAATTCAATATGAGAGTTGGCTAATACTAATCGAAATGATCTCTACAAGAAATCATATAACAACTGTATAACATATCATCGGAACAAATGTGATTGTATATAATTAAATGTACCCAGCGGGAAATATGTCAAGCGCTTGAAAATATCATTTCCGAAGCGCTTTTTTACCATAACCAAAGGAGTCTTTGCGGAAGCAGACATCTTTCCTGAGTTTGAGCTTATTCGTTTTTTGTTGTGCAAAGATGAATCATATGCATCTGTAAGCGCACCAGAAGTTTTAATATCTACCAAAGAGCTCTCTTACCTATCATAGCCAAAGGAAGCTTTGCGAAGGCAGATCTCTTCTCTCAGCTCAGGCTGACTAATAAGTTATCTGTTTTTTGTTATGAAAAGACGACTCGTATGTATCTGAAAACGCAGCAGAATTGTCAATCTTTAGTAGTCAGGTGAATTATCGTATGGGTGCGAAATATTTGCTCCTCTTCACTATGAGTCTATTCGAAAGCTAAATACTGCATTCAACGCTACTATAAGGTATGTTTTTGGTCTCCGTCGTTTTGACCATGTCCCTCCTTACGCCAACTCCATCCTTGGTTGTAGCCTTATGGTCTATTTCAAATATCGCGCTGTTACTTTATTGGCTGGGAGTCTTAAGTCTCGGAACCCCAGCTACTTGTATAATATACTTCAGATTGCGAGATCAAGTCGAGTCACTACTTTAATAGTGCCTAGACATAATTGTCTAACATCTAAGCGTCAGTTCTTCATCCAGTCCATTATTGTTTCGAGTTCTCTGCCAATAAATTTGAGATTGTTGTTTGAGTCAGGCACGTTTGGTAATTTTAAATGCAAAGTTCTCGAGTACTTAAAATCAGTGTAGTTTTTAGTTTTGCATTGTAAATAAGTATAAGTTTCATTTTTCATTTTTTTTCTCCTTTGTATCTTAGTGCTAATTAATTAATTAACTTCTTATTAGTCTAGTTTTTTATAATATTAGTTATTGGATAATGTACCTATTAATCTTGTACTAAAATAAGGTTTTATATCTTTTTGTACAATGCCACCTATAAAAGAATAAATGAAATGAAATGAAATTGTGCGGTTAATTAGCAATTTTACTAGTCAAGTGAAGTGTGTCGTATTCTAATATCGTAATAAATAAAGCGCATTCAGAAAAAAACTGAAATTTTTAATAAAGCCCTTTTCCCGATTCCCTCTGTATTCCCTATTATCTCTCCAAGAGGGCTACCGTAAAAGCGCTCCAAGAGTGCTACCCTAAATGCACTACAGGAGTACAAGCGCTCCAAGAGTGTTATCTATAAGCGCTCCTAGAGCGCTTCCCAACAATCTGCAACTGAGCGCTTCCCTCTGCGGACATGCTCACGTTAAAACGAGATAAACAAGGATACGGCGGGGAAGCGCTGTGAGCTTCCAAATAAGCGTTCTTGCATTCCTTTTTGAGCGCTTCCATTTCCCACTGGCTATGAACATATACTATGAAATAACTTAGACTGACTTTTTTTATACTAGATCATTTTAATAATAGATTAATTTTAAACATACGGCTTGCGTACATCACGATTGTGCTTCCGCCATAAAAAACTATAGAATTGAATATAAAAAGATCTAACGCATTTTCTCATGGTGTTTCGTGGAGGACCAAACATTTATGATATTTTAATTAGAAGGCTGTAGAAGCCATTCTTTTCTTACGAAAACCCCTTTATAAGTCGAGTTTCTAACAGATTTTATCAAATTTGGAGCATCATATAGTGCTACTATTTATTTTTTTGTGAAAATATGGAATTTCTTTTGTAATTCCAAACAGACGATAACAATAGCATTTTCTATTGTTCGATAGCTGATCACCTCGAATCTGTACACCCACTTCAAAACATTTTTCCAAATTTTCTTCTAAGTTGTCTTTCAGTATTTCACCAGCTATACCTTGATCTGTAACGAATTAGCTAACTATATATTGAAAAATAGCAAGAAGATACAAATTTAAATCCTTTTTACTAATTTTTCCCTAAATCTACTAATCCGTCAACTAAATCTCTAGACAAATTATACACCTAGTTTACTACGAGTAACACTGCCTGCCTAGACTTTATACTTATTTTGTAGAGGAATTGAATCCGGGATGAAATTTTTAATAGGGCCCTAATTATAAATCGATGTTTGACCAGGTAAGTGATATTCCAAATCTTCTATCATGAACTGATAACACAACGCAGATTTATAATTATTATTTGGGACACATGTTTTTGTACGTCGCTATAAGAATATTTATTCATTAGTAACATTTCAAACAATTCTTTTGAATTTTCATTGACCTCGTTCAGTGAATCAGCAGCTGTGTTATTTTGTGTCCACACTCCACAGAGCAGGGCAGAACAAAAGATACACAAAAGAATGCCTCATACATTTTTATAGAAGATTTATAAATGAAGCGAACAGTACACATAGTTCGCTTCAATCGACAGAACAATTTGTTCTCTCCAGTATATGGAAGCTCTAGAGCAAGGTACACAAAAGAACACAGCTAATATGTGCGTCTATGTCCATAGATTTCTTGTTTATTAATTGTAAGTCTTTTTTGAGTTTGTCATTTTCTTCTGTCAGTCGAATGCAATTTTTAGTATTGCTTATACATTTATCGCTGAAGTATTCAATATTTTACCATTTTGATTTACTGCGCCTCGCATACGTTGAGTTCCATAGCTGCAACTGAAATTCCAAAGACAATAAAAAACTCAACTTCGAAAAACTATATCAGGCATCTATTAGAAAGTGTACGCTGTTTTGGTCTAAGTCGTCATCATCGCCGAAAACTGTAGAAATTACAAAAGTTCTGGATGTACATTTAAAGAAGCCTACTCCAACTCGTTGGAACTTATTATGTATTTGATTCCATTGCAACAGTTTTGAAGGTAAAATCGTTAGACAGAAATTGAGAATAATTTAGGAGAATCTCAAATGTGTATGCAACCCTTAGCAAATTGCTTGCATCGATTGCAAGACAAAAAATATATGCACTGCAGATTTCTCCTCCCATCTCTTTTGGAACTGAGAAAACAGAAAATATAATATTTGTAATCAAATAAATTTTTATTCGACTTTTTATTTTATTTAGGTTTTTAGCTTTATTCGAATCACTGACTTATAACAATGGACTGACCGTATTGCCATTTTCCTATAGGAAAGAATGGCACAAGTTTTACAGTTCTCTCTTTCGCCCTATGGCAGAATTGGAGCTACCAACACAAAATATTACTTACTGAACGTTTACTTATGCCATTTGATGTTTTTATGTTGGCTGCAGATGCAATCACCGCAGAAAGAATAAGGTAAAGATAGTGTTTACCATGCGCCGTCTCTCTTGCCCATACGCAGGATTCAGTTAAGAATAACTTTTGAAAATTAAAGTCAGAATTAGTTTAATTTCTTATAAGAGTGCTTACAAGCGATCAAAATATCACTTGGACAAAAGAAAATGATTTTTTTTTAATTTAATTCGATTTACGGGTGTAAAATTTCATCTGATTGGTTGAGTTTTACATATTTTTATGTAGTTAACGTTTTAAAGGGTGCTCTATCGGTGATATACAGAAACACAAAATTTTTTGTGCCACATTAAATAGCAAATCGCTCAGTCCATTGTTATAAGTCAGTGATTCGAATATATAATGTCCATCTATAGATATACATATATAACAACAATTAAGTCAATGCAGAACACAATACATTAAAAAAGCACACAGTCTTCAGTCATCATCGCTGCCGCCTGGTCAGGATACATTTTGCCAATCGTTTTGGGTTTTTTCAGTACACCTAACCATACGCATATGTCACTCACTTACATTATTTTCATTTTTTCTAGTTTGAACTAAGCAGGGGGAAGCTTTGCCTCTGCCTGTTCTTTTTCTCCTTTCATGGTTGACGTTGGCATTGCATGTCCCATCATCGTGTTGTATTTGAAATCGTATCTGGTAGAGCTTTTTTCGTGAATGAAACTCATAAATTTGTAGATCTTTTCACAAATAATGGGTGAATAAGAATTTTGATTATCTCCCTACTATTTATGGCTCTGCTAATACTATTGTCAGGTATAAAACTGTGGTTTTTATGCGTACCTACCTGCAATTTCCTTGATACAATTATATATATTTGTATATTTTAGATGAAATCTATAAGGTAGTTTGTCATTTCGTTTGTAATGCACAGAAATAATGATGGTAGAGCAAAATGGATTGGACTCCCAAGCATAATATTAAAGGTTAGATTTAGATTTTTGCATGTCTGTCCGTCCATCCGTCTGTCTGTCTGTCTGTGCGCCGAAGGCACCCGCGAATTGTTCCAGTATAATTAATAACCTACTTTGACTTTTTCGGGGCATCTATCGGTTTGATAGATTCAAAACTTAGTTGCCCACAGAGTGAAGATAAAGATAAGATAAGATAAGTTCGAATTTCGAAAACAGAGGGGGTAATTTCGAAAAAAACACTTTTTTACCTAATTCGGTACATAGGTAGACCCCGATATCGCGCACCCTTTTGTGGTCATCATTTTTGCGGGAGGGGTAACCGCCGGGTGGGGCGGGGATTTAAATTTTCAGTTTTTAACTGATTATATTTTCTCAACCAAGTATCGTAGATGATTTTTAAGGTTCCAAATGAAAGATGTCAGGAGGAATTCAAACGGAGTTGAAAATCGTAAAAATCAGAGGGGAAGCCATGTATATTGAACAGACATAACCACTATCTTCTCCGAACATTACCGGCCGATTTTTTTCGGCTATTTTTTTATTACATAATTGAACCTTGAACAGGATACGCTGCTTTTTTTCGCCCTGTGGAAGGGGTGGTGGGGGGGGGGGAATAAGGGGCTTTAAATTCGATCAATTATAATTTAGCCATTTGACCTCTGAATATAGCGATGCGGTGCTTCTTAGAAAAATTCAGCTATCCGTAGGTGTACCAGACTTTTCAAAATGTACTAGATCAAACTTTGACCCCCGCAGGAGGCGCAGTATGTTTTCTATTTTTTTGAAAAACTTGAGCATATGCGGGACGTTGACAGCTATCGATGTGCATGCCAATTTTTTTAGTATGGAAGCAATTTGTTTTAAGTGGAGGTAGTTCTAGGGAGGGGGTGGAAGCCCACCGAATTTTTCTAAGACCTGTCTTTTTGTCAAATTATAATCTGTCGATATGAAGCGTTAAATGCAAATACAACTTTTGAAATAGTATTAGCTGATATACATTTTTAATGATTTTTATCAAAGGGGAGTGGGTGGGAGGTGTCAAGGTACCAAAACTTTTATATGCTCACAACTGTCGTAATTATAAACCAATTTCAATTAAATTAGAACACGTAAAACATATCTATGGTGGCCATCTATTGGCGTTTATAGATTTTCCAAATTCGAAAATCCGAAGCACTAAACTTGAGGTTTTTCGATAAAATCTACGTATTTTCAACTCCAGATTATACTATTATTTATAATTCAATTTCAACATACCGGACCGCTAAAACTTACCTTATATAACAGGTTTTCATAATCGGAAAAGATTTCGAAGTTTCGAAATTACTACCAGTGCAGCAAGCATGAAAAATTTCCCCTCCAACCCCTCCAAGTTTTCATATGTTCTGATTGAGGTACATCCTTTTCGGGGAGGGGGAATAATTTCGGGGGAAGGGGGACTCCGTCGCAAACAAATTTTCATTTACCTTCGATCACATATGCCATAATTACTATATTTCCCCTACATTCTATTCCAGTCTTTAATGCTATGAAAATTATGTATACTCCCTGTGAATGAATTTGGCGATTTCCTTCAGATTCTGTACCAATTTAATTGCGACAATTTCCAATTTTGAGCATTTTGCAAGGGGTAAGCTCATAAAAAAATCACGATATTTACTTTCTCCCGTACCGCGGCATGATTAAATTCAGCTCAAGTTCAGTTGTAAACAGTTAAATGCAATATGAAAGAAAAATTAAAAATAGATACATGTAATATTGTCAAGGCAATGGCAGCTACTCAAAAAGAGCACACTTCTATACCTGTTAATGACAGTAGGGTTAGAGTTGAAGAATATTCGTTTTGTAATAAAAATAAAATTATTAAGTTTATGAAATAATACAAAAAAAGCTATTATTATAATATTTTTAAACACATATGTATTTCATTATATATATATAAAAAGTAAATCTTATTAATCTAAAAATTAAAAAAAATATTTTTTGGAATAAATTCTAAAATTTTCATCTGAAACTTTGTAGAGATGTTAGTAATAAAATTGTATCGTCTAAACTAAGAGTTGAACATCCGCAAATTTTTGATATGATATGTGTTAATGTTTTTTTAGAACGGGCTTTCTATTCCGGAGGGAGTCACAAATCCAAGATTAATAAAAATTTTGTTTTTTCCAGGGACCGAAAATAACCATTATTTTAGATTTTTCAATAAAAAAAATCACATATAATTAATGATCGGATATTCAAATGAATAGGACCAATCTTATCCTCATGGAATGAACTTTCAATTTCTAGCGTAAATTAAAAAAGTATAACCAATAAAATAAAAAATCCATTTTAATGGTTAACCTTTGATTAATTTGTTTCAATTATCGGATAACCATTATTTCACAATTTATTTTTTTTTGGTTATGAAAAAAGAGTTATCGATAACTTTTTTTATGCTTCTAAAAAAATAAGAGTTATACTTTGATTTTTATTTTATTGGTTAACCATTCCCTCACAATTTGAATTCAAATTCATTTTATTGGTTTATCCACAAGGAGCTGGTCGAGAGGGTTTCTATCACATATATTCTATTAGGCTATTCTGATAAATTTTTGCACATTAAAAATGAGTCCGGTTTTAAAATACTTTTATCACTTTTAGCTCTAGTACTATCTAAATGCTTTAGTTTTTTTTAATGAAGCTTAAGACCTCTAAAATAAGTGCCTATAAATCTACAATGATGGCGTCGCTGCTATAATATCTCTATCGCGATTGACTCGTGCTCGCAATTCTCGCAAAGTAACGAGCACACGGTATTTGACTGATGAAATCGAGGTAACGTAAAATCGCGCAGAACTAATGTAATGTGAAACAATATACATAAATATCTCAAATATAATTTTTGCATAGTACCTTCATTGATACAGTTTACATTACGTTTTCTTTCTTTCTCGTCTAGTTTTAGCTCTTGAACTATTTTTTTATTCAAAACTTATAGATGATAGAGTTTTTGTGTATTTTTAAAGATACACATCTATAAGTCTGACCTTATTCCGAACTTTCAACAGTTATTGCAAACCTCTCTGTTTTTTTTTTTTTCATTAGTTGAAAAAACCGAACTTTTACTCTCTAATATGTCTGATTTAGATCTGAGTTGATTTAAAATATCCTGAAAATGATTATTGAATTCATTTTGAGTATGGACAAATTTACAAGAATCAGCTAAAAGAATTTGTGTGGTAGAAAAAAAGTGTCGTTTAGTTGACCATTGATATCCACCAATTCTAATATTATATTAATGGTGACAGTTATTCTTTGTTTCACTTTCAATGGCATTTTGAAAATAAATCCCGTGCAAAAAATAGTATACTGATAAATGCAACTGCTCATTACTAATGCAAGAATGCAATTCTCTATGGATTGCAATAATGTTCGATCCATATAGTTTTTGTCGGAATCTAGTGCAAAGTAGGTGATGGTGAATATTTGGCTAATACAAACCTGTGGCTAGATGCTAGAAGTACCCATATCAATTTGTGTTAGTTTGTGGTACATTAAGTTCGGGTAATTTTGTGCGATTTTATTTGTCTTTCGAGGAAAGGGTCCCTACTAGTCATCACCGATTTGGTCCAAATTCACTGTATAAGTAGGGCTTGACTAGAAATGAAAGTGACGCAAGTGGAAACTGCAGATGAACAAAAAAAACTGAAATAATGCATAATGTACTTTTCACCCAAAAAACGATGATTGATCGGCTATAAAAAACCGACTTTACATCAAGAAAGAAAAAGCCATCGTGAAGAACTGAACAAAATAGTTTTAAATAAACTGCAGCTAAATCGGACGTTTCATTCTCGAGTCATAATTGTCAGCGATTGGAAAACCTTGGTTCGAGAACGTCGCGTTTAAAGTTTCAAGTTATATGAACGTTAAACGTGAGTCAAATTGGCTCCTCACCAAATAATATTGACGTTATTTCAATATCTGCATTATCGAAGTAGTCACAACTTTTCAGTACCTTTATTAACGAGTTTGCTGTGTTACTTTTGTGCGGGTATTAATTTTTCTCCATTTATTGTGATAATTAGCTATAAAAGCCTTGTGATTTTCGGAAAGAAGGCAAATATGAATCGCAGAAAAAAATTAGTTCGGTTGCTTTTGCAGCAATCGGATGGGGAAGATAGTGTTGGAAGTGAAAGCGAATCTGCGGACAATATTAATGATGTTTTTTCTGACATCGACGAAGACTCTGTTTTGAATTGGTCGGTAACTGAAGTGGAACCTGTCTTTGAAAACACGAGCCATGATGAAGCTTCAGCATTTGAAGGAAACTCTGGCATGCATATTTTTGATTTTTTTTGGAATTTTTTTCTTTCGGTTAAGATGGAAAAATAGCCATATGTTGACTACGATTCCAACAACAGGAAATGCATATATAGCACAAAGAAATATTATACATTTCATTCAACAACAAACAAAAAGTAAAAGATGTTCTTACTTGCAGCGGTGCATATTAATGAAGAAATAGCACGGCACAATTTGAGTTATAAAAATTAAACGAAGATTATGTCCAATACCAAAAGTGAAGGAATACAAGCTCTCTTCGGTATCCTTGCCCTATATGCAGTTTTGAAAGTTAATCATCTTGCAAGTCTGACATATTTGACACCATTCTCTGCGGAAGTCAATAGAAATCCACTATAAGCACAGATATGTTCCAATTCCTTTTGAACTGTTTGTGGTTCGGCGATAAAGATTCGACAATGGAAAGCAAAAATGCAGATAAATTTACACAAATAAGGGATTTTTGGGAAGATTTTGTCAAAAATTTTAGAGAAAATTATACGCCGACGCCAGCCTCATATACAACTATGAATAATCAGCTTTTCTATGGCGCTGTTCTTTTAAGATGTATATACCAAATCAGCCTCCAAAATATGGGATCAAAATTGTAATGCTATGTGACGCAGGAGCAAATTATATGATTGATGCTATGCCGTACATTGGAAAAGCAACGAAAACTGGCGGCCTTCCTCTAGTCGATTTCTTCATAAAGGAATTATCAAAGAGTATTCATGAGTCTAAGAGGAGCATAACGATGAATAACTTGTTCACGTCGCGTCGATACCAAGTTCTAAACAGCTGTTAGACTCACAATATAATCTCATAATCCTTGGAACACTGCGTAAAAATGAAGGTGGAGATTCCACCAGAATCGCTCAACATTCGCAAACGGAAAATTTGTACACCATGATGAAAAAACAACAATGGTTTCTTATAAACTTAAGCCACAAAAAGTAGTGCATCTTCTATTGACAATTCATGATAAAATGAGCATAGATGTAAATACTGCTAAACCTGAGATGATAATGTTATACAATGCGATTAAAGGTGGAGTTGACGCTTTCGATCAGATATGCAATAATGTATCCTGGAGCAGAAAAACCAAACGTTGGTCTCTATGTATGTTTTATGGATTGATTAATATAGGATATGTGAAGTCGTATATCATATATGGCCATAATATATCTAAGCTTGGACAAAAGCTATTATCCAGCAAAAAATTTATGAAAGTTTGTTCTGAAGGGTTGACCAATCCACATTTATTAGAGTGTCTAAAAATACGTTCGCTCTAGACGCCCCCTCGAATCGTGACTGAGAAAACATTGGATTATCTTCAGAGGACATATTGTTCATTCTACCCCTCGAAAATCAAGCGAAAAACAGCAACCGGTCTGTTCAAAGTCCTATAAGAGAATAAGTGGGGTACATACTTACTATTAAAACTTGTTTCAAGTGCAACTAGCAATACAATTTTTTTGTATAATTTAGTGTTTTCTATGCATTATTAATTTTCATTATTAAAAGAAAGAATATTTTTGTTTATACCTGTACTCGTGCTACGAATTAAAGGGGGTCAGATTGACGTATATTTAGTATTACTGTCTTTTTGCATACGTTTAGTATTCTAGGTTAAATGTATGTTTATGTTTAAGACCGTACTCCTCCAAGTCACTTAATTTCTTCAAGTTTTTCAGACCAACTTCAAATTTTTACATATTAATCTTGAATAAATGTATTTTTTTGAAGTCTGCTGGTAGGCATATCCCCTTAAACCGATATCATGAAACCGGGTATAAATTAATTATTTATTTGACTGTTATAGTTAATTTCCATTAATTAAATTTAAATAGTACCTGTACAATTTTCTATACATTATTTATTTACCATTAGTTTATTTGCCCTCAAACAGATAAATAGCACCTACATAAAATGAACTCCCAAGTTGGCAACAAGCTAACTACTCACAGCACACTAAAACATTTTTACTTATCTGTATGTAGTTGGCTACTGACAAGATTCAATGCGATTTTTCATTTGTTGTTGTCTCTTTCTATGTAATTGTACATTGTACGATCGCTTTATAAGATCGTGATCTTTTCTACATAAATAAACGGCTTACAAAGTTTTCATTAAATAAGTATTTGAAATTTTATATCCCAGAGTTGCAAGTATAATTTATATAAATAGCTAAGTAGAAGTGGAGGGATTGCCCTCCTTATAAATTTAATATTTAAGAGGATTCAGTACTCAGCAAAAGTTTCAATTTAGACACAAGCGTGCCTGCCGGCAATAAAATTTACTATACGTAGGTTTGTGCCCTGAAAGTGAGAAAATTCATATAAAATTATCCTATTCCTAGATCACAGACCACGTTAACGCAAAAGACAGAAACCCAACATGCGACAATTTAAGACGGACAGTTCAAATAAATTGAAATTTTTTAACGAGAATTAACTCTCCTAAACTTTTTTGAACATAATTGTTAAATATGGTGTTTTTCTTTGTATTTTAACAACTTTCAACGAAATATTGCAATTTCTCGTCAGTGAAATATCAGGAGAAAAAACAGGTACTATTAGAGTCACATAATTAAAAACAGCTCCACTAAAAATAAAAGAAACTCGACGTTATTTGCTAGATCTAGGCTTTATCTTTCTAAAATAGTCACAATCTAAAGAAATGAGAATACCTACTAACAGGAATTTATATCGTTTTTTACAAGTCTCCGAGCTAGTATCTCCATTCCAATATATATTTTTTTTAATTTGTGCCGACGTTATTTACTAGACTTCTTTGTTATCTTCAATTTAAGATATAAATCATTATTCTGGTGGACTCTCATTGAAAAATGCTCGAAAATTGCAAATATTGGTACTGACTTCTTTCAAACTTCGTAAAAGCTGCCGCCCATGCCTACAGATAGAAATGTAATCTTCTTAGATTTTGAGATAATTTAATTACAGCAACAATTGCGGCTGTTATTCCCCAATCTTTTTGTCACAAAACTATATTCAAGTCATTATCATGAACCACTAGAAAAGTTCTCAGCACGAGTCTAACAGTTTTTAAGTAATTTAAAAACACGGAAGAAAAAATCGTCAAACAAACGTCAAGTAAGCATTTAACGAATAAGTCCTCTTGCCACGGAAAAATTTCTCTCGAGTTGCTTCCAACGGTGGCAAATATTAGCGCGTGCTGAGGTGCCTCAATGGGAGGGCACATTAGGCCTCCAACTGGGTCTCTTGGTTTTAAACACATCAAATTTGAGGCGAAACAACAAATGTAGCTCAGCAGTGCCTTGCGTTCCTTGACGCTGACTCCTTTTTGAAAGAATCTGAAAAGGTTGATGAGACGTGAAAACCTTGTCTGCCGCCGCTGTGCGATACTTGAGTGCGGTGGTTATGCGGCTGGTAGGGTCTGGGGCTTTGGGTAACATCACAACAACCCCCCGATGATTTGCACATTTTATGCCACCCATGCGGTCTGCCTCTTAGCTTGCGCGACTCTTTTTGTTAAACTGAACAATTATCGCGGTCTCGACTCACTGACATTTCTCAGTTCGCGCCATGACCCATGACTAGTTATTTCACCTTAATGAGCAAAGGGAATCGATGATTTTTCATCCGGATGATAACTCGTCTTTTGTTTAAAAAAAGGGCATTTGCTGTTTTGTTGCCTGCATTTTTTCCAGGTACTGTTCCTTATAAATTGGGAAATGAGCACAAACAAAACGTAACCCGTCTCTGTAGTACATTTAGGTAAGCCTTTTGTGAGAACAGGGTAACGTAGTTAAAACAAAGAGCAGTTAGCGTTTAAGGTAATTCAGAAGTGAACAAATCGCCCTTTTTACGAAATGTCAAATGAGCTGAAAATATTCATCCCCTTTTGATCAGTTTTTGGTTTTCATTCTTTCTCAGCGATCGGGTTGTTTACAGTTTTGTGCACTTTTACAAAGCAACTACACAAAGGGCTGACGGCTTTGTTTGTTGGCATCTTCCATGAATGTTGAGTGGAGAATTGTTTGCTCCTTGCCTTTAGTTTGTTTAGACTCCTTAAAGAACTTGCCGACCACTTCGTCCTGTTTTTTCTTAAGAAATTGCTAAGCAAAGTGTCAGTAATTTCATCAACTTAAGAAGGTAATGATGCACAATTTATTTAAAGGGGATATAGATTTTGACAAGTATGAATGCTCATAGAATGGGAATATGCTTGTTCTGTATATCATTGGTATATTTGTTGAAAAAATACTAGAGAGTATAACGGTTAAACATAGCTTTACTTGCAGTAGGTATGTAATGGGCAGCACCTTTGGTATGTCACTATTTATCATTACATATTAATGATGTATCTTGTCTCTGCTTTACTTTAGAATTATTTCTTTCTTTTACTCCTAGAGAGTTGAAAGCTATTTCTATCTTTCATGCATTATTGAAGTCCAACTTGGCAAAATTCAGCGTGGCAAAAATTGAACAGCGAGATGTAAAGGGGATGAACAATGTACACACATTGGTAGAAATCTTTGAGTATATTTAAATAATTACTATATTGTATATAAGTTCACACCAAAATTGAAATAGATATAAATATTTAGGTTGTATTGAAAATATAAACTTCAATGTTATCCAAAATTTAAAATTAATTCAATTGTATTACTCTATTTTATATTAAAGTTCAATTTCGAATTATATTGCGGTTGTGGCCCCTTATAACATCACGCAACTCGCCGGTAAGTAAGAACACTTTGTCTGCTTAAAATACGTTTATTGAAATTATTTTGTTTTTTCAATACAATCAAATATGCTTTAATAATTTATAAAATATTATTATTAATTTTCAAATTATATTAAGTCTATACTTAAAATTACAGTTGTTCTGATCTGTAATGAAACGAAAAAAAGAAAATAAGTAAAACTTTGAAAAAAACAATAATATATCAGTTTAAATTTCTTTAAATTCATAAATATTTTACATTCGGCGCAAATTTTACTTTGGATAAATAACTAAGTGTAGACTAATTCAAAGTTTAATTAATTCAAAGCTAAAACAAATCAAATAATCCAAATAATTCAAATCCTTACTTATAATAAATAATATAAAAGTTGTTAGTTTTTCCCAAAGACTTGGAAAAATATTTTTACCTTGGTAATTACCCAATGTACGAATACTCTTCTACTTCTGGAAATTTTGAAGTTCTGCCAGAGAAATATTTTACACTGGTAATACCTGAATATATCTCTGGGAACACTTTCTCAATACCACGATTACTTGGTTGTACACTTCTAAATTTCAGAGAAATACTTTTGTATTGGTTATAAGCCCAATAGGTACCCGAATATCTGTCTGAAATTAATATTACCAAAACCACAATTGCTTATATGCTTAGTTTCAGTAAGTTTCCAATTCTTTGCTACTTGACCAGCCACTGCAATGACAATTAGGTCACTTGTTTAGATCACTTCTTTCAAATGATAATTTCAGAACACTTCATATTTTGCCATGTCGTGATAGTTCTACTTCTCAGTTCTTCGTTTCGTGGTTTTAATTTTCATAGTTTTTTTCATATCTTTTGTTTATTTTTGTGCTTTGTTTTAAATATTTATTTCGGATTGCCGGTGCGAGTATATTCGCACGAAGACCATGCGAGAGGTTTTTCTTACAATTAAATTAGGAAAAATTTCTGTTTGCTTTATTTCATTTTTATACCCTAGATGAAATCCATACGGTATACTAAGTTTGTCATTCCGTTTGTAACGCACAGAAATAGTGATCTCAGAGCAAAATGGTTTAGACGCCCACGCATTATATTAAAAGTTATTTTGATTTTCGCATGTCCATCAGTCAGTCCGTCCGTCCCTCTGTTCGTTTCATGCGGACGATAGCTCGACAACGTGTGTACTGAGAGCTGAAAGTAAACTTAAATCCGAAAATGATACAAACCGGGAAACTCCTTCGTGGGATTGCTATAAAAAAAACTCGTTTTCCACTATATATTTGGACACTGCTTGAAAGTGCGTCGACATGGAGAACTGAAATTTGGTACATGGTGTTTTCATAGTAATAGAAAATAAAACTTCAAAAATGGACTAAATCGGGCGATCTCTTCTTGATGTTGCAATATAAAAATTTAGGTTTTTTACGTATACTGTGAAAACGATCAGTTCTAGACCATTTTTTGTGTACTAAAAATTTCTTCAGAATACGAAATACTATAAAATTGGTAATACTCATTTTTTCAGTCCGACGAACTGTTATAGAAATATATGCGAAAAACCACTTCAAAAAGCAAACTTGCACAGATGGGTGACCATACGAAATTTCATACGGGCATTCATCTAGGGTATCATAAGAATTGGTCTTAGACCAATTCTAGCTTTTCTACTTGTTCAGGTTAGCAGTGGTTTTATTGTTGCAGGCTGCAACAATTCTAATATAAAATAAATTGATTTAAAATTAAGTTACCTTTAGAATTTCATATGCAGTATTGAAAATTTTCAATTAAAATATATTGAAACTTATTAATAAAAAAATTCAAGCCTAGTTCAAACAAAAATAAAAAATGCAATTTAAAGTTCATGATGGTATTTATTTAGTTATGAATTTATACACATAAAATTATAGAAAATTGGTACAGTGCAATTAAAAAGATTTGTGTCATAGTTCTAAGTTGTTATTTCTTAGATTTTGAAATTTACATAGTTTAAACTTTTATATGTATTTATATGCTTATTGACAGATTCAGAATGCATATACGTAATACACATCTCCAGGACATTAAAGAAAATAACTCACTATATTACACGTTAGAACGAATTTTACCGAAATAATAGTGACAGTATTGCACGGCAATGTTAAACTGCTAAAGCTTTAAGCTGAAATTGATGAAAAGACTACGCGAATTTTCGGAATTTTTTTACGCTACCCTGCAAGCATAAAAGGTGGTAGCTGAAGTTGGGGAGGGTTGTGGTTAAATGCATGATGAAATCTGCAGGAAAGTTTAGTTTAGTGGGCGAAAGGTAGTTTTCACGGCACAGAAGATACCACGAAACTTACTATTGACAAACAATAGGAAATATAACAAGAGCTTCGCAGTCTCAGCTAACGTAATTCAGTTAATGTACTTTACAAATAAAAATTTAAGTAAATTTATTGCTAATTATTGATTAATAAATAATCATCATCATGAAGATCTCGTTCCTCTTATATTTTAATTCCCGTTTCTTCAGTTATTCCTCTGCAGCTCCAAAAACAAAACAAAAACAGGATCTTATTTTCTCCACCCGAAAACCAACTTGATCAACTTTAACTATTGAAGTCCAGAGCGACCTATCGCCACTACAGGAAGCAGTAAAAAAAAAATGGCAGCAACCACCCTTAGCCCAGTGAGCTTCATGGCCTTTTCCATGCTAGCAGGTCCTACATGAGCGCCACCATTTGAATATTAAAATTTTGAAAATTGTATTGATAAGACCGACCAGCTCCTGGCAGCAGATTAAAGTACATTTCACACACTTACTATTTAGAAGCAGTTAGTAACTGACGTATACTGCCGGTTTATTTTATTGGAATTACTGAATATAAATTCATTTGAATACTCGAATTTAACTGTAAAGATTAATATTTATGCTGAACGAGTTTGCACAGTATTAGCAAAAATTACGAGTATGCTTAAAAAGCATCCCAGCGGGAAAAATGTCAAGCGCTTGTAAAGGGAAGCGCTTCCACACAATATCCAGAAAATATCTTCCGAAGCACTCTCATACCATACCCAAAGGAATCTTTGCGGAAGCAGATCTCTTCTCTGAGTTTAGGCTTATTCGTTTTTTTTTTGTGAAACGATGACTCATATGCATGGTATATGGAATAAGGTTCTATGTCTATCTGAGCACAACGTCACTAGTTGCCAACTTTCCAAGGAAATGTATGGGAAAACAATTTTTTTTTTCATTTTTTGCAACCTTTTACTGAACAATTAACCATTTTAAAAGATTTCCTTTGCTTAACTTCTATTAAATTTGCACTTTTAAAACTCAGCTCGATTTATTCGCTTACGATTTCTTAACAGCTGTAAAAATTTTGGCAACTGATAACGCAATGAAAAAAGAAAAAGTGTTTCTCTCATACTGTGATGGAACATACCTTCTTACTTTTTATATTATGACTCATATGCATCTGAAAGTGCAGCAGAATTTTCAATATTTAGAAGTCAGTTGAATTGTGCAGTTAATTGAAATTTAATTTTATTTAAAATTAAACGAAGTGCATTCAAAATAGCACTGAAATTTTAAATAATGCCCTTACCTTGATTCCCTCTATATTCCCTACAAGCGCTCTAAGACTGCTACCCTCCAAGCAAATCCAAAAGCGCCACGCTACAAGCGCCCCAAGAGTGCTATCCTACAAGCGCTCTAAAAATGCTTCCCAAGAATCTGCAACTGAGCGCTTCCCTCTGCGGACATGCTCACGTTAAAACGATATGAACAAGGATATTTTGGGGAAGCTCTGCGAGCTTCCAAAGGAGCGCTCCTACATTCGTCTATGATCGCTTCCATTTCCCGCTGGGATACTTCTGGTTAACTACATGTTGATATGGCTTAAAATTCTTAGGTCTAAGACTAAACAAAAGTTTCTTTGAAGTTTACAACACCAACTGCCAAGTTTATAGTAATTTTTAATGTGAATATGTGTTGAATGTAGTTCTAGTTCTAGTTCGGAATGAGTCCGAGATTGCGCAGGTGTATATATGGGTAAGCATATGTGTTGTGTGTCTGATGTGTAGAATTTTTTCTGATTTTGTACTTTATTTATTCATGCAGGTGTGCATCCCTTCACTATTCCTCCCAATATCAAACCTAAAAGAAAAAAAAATTAACGCTGAACCGAATGTTACTAGAAACGTGGACGAACAAGACGAACATAACAATTTCGAAGATTTTACGTTGAATGCACCTTGTAGTTGCATTTGGTAGATTACTGTTTACGGTGCCTCTGATTTTACTTGACTAACAAAACTGAGAGATTTGATGCGACATTTTCGATAAGAGAGCACATTTCAATACAATAGTGAATACATTTTAATATATTTGGAATGAAATTGAATTGAATTTGTATATAATTTCAATACAATATTATTCCGCAACTTTGAGATAATGATTAATAATTTATGCATCAATGCAATGTAATACAATTGTTTCGAGTTTTAATACAACATTTACGAAATTAGTTAACTAATGCCCAAAAAATTAAAATTAAATTCAAATTGTATTTAAACTATTTCCAATTATTTTCGATATTTAGTTTCTAATTCGCTGTGTTTTGAAAATAATACAGAATTTTACGTTTACATTGAAATTGTATTTAAATACATTCCAAGATTTCTAACCGTGGCACTAAAATTGGTGTGTTCTTCGTGCAGCCAACCATAGATTCTACCACAATGGAGTTAATGTGGGTTCAACAAATGTTAAGATAATGTTAAAAATGTAAGTAAATTTTTCGCACAGTTCGTATACGAAAGTAAAAAAGTAATTTTTATTAATAATATCTGAAGGGTAGCCACGTTTGTGCAGCAGTTATTACTTAGAAGAATTTCCATTTCAGTGGATCAAGGGGCAATTTATTATATTTGAACTATAATTGGACAGACTCAAGATGTTGGCTCACATCATCCTCAATAAGATAAATTAGTGTGGATATATAAAGGATGAAATTGAGAGTACTCAATTTGAGTAACATTCTGTAATAAACGCTAAAATCATTGAAGATGTAAAAATATATGCTAGCGGAATGGCAGAAGATACAAATCGATAGCATGACTGAGATCACTTTGAAATGACCGTCAGCCACCTGTTACAGTAAATTAAATGTATATCAATTCAGCTGCTTAAGAACAAAATTGAAATGAATCCATCTGTCCAGAACGGAAACTCTCTTACAGTACTCTCATTGCACTATCCGTGTGGTGAAAAAAGAGAAGTCAGCGACCCAATTCACAATATTATAAGTAAGATGCTGTGGTTTAATATCGTTTGCGGAAACTGGGCTTGGACATTGGGATATAACGATTCATATCAGTTGATTTTCCAAACTCGAAAAGCTTTGCAAAAATGCTTTTGTCAAAACAACTTTGGGATTAATTAAACCCCAGAAAGCAAAAGAGACGTACGACTTATGTCAAAGCTTTACGCTTCGGAATTAAAAAAAAGATTCCAGGTACTCTCTTTCAGTTGCTAAGTGATAGATAATGCCTTAGTCAAACTTTGAAATTTTAATATACAGGGTGTTCCGTAAATGTCTTTAATCCTTTAAGGGGATCAAAGTAGAGGTTATTTGGGTCAAAAAAGTCTAGATAGTTTTATATCGAACTGCGCTTGGTTTTCGAGTAAATCGATAATATCGATTTTCGAGATTTTGCATACCTTTTCAGAGTAATTCCGTTATAAGTTCTATTGTAATTAATGGATTGTGACGTTCAAACCTTTATTTAAAAGAACACATATTGGCCTTTCTTAGAATGTATAATAAGTTATAATTGTGCCTTCAATTATTTGAAATAAAAAGTTTTCTCTAGAATTTTTTATTTCACCAAAATTTTTGTCGCGCTTCAGTGTACATTTATTCGAAATATCACCATTGCACGAACTTGGCAAAACTATGAAAAAATTTGCGCACTATGTCCCCTTTCCAAAATGACCTCCCTAAGTGCTATCAAAAATAACAATCAAAAGTTATAAACAAACATTTGGAAGATGTGCCCATCGAGGTAATCTTCAGATTTTCGTAGGTTTCTGTCTCCTCCTACAGTTTTTAACCTACGACAACCATTTATATGTCATTGTACTGGAATCTGAACTGGCTATTAGATAGGGCACTTTTAGATTTCGAATTTCGAAAATGGAGGGGGTAATTTCGAAAAAACACTTTTTTACCAAACTTGATATTTACGTAGATTTCGTTATTCCGCATCTTTATTTTTTCGAGAGGGCCAAACTCTGGGAGGGGCGGGCGTTCAAAGTTTCAACTTTAAGCGGATATATTTGAATAAAAACCACCAAAAATGTCTTTTCCATTTATGAATTTAGGGCTTACTTGCTAGAACAATGCTTGGTTGAGAGAATATAGCCGCTTAAAGTTGAAACTTTGAACTACCGCCCCTCCCAGAGTTTGTCCCTCCCGAAAAAATGAAGATGCGGAATAACGAAGTCTACGTAAATATCAAGTTTGGTAAAAAAGTGTTTTTTCGAAATTACCCCCTCCATTTTCGAAATTCGAAATCTAAAAGTGCCCTATCTAATAGCCAGTTCAGATTCCAGTACAATGACATATAAATGGTTGTCGTAGGTTAAAAACTGTAGGAGGAGACAGAAACCTACGAAAATCTGAAGATTACCTCGATGGGCACATCTTCCAAATGTTTGTTTATAACTTTTGATTGTTATTTTTGATAGCACTTAGGGAGGTCATTTTGGAAAGGGGACATAGTGCGCAAATTTTTTCATAGTTTTGCCAAGTTCGTGCAATGGTGATATTTCGAATAAATGTACACTGAAGCGCGACAAAAATTTTGGTGAAATAAAAAATTCTAGAGAAAACTTTTTATTTCAAATAATTGAAGGCACAATTATAACTTATTATACATTCTTAGAAAGGCCAATATGTGTTCTTTTAAATAAAGGTTTGAACGTCACAATCCATTAATTACAATAGAACTTATAACGATATTACTCTGAAAAGGTATGCAAAATCTCGAAAATCGATATTATCGATTTACTCGAAAACCAAGCGCAGTTCGATATAAAAGTATCTGGACTTTTTTGACCCAAATAACCTCTTCTTTCATCCCCTTAAAGGGTTAAAGACATTTACGGAACACCCTGTATATTCAAGAACCTAGATTTCGTCATAGTATTATTTTCGATTAACGACGTTATTTGATTATTCATTTTCCTTAAATTATCCATATAAAAATACCCTTTTTCTTTTGTTTTTTTGAAAAACAGGGGGAACAAGCGAAACCCATCCCAAGCAAGGAGGCCATATCGGCCCATTGCACTATCCTGAATCCCATTCACCAAAATCGTCCTGTCCTCTTAATGAAGCGCATCAGGTCTTGGTGAGGAAGTTTTTCAGCTCATCCCCAGATAGAAGTGCAGACCCTAGAGTATCCAGTCTGCTCCGGGCGAAGGCCGGACACTCACAAAAAAAGTGTTCGGTTGTCTCAGGCTCTCCCTCCAGGCAGGACAAACACTCACGGCTGTCAGCAACTCCCATCATTGTTAGCTGAGCATGAAGTGAGCTGTGTCCGGGGATGATGCCAACCACAGTTCTACATTGTTTCCTTCCGATCCCCATGAGAAAATCGGAGATATTCCCATTGGGCCCATCAAGAAACAGTTTTGTACACCTACAAGAATTCAGATTCTCCCATCTCTTCTGATGTTTCCTATGAACATCCGGTCAGGCCTTTCATTCCCCATGATCCCCATGTAACCAGGAACCCGCAGGAGGGACACTTTGTTGTGAAAACACAGCTTATTCACTGACGACCTGCAATCCCCCAGTAACTTAGACGTTATCCGAGGGCCTTTCAGAGCCATCAAGGCTGCCTTACTATCCGAAAGGATATCGATTTCTTTCCCCTTGATTTGCATATCAACTAACTAACTTTGCCGCCATTGAGATGGCGAAGACTTCAGCCTGGAAGACAGTGGTGTGTCTTCCAAGTGAGTACTCTATTCCAAAATCAGGCTCAGGAAAGCAGACAGCTGCCCCAGCTCCCTCATTAGTGAGAGACCCGTCGGTGAAGAATTTTAGAGCAGACCGGGAAATGCTCGATAAGGCACCTCCCTCAGTCCACGATTCCCTTGCAGGAAAGCTCACAGAGAAGCGACGTCCGAAACGAAGCTCAGGTACCTTCGCATCCCGCGGCATGCTGTCCAGAGGGTTTCCGAAGTTTAGCCGGTACGCCATAGAGCAATGAGAAACCCAGTCCAGCCGTCCTTCCAACATCCCTTTTGGCCTCTGCCTGAATGACAAGATGCAGGGGTGGCAGATTGAGTAGGACATCAAGAGCCACAGTAGCCGTAGATCGCATGGAGCCCGTAATTCCCAATCAGGCAAGCCTTTGCTGGCCCGCCAGCTTCCGGATGGCAGTCTCCACAAGCGTTCTCGGCCACCATACACAGGAGGCATATGTGAGCATGGGTCTGACGATTGAGGTGTACATCCAATGCACAACCCTCGGTCTCATGCTCCATGTGCAGCAAAAGGTTCTCCTGCATTGAGCGGAGACCCTCATAGCCGCATTAATTTTTTCCTCTACGTGCAATCCCCATGTCAGCTTGGAGTCAAGGAAGACTCAAGTTGCTTGACATGAGGAGAGAGTTGCAGAGTGTGTCCAAAAAGCTTTGGAAGAACAAAGTACCCCAGCTTATGTCTTCTGGAGAAGTGCACCAAGCTGCACTTTGTTGGGTTCACTGTCATATCATGACGGGTGCACCAGTCCTCAACAATATTGAGGCCTCGTTGCATGAAGGCACAGGCAGCAGCCATGCTATGCAGAGGGACGTCATCCACATACGCTTCATCTGAGAATCCCACGTTTTTCAGCACCGTGATGAGTGAGTCAACTAATATACACTAGAGTACTGGGGAAAGCACGCCACCTTGCGCGCAGACTCTCTCCACCAGCACACTGAGAGAGGTTCGGCCGCCTACAGCCACTGTTAAGTATCGTCCTTAACATTTGGTCGATACATCGCACAATAGTGAGGTCAACACCATGTCGACGAGCTGCTTCACATAGCGACTCGGGGGTGGTTTTGTCAAAAGACCCCTCAATGTCCAGAAAGGCTCCCAAGGTAAACAGTTCACGATCCAGTTCCCGCTCAATGACAGTAACCATTGAGTGGAGAGCCGTCTCCGTAGATCTATCCCTCCGGTAAGCGTGCTGTGAGATGTTTAATGGAGAAGCTTTTAAGGGTACTCCCTTAATATATTCATCTACCAGCTTCTCCAGGCATTTCAAAAGAAATGAGGAGAGGTTTATGGTTCGAAAACTCTTCGGGTCCATGCAGGAAGCCCTACCAGGTTTCGGAACGATGGCAACCCTCACCTTCCTGCACATCTCAGGGACATATCCAAAAGCGATACATGCCCTGAAAATGGAGTCGATGTATGAGGCCAGCACAAGCCTCTCTGCCTTACGAAGGACAGGCAAAATTCCATTAATATCCTTACGCCTAGAGGATAAATCTTTCTATATACCTCCATTGAAACATTTAGACAATTGATTGCATGATTGATAACGATGCTCTCTATGTAACCTTCTTTAGGTAATATATTATACTTGATATTGCTTCTGGTCCGTGTATCTAAAATATCGTCCTTAAGACAATTTGGTGGTAGTTAGTGGTACATAATCGATTTATCTGCTGTAATAATATTTTTGTGACATTTAAATGTAAGCACTGCATCAAAAAGTTTTGGTTGATCGAACCATTATTTCAAAAACGTTTATTTGAATGGTAGGATCTAGACTATGGGCAATTTGATACATGCGATTTGTGGCCTGAGCACCCTATAGTGGGGCATGCGGTAATGATTTGGTGAATGATGCTTTTCGTCAACTAGCTCGATGAGCTCCAGATTTAAATATTGCTGCTAGAAGTCCATATACTAACTATTCCTAGATTAATGTTCTGTGAAATTTGTAAAAACTCAAATCCAAAACGGTAGAAAAATTGTTCTTCATTATTTAAACATACTCGTAGTGGTTGTGTTTCTCAAGTAATAAAATGAAATTGCGTACTTGAATCTAAAATTATTGCTTTCACCATTATTTGGGTAAAGCATTCGAATAGATAATACATAGCCCTTCCTTCCGAAAAATGTTTCAATAGGGAAGGCACGTTGTTCACCAGAATATTGCTCCATTATTACAAATTCAACAACAACACACAATTACACAATTACTCTACAAGACAGCACGGAACGCATGCAAGACCATTATTTGGTTAGAAAATTTCGTTTCGACTAGAGCATTTGACAAAGAATCTTGGAAACTTCAGCAGTTCCTCTATACCTTCACTGCTTAAAAATGCTGATGTGGTTGTTGCCTTCCTGGATAAAACAAATATTTTGACTGCTAGATTCTCTTCAAATTCTTGTCTATCATAAACTTCATAGACACCTTTTTGCATCTCCCGTCTGAATGGGCAGAAGAGCCAATAAACATCCGTACGAGAGATGTGTTCAAGATCCTTAAGGGGATCAACGTCTCCAAAGCCGCATGTCCTGATGGTTTCTTGGCCTTGTTAATAATAGCTGTGCCTCATCCTTGGCTAAACCTCTGCACAAACTATTCTACTTGTCTTATTTGTAAGGAAAGTTTCCAAAGAGTTCGCGGGGGAAGCGCAGGGTCAAGTTTCCGAAAAAAAAAATCTAGTTTAGCTGTGCGAATCGCTTGGGTAGTTTTATTTCGCAGATATTTCAAATTTTTCAACAAGAGGTCCGTTTTATAGGTTTTCCAGAGTTCATACGCATAATCTTGCTCATACATGATGTTTTTAATACGTTTGCTCATCCACGGGGAACTATTGTTGAGTAATCTGCATTTAATAGGAACAAACTCGTTATACAAGGATACTACTGTGGCATTAAAGTGGTCAACTTGAACATCTGATATTTCATAGACAGAATTAATGGAGGCGGCCTCAATGCTACTAGTTAGTCCTTCAATGTCAATGTTTTTAAAGTCCCTGAACACCACATGCAAACTGCTCCGTTCGACAGGAAAAGAAAGGCGTGGACTTACTGCTTCATGATCAGATATCCCTGGCAATGGAAATTGGTAGTGATCAACCAGAAGATCGATTCGATTTGTAATTATAACGTCAAGTAACGAACTACCGAGTGGATGGTAACGTGTGGCACAACTATTAACTACGGCAAGATCTGATCCATTGATGAAGTTAAGGAAGCCACGTTTTGGGCTGTTATCTGCCAACAAATCTATATTAAAATCGCCAAGTAAGATAGTAGACGAATATTGGCTTGAGAAAAGCATGAGCGTATCATAAAAAGCGACCAATATGACTTCGGGACTGGACGCTCATCTGGAAAATTGCTGACTTTTTCTAAAGGACTTTGGAATCGTAGTCTTCTTCTTCCTGTGAATGAAAAGGGTAGCGATCTTCTAAATTATCGACCAATTGTAATCACTTCGATTCTTTCAAGTGTCTTTGAATCTATCATTAACCCGAAAGGATCATTAACTCCAAAGGAATGAAACTAATCACTTCCGGACTAGACATTCATCTTGAAGTTTGCTGATTTTTCGTATGGACCGTTGAACAGCAGTCTTCATACTTTTGGTGAGTCCAAAATCGTTGCCCTAAATATTTCATAGACCTTTGATACAGTCTGGCATCCCGCCATTTTGGCTAAACTTAAAGCTTTTGGTCTCTCCCTCCTCTTCTATTATGGATTTTAAATTTTTTATCTGGTGCCTAATACGAGATGTATATAATTAATATAATACATGGCGTTCCACCTGAATCTCACCCTATAAATCGGTGTGCCCCAGGGCTCTGTTATCTCTTAATTTCTTTTCTTAATTTTCATTAATAATATACTTTGCCTTATGTTCAATCCCATCCCTAGTTTTGCTGATGAAAGTACCCCCGATTTCACTTAATCTTTTGACACTCATGTAGACTAAAAAGGGAAGTCTGCATGTGTCAAATAAGATTGCATGATTAGATCATTGAATAGAGACCTTGATAATATCCTCGCTTGGGGCAAAGGGAATTTGATTAGAATTTACTTTTTCTAACACACTAAGCTCTCTCTCATCTCTTTAAAGTAAGATCAGCACTTATCCACTCCCGTTTCTTTGGATGGAGCAATAATTTTTAATACAGCTTCACTAAGCATTCCTCGATTAATATTTTCAGTATGTTAAGCTAAAGCTGAACAGATCACATATTCTCTGTTGTCAAAAAAGCATAGAAATGTCTTAGATTTATGAACAGGTATAATAAAGATTTCAGCCCTTCGTATCTAGCGCTCCACTATTAGTCCGATATCGGCCATATAATGGAGTTCATTTCCCACAATTGGGTTGGGGCTGGTCCCACAGCTTTAGCGTCATTATATATTGTCCAAAAGGGAGCCTTTAGGCTCATTGTACAGTACAGATGCTTTCCTATCCTGAACTGGGCTTGGCTTGTATATATCAAAAATAAATAAAATAAAGGAGTTGTCTTAATGTTGATGCTAAAAGTGTTTATTTTTGCCCTAATAATTAATTAACTTTTTGACCTGGAATCGCGATTTTCGGTACGCTTAGTATAGACTTCGAGCGCCTAATATAGACTTGGAGAGCTTATACATTTGGAGCAGATAGTTATGTCGGAAAATTAATTATAATTAAATGGTAAAAATTACCGAGTTATGTATAAATAATTATAAGGTATGACGATTCAAGTAAAATAATCGTTGAAAGAGGCGGTAGATTATTTGCTGTGAAAGAATATGTAAAGCAGAAACATAGTGCCCTTGATTATAAGGCGAAGTTTTATTGGTAGAAAATTAGGTATCCGAAATTCGCAAAAATGTTATCTACTACAATAATGCTTTACGCAACCATAATATGCTTCAGGTGTTCGACTGAAAGGTTATCCAACTATTTACGTTCACTTTCTAATTTGCAGGAAATGTTAAGCTTAATGGAAATAATTACACGGAAACGTGGAACACATCAACCTTGCACGAGAGAATGAATCAAAGACGACCGCCAAGTCGTAATTGCTCCACCGAATACCGTAAGAACAGTATTAGAAGGCAAAGGAAAAGAAACTTCAAAAGTACTATAACCGACGCTAATTCTGAAAATGGACAAAAGTTATTAACGCCGCGAAAGGCTGGAACTATTGAAATGTTCAAATTAAATCGAATTTCAATTTTTCACTTAATTTTGATTGTACCAACAATTACGAGTATCTTTATCATGTTACTCGTGAACGCAAAATTGATGTTAGATTCATTCGAAACAACGCTAACTCTCAGCTTGAAGTATTGATGACATTCCCGAACAAAACAACACCAGCATGAGTCTTTGGTCAGATATCATTTCGGCAGTTAAGAAATCTTTCTCGACCAATCGACGATAGAGTTCAGCGGCTATGATCAAAGATGTGCCCCGTAATGGTGTTTTAATAAAGTACTCTCAGGCAGGGGGAGGCCCTTCAAAGCCACCATTCAGACTGAAATGCTTTTATGTATCTCTTCCGTCTACCGTCTTGGTAGACTATTAGCCAATAATGAAGATCATCTTCGCGTGATCAGTTCACACCTGGCGGTGACTACAAACAAACACGTCTAGGTGTGTTCCATCAAAACTCATTAAATGGACTCATACGGAGCTAACAATAGAAATTTGTTGGCATAATAGAAGTCATCACGATCGATGATTTTTCATCTCTTCATCCCGTGTGTAAGTCAGGTTTGTACTGCATAATTCCCATCCAAATGTGTTCGATCAATAATTCTTTTGGAATCGATTGATGATCAAAATGATTTTTTCATTTTTTGTGCTGGAATAAGTTTTTTTCTTTTGATCTGTTCACGGCTTCTCTAATAAAGGATTCCAACAAATGGCAAACAAAATGTTCTTTTCAAAAGACTATCGAACGGTACGCCTTTCAAAACTCTTCTTTTGTCCCCCTGATCAGTTGCATAATTCAAGAACTTTTTGTAAAAACTTGTATGTGTTGAAAGACCACCAAAAGTAAGAAGTGGCTTCCAATGGTGAGCTTTTACATAGCTCGGAATTGGATTTCAACGAATATGGTGGAAGGAGTACTATAAATGTTAATGCAATGAAAAATGATTCAGACACAGATTTGACAATGATCCAAATATCAATGGTAACTGGATATGAAGATAAAAAAGTTAACGGATTTCGCAATGCACTTTAACTGCAGACCTGGCGGTGATATTAATACATTTTTATGTAGTTTTTGGGACAGGCTTTTTCAAATCGATTAATTCGTTCTACTACTAAACTAAACTCTTTAATTGGGTCCTTACTCGGAATGGAACAGCGATGCATGTGCATAGAAAAGAATGTAATTCTGCTATTGCAGTTCTTAATATTGATACTTGATGGAATTTCAATGAATTTCGAACCTTGCTCGGATATGATGATCAACTATCTGCTGAAACAAATACGGAAAATGCTTAGCATATAATATTTAATTATATAGGCGATATATGATTCTTTAAAGTTGTATTAATATTTTGCATTTTATGCAGCAATTCGATTCTTTAATCTTGATAATTGTAGTAGTAATGAAACCGTTTATTTCTTTAATATTTTATCTAAATTATTGAATTTCTTGTAACTCTTTTAATTGATATTATTATTTATTTATAAATTAACTTTGGTATGTTTTACGTTTAATTTGTTTAGTGGTTTTTTGAAATGTATTTTATATTTAATCTGTTGTCCATATTTTGGCAAAATCACTTATTTGTAGGATGTTGTATAGCTGTACCCTGTAAGATCACGACAACCGAAAAAGTAATGCAAAATCTGAATATTCAGAATGCAGTTTTCGGAATTCCTAAAGCTATGATTTGAGATTGAGCTATTCTTCCTAGTCTTTCAATGAATATTGCGAGAAGGAAGAAAAAGTGTGCATACCTATTGCGACAGGTAATTAACAAATTGAAATGTTAAACAGAAACATAATCCCGATGTTAACGAAGCTTTCTTGGAAGGAGCCAGAGTTGTGGTACAAGAATGTTAATAAAGTACATACTTCCAGAAGCCCTTTCGAGCTAATGTTTGATATCGCTATGAAGAAGCCCGAAGATATAAACCTAATCGAACAGCTGGAGGAAGAAATCGAAGAGATCTTCAATGCTGACAGTAAATAGATGAGATCCGATGATGTTTTGAAAATCCAACAAATTCAAGCCGAAAACGGAAGACAATTTAATAAACGATGAAAACCCGCTTATTCTTATAGACCTGGGACTTAGTCGCCATTAAAAGAACACAGTTTAGTTGTAACCTTAAAATTTCTCCCAAATTTCTAGGCCCCTATACAGTTGTTCAGTTCAAGGGTCACGAGCGTTACGACATGATAAAGGTAGGTGAGCATCAGGGCCCCAAGTTAGAATCTATCAGTGCAGACTTCATGAAGCCTTGGGGACGTTTCGACTAGCTTAGTGATATAGATAGCGAAGATGGTGCACAAAAAGGTGTCCACCAGTGATAATCCTGATTTTCCAAAATATCCAAAATGACGACGATGCTACCTTATGAAGACAAACGACGAGGTTATCCAAGCTGACGACAATACTACTCTATGAAGACAAAAGACGAACTTATCGTGTCGCAACGTCGCCAGTGGTATATGCATCATTCCATATCAAATAGGCGACATACTTATGTGACATGACCATCACCAATGTTTTTGAAATTTTACATACCTACTTGGAGTGTTTGTGAAAACCAACATGCGAATTAAAAATTGTCCTTAAACATTGCGTATTTCTCGAGTTACAGCACTTTTTAAATATCGAAAAAAGGCTGTCCCGGGGGTGATTTTGATCTTTTGTTGTACTTTAATATCAGCATATACGCCAAATTAAAATGGAATTTCCACTGCTTTTTTGTGTTATTATTCAGCTCAGCATTACGTAGAATGAATTGAAAATGGAACTTCACATTAAAAATGAAATATATTATTTCGAATTTAAGTACTTGTATTGCTCTAATTAGGTGTAGAATATCCTCTTACCTCAGTATAAAATTTTTGTCACAATCTCGGAAGCAGTTGACTAATTTGTCGACTTTTAGGGGTGTATTCTGCCATTAATTTGCAAATTTATTTCAGTTTATTTTGTGGTTGATGAAAAGGATAAATCAAAATGAGTATGTTGAATATAACAGTACGACAAATTAAAGAGGAGACTCTGGCCTTCCGAAATTTTGTAAAAAGAAGTAAATCTTAGTGGGGGTATTTAAAAAACAGGAAAATCGTCATAACTCTGCAGAGGAGAAGGGTACGGGGGGTGGTTGATCATGCATAGGAAAGACCCCCAGGTTGTGCATACAATGCCGTCTTAAAATAGACCGTACACCCTTTACTTTTATAGATACACAGTCTTTAATGAAAAAAGAGAATATTTTACTGATCACCCTGTCATACAATTTTCTACTTGCCTGGACGAGAGAAAACGAACGAATAAGCAGTCCCACACCGAAAATTCGTTTTTGCTAATATATAAAAAACGAACGGGTTCGGTTTGTATCAAACGGAAATGAGGTTGTGTAAGACCGAAAAGAATATGTGTTCGTATGTGGAACATAATATGGAACGAAAATATACTTGACAGTTCGGGACGAAAATTTGTTTCTCATACGAATAAATATAAGAATGTATTTTAATTGAAATAAAGCTTTAAATATGGGGATATTTTTTTATTGAAACTGTAATTAGAATAAATATCCAATATTTTATACATGTATTGCAAAGTTTGTGTTTTTCAGTTCAGTGTTTTCGTTTTTTGATGTGCAAGCGGCCTTAATCACTGACATATTCATATTGCAAACGATTACATTTTCTTCATGATTTGTAAATGACACAAAATGGACTGTTGTCAATGTTGTAGACGATTGTTGGAGCTCAAAGGTAGATGTGGTATCCGATTAACTTGCATGCCTTTAGTTCTTCTTTCTCTAGGTGGAAGTAGGTCTCATGATTGCAATTAACGGCGAAGGTGGAAGCTTTTAGGTTGGCTACTGCGAAGGAATGATCTGCCATTATTTGGGGTATTGTGGTGATGTGCATCAAGTTGTAAGGTTCTTCTCTATGATATTCAAATAGCCATATAATTTTATCGTACCGTTAACTACATTGAGATCTAGACGGGGTTGAGGTGTTCTGTTAATGAGAAGATCAGCGCCAAGCTTCATGGATACGTTTTTAAAATATCCGTCGAGCTCATGCGGTGTTATGAAATCTAGAAGGTTGGCGTGGTCGTGAACTGCGTTTTCCTCTGAAGCTCAATATAGTAATTTTCAGCACTAAGGTATACTCACAGAGCTTTAATGCTGACTCTATTCTAAGATTGTTTTTGATCGGTTTATTCTTTGATTAAGAAAGAAAAGCTCTTCGTTTGCTGATTGTAGAATATTCCCTTGGTTGTGTTGGAGATGTTCTATGTCAGAATGGACCTCATCACTGACTCCAAAAGCACTTGTAAGCAGCCTGCCGAAGATGCCTCTCTTATTTCGGTTCTTTTGCTGCATAAAGTCGACAATTTGACAGGTGCACTTGAGTAAACCTTGTCGCTTGGCGGGGTTGGATAAGTGTTGAAACAGCATATCACAGTACCTTATGTATGTAAGTATTTTATTCTTATCGCATATTTCCTTTACACGTTTCCAAGTGTTGTTAATCTTCTTCTAGTCTTGAATGACTTCTTCTGTTGGGAAGGTTATCTGTAGTCTTAGATTTCCCCTTTTTATCTGTGCAGTCAGATTTTTTTAATATAAAATCATTTATTTTTAGAAATTCAAATTTTATTTCATTTTGCATGTTTTTTTATAATATATTTAGATCTTGTATTGTTGTGTCCCACAGCAATCGAACACGAATCCATAGAAAATATCAATATATCAATTATCAACCGAAATGATTAAAACTCGCGAACTTCTTTAACACATTAATTCTTTATTACGCCAACAAAACTGACCTAACTTAATATATAATTCACGCAATTCTAACCAGCACCGAACGGTAGTTTGATAGCGCGATAATTGATAATTGAACGGGCACTCGCTAGACCAGTCATTGGTCTTTTATGTCCGATATTCGGAAGTAAACTTTTACTTGCAACGCGGATGTAAACAAACGAAAACAACCTTATCGTTTGTTCTACCGGTTGCAGTACCTGAGTCGCTTAGTAGTAAACAATCGCTTTATAAAACAATTACCATGCGAGATTAATTATTATCGTAATCGTCGATTGCTCCACTAAGCGCTCATCGTAGCCAGCTGTTGAGCTAATCAGCGAAATAACCGGCAGTTGCAGAACAGTACCATGCGAGGTTACTGTTTAGCAATTGCTAATTATTTCTCTAAAATGGGCCCTTGGCTGCATGAACAATCTTCCTCATATTGGGCCATAACAGTATATTGGCAGCAATGGTGCGCCAGCGTTAAAATTATGATTAGATATGGGTCGACGACCACGCCGGCGCCGGCGTGGGTAATGTAATGCATTTCATACATGTAGTACTGTCTCTAAATATTTGTGACATAAAATGACGACCACGCCGGCGTCGGCGTTGTTAATCCAATCCGGCCAATACATTTTCTATGTAAAGCCCTGGTTTATGCAGGAGAATCGTGTAGTCTTGGGCAAGGGGTACTATGATCCAATACAGAATTAACAACGTGGTGTGTTAGAGCTTTGCTGTCCAAGTGCAAGGTGCTACTTTTGCCCTTTTTAGTTTAATTAGTGTGCCGATAGTGTCTAGGGCTTCTTGACTATTGTTATCTCTCAGTAGCTCTGGATTATCCGGGCTTGGTGAGTATATATGTTGCTCGAGCTTGGCTGTGAGCGATCTTGTACGAGGTACAGATTCAGCATCTGAAATGCTTCAGTGCTGTTGGTTGTGCTTCGGACTCGTGGATATTTAACGGGAGTTGGAAAAATTTATTCAGCGGTCTTTCCTTGATGCTGTTTTTGTATTGTATGGAAACAATGCGAACGACGCTTTCTTCGCCAGGATGGAGTTCTATAATGCGGGCCAACGCCCATTTTTGCGGAGGAAGATTATCATCCTTGACCAATACCTACTAGCTCACCAATGTTAGGATTTTCCTGCTGTAGCGTTGTTAGATATCCCGCAGACCATCTTTGCAAAATCTCTGGATAGTGTAAGAGTTTTTAGAGAACTAAATAACTAAATTCTAAAATGCATTGCTCCTCTGCAGCTGCGTCTGTAACTAAAGGCTCTTTAGATAAGTTGATAAGTGAACTCAGTTCTGGAAATGATTATTGTGACTCACTCTGTAATAAATGTTCAGTCAAGTAAATTGGAAGTTTTTAAAATTATTTTTTCCTGCCGACTTTTGTGAAATTCCTACAAATTATCAGAAGTGGGATTGTGTAACGCGATTTTTAAAATAGTCTTGTAAAACAATAAAATTATTTTGTCTTTCCGTCGTAAATAATTTGAATCAAAGTTGAGAACATTGATCGATTTTTGGGTGCTACGAAAAAAGCTACAGAAGAAACGTGAAATTACAGAACTAGAAAAGAAAATTCTGGAGTTTACAGACTCTGCAGAAGCGGTTTGCACGAGGCTGATTTTTAATTTTAAGGATGTTGAAGAATCTTTTGTGACTTTTTCTGTTGACGATAATCTTTGTATAAAGAAGTGGTTGCAGAATTTTGCGGAGTCTGCGGACGTTCTGAGCTGGAATTCCAGAATACTTTGCAGATGTGCACAATGAAAGAAGGGGTCAAAAACAGAGAAAAGATGATACATTCCAGCAATATGTTTTCGCTATGCAAGAAACTGCTTTGTTGTCCACCGTTGAAGAAAGTGTTCAATATATTATTGACGGTATTCAGGATTCACAAGTTAATAAAATACTATTGTATTGCGCCAACTCTTTGAATGATCTTAACACTGTGCTCAGGAAATATGAAAAAATGAAGTCGTATGCAGTCAGCCTTTATGATCAACCAAAATATCACGTATCAGAATAAAAGCCCAGTTCCAACCCCACCAACCATCGGCCATATGAGTGACAGATGTCTTAAGCCCAGCAAAACGAGAGGTTCTTGTTTCAAATGCAGCAAATTGGAACATAATCAACGAACGTGTCTTTCTCAAGCGTCTATAGCGCGTAACGAAAACATCAGTACCAGTGACCTTGCGTAGGATTCAAGAGAAACCCAACGTCATTATGAGTATTTAACAAATATTAATCCAAATATGTTACTAGGTATACTTTTGATTAAGAAAGCGATGCTGAATTTTTTGACCTCTCTGCTTACACTTTTGGATTCTGACAGTTCCATCCGCTTGATACAACAACGTTTTGTACCAGCCTATCTTGTGACGATTATTAACCCGATTTATTATCAGTTCTGCGGAATCAACGGTAGCCCCCCCACATATTGTACTTACGACAAATTGTAAGGTTAATTTAGACAATATTTCCTGCAATTTTAGGTAGAATTTTATTAGAAAAGTTGGCATAGCGTTTAATTTAGACAGAGATGTACGAAAGGAAGATAAATATTAAGAAAATATCAATCATCAATACCATGCTCAACTTCCAGAAAATTCTGATGATTTTCTTAACA
Organism: Dioctria rufipes; assembly: GCA_963924295.1. Taxonomy (NCBI): domain Eukaryota; kingdom Metazoa; phylum Arthropoda; class Insecta; order Diptera; family Asilidae; genus Dioctria; species Dioctria rufipes. Next base: position 106,515,048 of record OZ002741.1, on the reverse strand, counting down.
AAATTTTAAATATTAATGTGTTAATGAATCAGATAAAATTTTAAATTTAAATGTTATGGAAAAATTACCATTCAATATAAAGCAGCCAGTTTCTGACATAATCTTTGATACCTAAAATACAAACATGGTGAATCCAGCCGCAAATGCTTACGATACTTTTGAAATGCACATAAAACTTTTGAAAGATGTTCCTTTTTATTGTACATCGCAAAGATTGCGTGTATAGGACAAAGTTGAGCTACAAAAAATGATTGATGATTTGTTAAAGCGGAGAATTTTTCGTGAAAGTGGCTCGCCATACGCTTCTCCTATTGTTTTAGTACAAAAGAAAATACGCGAATTGAGAATGTGTTTTGATTATCGCGACTTAAACAAACATACAATACGCGATAATTTGCCGCTACCGCTGATCGAAAATGTTGTGGATAGATTGTGCAATAAGAAAGATTTTATTGCACTCGATTTGCGCAAGGGCTTCCACCAAGTAAGTGTTGCCGTTGACTCTGTAAAGTACATGTCCTTTGTAACACCATTAGGATAGTACGAATACTTCAGAATGCCTTGGGTTGAAAAACGCACCATCCTTTTTTCAAAGGTATGTGTACCATATTTTTAGAGGATTAACAGAATCAGACAAGCTGTTCGTTTATATGAATGAACTACTGATTGCTAGTGAGACTGTAAAGGAGCATTTGGTGGATCTGAAACGGGTCCTTGAGCTAGTTATCGAAAATTCTTTGGAACTCAGTTATGATAAGTAAAAATTTCTTTATGAAGATATAAATTATTTAAGGTACATTGTTAATACAGAAGGAATACGGCCTAACTCAGACAACCTAAGAGCTATCAGCGAGTTTCCTCTTCCAAATTCTGTTAAAAGCGTACATAGTTTTCTTAGTTTTTGCTCTTATTTCCGTAAATTTATTACAGGTTTCGTGATCTTGGCTAAGCCACTTTATGATCTGCTGAAAAAGGATGCCTTATTTCAATTCGGCGAACTTCAATTGGATACTTTTTAGACTTTAAAATCAGGCTGCTTAACTCTCCGATCTTATCGATCTACAGTCCTAATAACGAGACCGAGTTGCACTGCGACGCAAGTGGGTTGGTTTTGGTGCCATTTTGGTGCTGCGACAGAGTGACGACGGCAAATTTCACCCTGTGTTTTATTTTTCAAAGAGAGCAACCGATATAGAATCAAGGTATCATAGTTATGATCTTGATGCCCTATCTATAATTAAGCACTGAGAAGATTCAAAATCTATGTTATTGGTCTTACATTAAAAATTGTAACTGATTGCCAAGCTCTTACTTTAATTTTGGGTAAGAAACTGCTGAATCCTCCAATCTCAAGATGGGTACTTCAACTCCAAAATTATGACTATAAAATTAAACGTCGGTCGGCTAGTAGAATGAGTCATGCTGATGCTCTTAGTAGATGTGCCGAAATATTGACTATTGAAGTCGGGACTTTGAATTTGCACTTAATGCAGCACAACATCGGGGAGAAAGTAGTCTGTGCAGCGCTATGCTGAACAAGGTGAAAGCTATATAAGAGGAAAGCATGCATACTTGATGGAAGAAATTTGTTGGTTTGTTGTTTAGGTGTGTTAAGGTGTACTGGAGATCACGTTGGCATATCCTCCTGGAAAATAGTGTGAGCACGTGGAGCGGTATGAATGACGTTGAAGTCATTATATTTGGAATGATATGCACGCATTGTTGGGTACAGCCCACAAGGAGGATATTATTTATAAATAGGCATATGCTTCTGCGAGATAAAAATTGCGATTTTTGACTGTGTGGGTACTGTAGTAATGCTAGGCAGATGGCCCACGATGCAATGAAGTTATGTGCTTATGTAAGTCAGAATAATAAAATCTCAGACATAGTTGTGAGAGGAGTGAGAGGAGAAAGACATACATAGCCTCTTGGGCAGGGGACGAAAGGATATCTTAGTTGATGAATAACTTAATAAATGAAGTATATCAGGTATGTATGTTAGTAGTGCTTATATGGTTAGTATGCATGGTCAGCTATAAGATCCAAATGGTGAATCTAGAAGCCTATCCAGACTGAATCGGGCATATCTTAACCTACACGTGGTGCCCTCTGATAGCGTCCATAAGGGATGTATTACCTGTGTAGGCCAAGTATAATTCTTTTAGACGTTTCAAATTAATCTAGGCCCGAACGGAGTTACCAGTACGGTTTAAAAAAGGATATCTTGCGTGAAGATATGAAACTGGGAGTATTCATGGTCCGCTTATCATGCTTTCACGAAAGCCATACCAAATGGGCGGCCCGACAATGGCTAACTTGGTACTACGGGGTTAGAGGAGCCTTGGATAACAAGGTTTTATCCACCTCAACTTGGGATGGCCTCTTTATGGGAGCATCGTAGTGGCTGTGGTATAGGGTGCCGTGACCCGAGATCGTCAGAGATTGGATAGGTCTCGCTTCTACCAGTAAGTTGATGTCATGTCATGCTCTACTGGTAAAGTGGAACTCGTTGTTTCGCACATGAGGACATTGATTGTCGATAACAATCCGAGCATGAAGAATGCCGTGGGATTAAGCCATACTTGGCAGGTGCTCACGTAAAACCACAAGGAACTTTCTGCAGCACAACATCATGATCCAATCATTTCTTGCATTGCATCTGACTTAAAGAGGAGCGAAAGCCTAATGTACGTATTAATAAATGGATTAGTGTACCGACAAATTAATGATAACGTAATGTTTTATGTTCCCCAACAAATGGAAAACCAGGTAATCCAAACTCACTATGAATCCATGTGTCACTTGGGAGCCACAAAGTGCCACGAACATCTTAAATAGTCTTACTGGTTTCCTAACATGAAGGATAAAATCAATACATATATTGTTAACTGTCTGAAGTGGGTTCATTACTCTCCTGGATCTAAAAAAGTTGAAGGTAAGCTCTATAACATACCTAAAGGTTACATTCACTTTGGTGTTATACACATAGGCCATTTCGAACCTTTACCACATACAAAAACGAAGAAAGACATAATATTTCTTGTTGTCGACGGGTGTACAAAGTTTACTAAATTATATCCGTATTCTGCGTATAGTAGGCAAAATAGGATAGTATCCGATCGAGGTACGAGTTTTTGTCGAAGGTACGGGTATTTGCAGATTTTTTGTTTGGCCAGAATATTCAACACATCAAAATAGCTACGTGTTCGCCGCAGTCAAATGGTCAAGTAGTGCGTGTAAACCGCATAATAACCCCTATGTTTTCAAAAAAGACAAATATTGGTTCTACAGGTATGACGAAACAACAAAAGTTGAATACGCGTTGAATAATACATAAAAAGCATACAAATAGAAAGATTCTACCCAAATATCGTGGGCCTTATGAGATCATTCAGGTGTTAAGTAATGACAGGTACGTGATAAAGGATATAAGAGGCTTGCATTTGACTTGAATACCTTACAAGGGAGTATGTTCTCCGACTAATATGAAGCCGTATGTATCATTGAATGTTGACAAAGTTGAACAAGGATACGAAGGATCAGGAAGAAATATAATAGATGCTTAGTTTTTATAAAGTGATAATGATTCTTAAAAATATGTTAAAGAAAACGAAAATAATTTCGACCTGTTTGGAGAATGATACCCGTTATATGATAAATGATCCACCGTAGTAACAAAAGAGAAAAGAAAATTAAAAATGTTTTAGTAGCACTTTCGGATTTAATTACAACTGTTTTGAAATAACTGTAATACTTGGTAGTATATTCGTTCAAAAATTGTATGTATATTGTATATTGGTGCACAGCATCATACATTTATTTCATGGTATTAGTAATATATTGTATACTTTTGAGGAAATATAAAGTCATTCTTTGGAATTTGTTAGTGTACATCTTAACATATGTATTCAATTCTCATAGATTACATGTATTACGTATACTTGTATTCATAGGCAGGAAGACTAATTTTTTTTGTTTTTACTATTTAATTTCATTGTCAATTTTACTATGCTAGGTTTGTTTACATTCGTTATTGCAAGGCAATCAATCAGTTGATATGATCGGGTCGATTATTTATCAGGATGGCCGAGAACTGTAAGAGTTTTAAAGACCTCTCGAACACAGAAATAAATTACCAGAAAAATAAATAAATTCTAAAATACATTGCTCCTCTGCAGATGCAACTGTAACTAACGGCCCTTTAGATAGGTTGATAAGTGAACACAGTTCTGGCAATGATTATTGTGACTGACTCTGTAATAAATGTTCAGTCATGTAAGTTGCGGGCTTTTAAAATTATTTTCCCTACCGAGTTTTGTGAAAGTCCTACAATAGTATTTTGTAAGCTGCTTCCATTTGCCTGTATTCATGATGGCAGGTACTGGAGGCGCTATTAAGGGTCTACCTCTTAAAAAGTGTCCTGGAGTTAATGCCTCAATAGCTGGAGGGGGGGGGGGGGGAATTTGACTGTTGGCCAATCCGTCTACAGTTCAGGCATGCTTCCACTCAATAAATTCCGGTTGTGAACTTCAACTCCTCATAGCTTAGGAGCGTTTCATTCAGTACATATCCTTTTAAGATGAGTATTCAGAGATTTTACTCCAGCCTCCCACAGACAACCATAGTGTGGGCTTCCTAGCGGAATGAAACTCCATTCCGTGCTATTATTTGCTGTGATGTTTTGCTGACTGCGTATTTGCCTGCTTCAGATGCTTGTCCAATTTGTTGTGAGCACCTACAAAATTGGTACCATTCTCAAAGAATATGTGCTTGGCATTTCCCCGGCGGGACACAAATCGTTTATATGCTGCTAGGAAAGCATCCTAGGTAAGCTCACTTACCAGCTCACGTTGAACTGCTTTGGTTGCCGTAAAAAAGAATCGCGAAATATAACCCATTAGTGTTTTGGCGCATCTACCTTTTGCCATCTTTGTGATGAAGGATCCTGAGTAATCTATACTACAGTGGGAGAATGGTGGAGCTATTGTGATTCCAATTTCTGGCAGATTCCCCATAGGTTGTTGGGTGGATTCTTGCGGTTCCTCAGACAGGTGATACATCGATGAATTCTCGACTGCACCGTGCATTTTACATTAATCACCCAATACTGTGATCTCAGATAGTGCAAGGTGAGTTGGGTTCCTCCATGCAATGTTTGTTGATGCGCGTGATAAATTTTAAAATTTGTTGCATGATGTTACTGGGGAAGTAGCATTTGATACTTGGTATTTTCTGATGGTATTGAATGTTTTATTCAACCTCCGACTCGTAAAATCGCGTCCTTGTCCAGGAATGGATTGAGAGAAAGAAGCTTGCTCGAGTTCATCAAGGTCTAGTTCCTATTGACGATGCTTAAGTCCTCATTGAATGCTTCTTTTTGTACAATCCTCACTATACCAAGTTTTGCTTGATGTAGCTCTTTAGAAGTCAGATATCCTGTGTTTCGCAGCGGCATTGATCGGCTACAATTGCCAATAAATCTTCTGCAGTATGCCATTACACTCCAATTGACGTGTAAAAGTAGAACATTTAAAAATGTCTGAATTGAATACCTGGCTAGTTAGCATTTTAAAATGCCTCTTTCTCTCTTCGTTAGTTTGCAACTTTAACTTCTGTTGTGGCCATACTTCTGGAGTTTATGACAGACAAAATGGTTCTCTCCACCAAATATCGTGAATGGCTCATTTCTTCTTTAACTGATTCTTCGCGGGATTATCGCGAGACGGATCATGTCTTCAAATATTCTTGGGAAAATGGCCTTGTGTCTTGGCTACCCTATTGGATTCGTGGCTATCCGAGCTAATGTAATTTCCGGATCAAACCATACAGATATTTCGGCTGGTTTTATGTCCAAGGCGCTTTTTGCCGCTTTAAGCAGATTTGCTAATAGTGAGGCACCAGAGAGCTGTGATCGTGGGGGAGAGTTCTTTTGCTTTAAGAGAACTTTGGCTGTGAGCATTGTGACGTGAGTTTTCCCATGACAGATTGTAGTACGTGCATACATAAAAGCAGCTCAACCCTTTTCAGAAACAAAAAAAAAAACACCCGTGAAGCTGGATTTCATTGTTTCGACGATCGTTTATCCGATATCGCGATATTCTCCATTTCGCCCAGCTTTTTTCAAGCCCTTGCTAGGCCTTTATTATTTCTAAGGGTGCTTCTTTGTCCCAATCTGTTTGTTCCTTCCACAATGACTGCATTATCAGCTTTGCTGTTATAGTTACGAGAGCGAGCCAACCTAGAAGATCAAAAATGGAAGCAAGTTTTGATAGTAGTGTTTGCTCTCTTATGCTGTTGCTTGCTCCATGCGTCTTTAATTTTAATCCGAATTCATCACGTCTTGGATTCCAATGAATTCCTAAGGTTTTTATTGCATAATTCTCTTTAATCTGCATGATTCATTGCTCTATTATTTTCTCTGGTATATTTCTCAGAAGACTATCATCGTTAGCCGTCCATTTCCGCAGATTGAAGCCGCCAGCGTGTAGGAATGCAATTGTCTGTTCCTGTAACTTCATAGTCTCTGATTTTGTATCAAGACCTGTAAGCCTATCTTCCACTTAGAAATTAGTAGAAAGTATTTCTTTTGTTATTGGATAATTGCTTCCTTCATCTTCAGTTAATTGCTTCAAGGTGCTTACTGCAAGATATGAGGCAGGACTTGTACCATAGGTAACTGTATTTAATTTGAACTCCTGATTGGGTTCTGTTGGATGGTGTCGCCACAGTCTGTCAGACTTTTTATGCTGATCTGTCCGAACATCTTGTCGATGTCAGCAGTATAGACATAGCGGTGCTTTCTCCATCTTAAACTGATCTGTGTAAGATCTTGTTGAATTTTAGGGCAGCAGTGAAGTAAATCATTGAGGCTTAGTCCGGATTTTGATCTCCACGATGCGCCAAAGACAACTCGTAGCTTAGTTGTGGTGCTATCGCTTTTAAATACGGCGTGGTGACGTAGATAATAGCCGTCAGACTGTTTTAATGCATGCGACTTAGCAGGACTTATGTGCCCTATTGCAATATAATCTTTCAAGAAGGCATTATATTCAACTGATAGTTTTGGCTCCCTTTCCAGCCCTTTTTCTATTTCCCGTAGTCGGGTTATTGGCATACACTTGGAATCGTCCAGCTCCTCCAGTTCTTGCTTGAAAGGCAGACTGACTACCTATCTTCCAGTGGCATTTCTTCTGTAATTACGTTTAAAATGATCTTCACAGTGGGTGTCTTATTCCAAGTTTACGTAGTTGTTTTCTTATAATTTGGCATAGACATCTACACCCAACAATAGATCTATTGGGCCTGATTGGTAGAATATATGATCGGCCAAATTCATGTTTTTGAATTTTTTCATTTTTATGCTTGGAGAAAGTGCCTCGGGTAGCAGCTAGTTAATTTTTGCGCCAATAGAGAGATGAGAGTTCGTTCGATCTTTAAATTGAATACTTAATTTCAACTTGCTGCTCGCTCCAGCTGACTCGGGTCCTCCAACTCCAAAGATTGTGGCTCTGATGTGATCTTGACGGAGTTTTAAAAATTGAACCGCCTCCTCTGTTATGAGATATACCTGTAATCCAGGGTCGATTAATGCTCTGCAACTTTCCACCTGTCCATATATACTTTTAATTTTAATAATTGCAATCGCTGTAGCAGGACGCTAGACATTTTCACATTATTGATAGCATTTTCTATTTGATGTGGTATCTGAGGCTTGTCCATGCTGCATATATTGGTAGTCATATTTGTGCTCATGGTGTGATTTTCGCGTACGTATAATATGCCTGAGGTGGAAGGGATATTTTGATTGATTACAGTGGTGCCTTCTATTGCAAACGGCTCAAAGCTTGTTGGATTTATACTTTTCATTTTTGTTATGTGCGAGACAATTATCCGTTTGCTTGAGGAAAGCTTGTCCATCATCTACTCTACTACATCATCTGACCTCTTCACATTGGTAGAGTTTGTGTTCCTTGTTGCAAATCACACATGAGCTTCTTAGTATGGTGTACAAAGCCTTTTTAAAGCATTTTGAAGTGCCGGGCCTTGGGTTTTTTGAGTTCTCTATGCATTCCAAGACCTGATACCGCTTCTCTAGAAATCTCAGTAGATCGTTGACCAAGGGAGATAAGGGATACATACAATAATTGGACCCCATTCATCTGTTTTGTAGTTTAAAAGCTTGGTATTCACATATGTTGTGAGAATGTATCTGTCGTTATTGGATATTGGCTCTATTAAATGTAGAGCAGTTTCGTGGTTTTGACTTTTCAACTGCAGATGATTTACAACCCTTCTTACGTCTCCTTTTATGTGAGACAGTAGGTACTGTATTTCTTCAATATTTCTTATCTGCAAGTTTGTGTGGATGCCGTTCTTGAAAACATCGATAAATGACTTCCAGTCTTTGTAATCGCACTGAACTTAGGGATTTGTATCAGTGCAAGCTTTGGGTAGTTATTGGCTCTGGATTGGTTCATGTTTTGGAAGGCAGTTGTCGGTTGTTGCGGAGGACTCCAGTATGTTGTTGTAATAGGTGGCGTAGGGATTAAAGGATTATATCCAAAATTCTGTAGTGGAGCTGTGAGCGTATAAACACATGCGATATTACTCACTGATGGTGCTCCTGAAGCTGACAAGCAACCCGTTGAGGTTACTTCTGGACAAGCTAGCGCAGTTGTGGTGACTGGTAATGTTGTTGTTGACATTATGGATTCGAAAGCTCTTGTACTGGCGATTGGTTGTTGTTTCTTCTGGGGAACTTAGTAGTTGGTTATCAGTTTTCTTTAACAGAGCGTGTGTCTTCTCATATTACCTATCGGTGGTCTGGTCTTGCATACTCTGCTAGTTGTAGATGATGGTCGTTAAGGTCTGCCCAAATTTCTTCCAGCTCCCTGTGTTTGTTTTGCAGGTATTCTCTTGTTCTCCTGTCAGCTCCGTCTTTCTTGAAATTTCTTAAAGAGACTCAATTTCCTCCCTCTGCCAACTATTTTTGTGTTAAGATTATGTCTTCAGGTTTCGAAGGAATCGCAATTTAAAATGCATAAAAAACAGATGCTGTAAAAAATAAGCTTGTCAATGATGCTGACCCTTCGCGCCATTTACTGTAGCTGATAGTGCTTTTAGCCTTTGATCAAAGGCACTCTGGAGATTGCTTGTAAAGAAAACTTAGATTTCGAATGTGCCAAATCTGTGCTAGTTGGCTGAGCTGTGAGCAGTGAACCGACTACGTGGATTAGCTATGAAGAGCAGCTAGAATCAACAGTGTGTTAAATCTTTTATAAATGAATGTACGGTAAGTGATTTAGATGCCGCTGGATAGTTATAAAGATCAACTAGATCCAACAGCTTGGTATTATTTGAATTTATTATTATGTCGAGAAAATGTAAAAGATTTGAACTATTTCAAAGTGTAGAAATAGAAAGAACAAAAAAAATAACAAACTTGTACTTAATGATCAACTACAGTTTGCATTGTCGCCCATATTGCTGAAAGTGTGTTGAATTCGCGCAGTAATAATTCAGTAGGTCTAGCTTTGTTAACATCCTCCGAAGATGGTTGAACAGACCGAAACAATTGTAAGTGTGTACATATAAAGATTTTTAATTGTGAAATCAGAAGCAAAAAAGTTAGTTTTCAAACTCATTGTGCTTGATACATATATATATGACACATTAATCATATACCTTAGGTTAATGAGGACTATCAAATTCACCTATAGTCCCATAGGACTAGTTGAGGACTGGATTGAATGATTAAATTATGTATGGAACATTATTTTGCAACTGAACCCACAAAAATCTCATTTCATTCTATCAACGGCCATTTGATGTTTCAAATTTCTCGCTTGATTGTTAAATGATCAAGTACTATCGTTTACTAATCGTGTGCGAAATCTATACTATGAAATGTTGTGATCAAAATATGATATTATTATGATGGGTAAAATTTATGGTTGCCTTCGGCGGATATGGTTATCTTCTGCAACTTTATCGTTGAATATTCGTAAAGTCCCTAGTTGTATCTTATTTTGTAGACAGGCCTTTATTATTACTTCATTTAAAATCTGTATGTTCTACGAAATTAACAGTTGCATTTTATGACTGTACGAGGTTCATACTTAATCTAGCGACTTCGATCATGTTTCAACTCATACTAACCATCTAATTGGTTGTCAACTGAAGGATTATTTAAAGTATAGGCTTCCTGCATTCCTTGATATAAATATATCACGAAAAACCCTGGGTATCTATTTGAGCAATTAGAATTTTTGAACTCTGTCAAGCGTTTTGACTTTTCAGCTCATTCGCAGATAGAAGGGTAACCCCAAGCGAATTCGGCGCAAAGACTGGACAAACCTAAAAAAATGTTCGGTTGTTTCAGGCTCTTCTTCCAGGTAGGAAAATTACTCAGAGGTGACAACAACCCTCATCTTCGTTAGATGAGCGTGCTGCGAGCTATAGCCAGTGATGATACCAATCACAGTTTTGCATTGCCTTTTTTCGAGCCGCAAGAGAAAGTCAGAGAAATTCCCATTTGGTCCATAAAGAAAAAAATTTCGTATACCTGCATGTGCTTAGATCGTCGTTACTGATACTTTAAGCGAACATTCACTTTGATGGAAAGTCTGTTCGCCGAAGTAGCAACGTCAAAAGGAGGTTTCGATCCACGGAAAAGAGAACTAGAGCCGTACTTGGCTGGCAAGTTCTCGAACTCATTCTGCGTGATCCCCATGTGTCGGGATACCCACTATGACACTATTAGGGATTCCAAGTTATGGTTAGAGAGCTTATCCAAAGACGTCTTGCAGTCCCCCAGTAACGTAGATGTTATCCGTGAGCCACTCAGCCCATAATACCTATACGTGACTCTCTTAAAGGATTTCCCTTGATTTGTATAGAAAGGGCTAACTTCGCTACAATTGTGATAGCGGATGAAAGACAGAAACTGTCAGGGGTTTAACGTGAGCACCTAGCTGGTTACCCTTAATCTCGCGGAAGTCTCTATGCAAGGATTTAGTATTTAGGCGGCAATCAGCGCAATCAGTCTCGATGAGTACCAGTATATGTCAGTGCATGCTTGATATTGGACTTACTGGTCGAAGTTAGACCCATCTAAAATCTTTGCCGATCTATGGGTCACGGCACCCGGTTAATTTAGCGCAACTCCACGCTAAAACCCATTTATCTAAGCATGCATTAATAAGTGACCATCGTTCGGATTCTAGAATGCAGTATGCAATTATACAAAGTATATACTCTGTTCAAAGAAGAATGTCCGCCTAAGTCATGCAGACCCAGACAATCTCTCTCTGACCACATATAGGTCACGACAACCACCACGGTCAGGCAGCCTTTTCCATGTTGAGCGAATAGCACTACTATAGTAGCACTATCCGCGGCTCCCCAATTCCGTGGTATCAAGTTAGCAATGTCAGCTACCCAATTTGAATGGCTTCGTAGTCCCAGTGGATTTTCATGCTGATCCTTATACGGGATTAGTTACTCCGTTCTGGTTTAATCATATTAGCACATAAGTGACGGCAGTGGACCGCAAGAAGGTTATAATGCGCCCTTCCAGTAAGGAAAGGCTTGACACTTAAGCCAGTAATCTTATCGCTTACCATATTACTAGTTCCAAGTCAAGACTACTAGGTCGTATACATCCAGGCTTTACTATGAACACTCACAATCATCAGCGTTCAGAATAGCTGAGTTCTTTCAGCACGAACCCTATATACGGGCTTTCCTTTGCTTGTATCCTCCCTTGGCAGCTCTGCGCATCACTTACTCCTTTTGCAACTACCCTGACTAGAAGACAGTAGTGTGCCTTCCAAGTGAATAGTCCAACCCAATGTCGTATTCGAGAAAGTAGCCACCGTCATCGGTCCAATCATTTGTGAGGGAGCCGGCTTCGGAAATCCAAGGAAGGCTTGATAAGGATCTCCCCGTAGACCGCGACTTCTCTCATGGTAACTCGTAGAGAATCGGCAGTCCAAATTTCGGTACCATCATCGCATCAAATGACATGCCGACCAGAGGGTTTTACCGATCCAGCCTACATGCCAATAAGCCATGGGAAGGACCACTCCAGCCGTCATCCCAACATCACTGTGAGCTCAATCTACACACAGCTCTTTTGGCATCAACCCGAGTGAAAAGATCTAGGGAGGCAGGTTAAGGAAGACCTCAAGGGTGGCTGTTGACGTGGACCTTATAGAGTCCCATTCCCATTCCCACTTGCGTCCTGAGTCACTATACACAAGAGGCATACATGAATATGTCATCCGAATACGCTTTGCGTGGGAATCTAGCTTATTATGTTATTACATATTAGTTTGTTTTAATAATTGTTTTTCTTTAATTTTTTAATTCCCATATTTTTATTATAATCTTAGATTGATTATCTTATTAAATGAGCATTTCTATCGTTTTAGTATTAAAAAGATATGTTATTTTATTGTACTTTAAATTGAATTTCAATTTGAAGTATTGCATTTCATTGTCACAATAAAAAGATATTTACTTATCGTAGACCTTTATATTGCATTTTATAAAATGTCATTATATTGCGTTCAGTGGTTTTGAATGTTTTATATGCAAAGGTAATATGGAGGATTTTACCTATATGGCGCATGATTGTGGGAACAAAAGCAACGAGCATCTTATTGTTCATCTTTTGCCGATAGTCACTATTTATTTCTCTAACATCAACATAATGTATGTATATAGAGCATATCTTCCCAAACTTAGGGGGCGCGCCCCCCTAGGTGGGCGCCAAGCAATATTAAGGGGGGCGCAAGAGCCCTGAAGTGTTAATAAAAATTATTGGCTTTAAAATAACAAAAAATCATATTTGACCAATTCATAAAAAATAGGAAAATATTAAGGATCCGGCAACAAAACCTAGCCACGCCAAGGCTCAACGACATTCGCTCCGTGGTTCGATTATGGAAAAGGTGTCAAGAGATAGCATGTCATTCATTCAAAGCAGATGTTTACCTACGCTTCTCCCCAGCTTTAACTAGCTGGAGAGACAGAGACTTCTGTGCTATCTCTTGACACTCAGCCAGGGTCTGCGGCGGTCGCGAGCACAGTGATCAGTCGTCGTTCAACGTTTCGATCGTCAGAGCTACTGGACGTTACGCCTTTACCTTAATTAAAAATTTGGTTCGATTACGTTGATATTTTTTACTTGTTAGTCGTATTATAATCTTATATTGTTTGACCCAAGTTTAATTAATAATAAAGGTAAGTATTTATCCTTAAGCGTGTCTTTTACAAGTATTGCTTTTTACAAGAAAAACTGTTTTTTACATTTAATTCGGAAGGATGTATTTCTGGTAGTTAACACGTTTTTAGCCATTTTCAATGTGTGACTGTTATTTTCTTTTTTTAGTTTATTATGGACTCTGCTAAATCCACTAGCACTAAAAATAGAAAGTACATGGAAGAGTATATTAGGTACGGATTTGCAGTTATGGTAAAGGATGGAGTGGATTGTCCGACGACGCTATGAGACCTATACGCTTTCAACAACATTTATCTACAAAACATGGTGCACTAAAAGGAAAACCTTAAGAGTTTTTTCAAGCTAAGGTTCAAAATTTAAAACGTATGAAGTTGGACAATACTAGTGAATTTTCTCAAGCAAATCAAAAAGTTGTGGAAGCCTCATATGAACTTGCGCTGCTTATTGCAAAAAAAAAAGCCTCATACTATTGGTGAAAAGCTCATTAAACCTTGCCTTTAAAAGCTGCTTATGTTCTTCTTGATTCCGGAAGCAAAACAAAGCCTTCGCAAATTTCACTTTCGAATAATACGGTTAAACGTCGTATTCATGAAATGGCAGAAGATATCAAACTTCAAACTGTGGAAGCTGTCAGAAAATCGCCTTTTTTGCAACTCAGTGTGATGAAAGTACCGATATAGCGCAGTGTTGTCAGCTAATGGTATATGTGCGCTTTATTTATGATGGTGCTATCACGGAAGAGATCCTGTTCTCACAGGAGCTGAAAACGACTTCAAAAGCTGCTGATGTTATGAATGCAATTTCTGAATTTTTTGAAAAATATAATATTTCATTGGAAAAATTTGTTGGTGTGTGCACAGATGGTGCTCCTTCGATGGTAGGATCGCGTTCTGGATTTATTACATTATTAAAAAATAAAAATCCCAATATAACAGGAATTCACTGTGTTATACATCGACAAGCTCTGGCGGCTAAAACGATTTCAAACAGCTTTAACGAAGCATTAAATATAGCTATTAAAGTATTTAATTTTATAAAAAAAATAATGCCTTAAACACGAGGCTTTTCGAAACTCTTTGTTCTGATTTGGGTTCAGAACATAAAAAGCTTCTATTCCATACAGAGGTACGCCGGCTTTCCAAGGGAAATATGTTATCCAGACTATTTGACTTAAGAACGGAAGTACAGAAATTCCTTAGACAACAAAAAAGGAACAGTTATTGGAAGCGATTGCTGATGAGAATTTTCAAATAAAATTAGCTTATCTAACTGATATCTTTGAGGCATTAAACATGCTTAATTTAAAGTTGCAAGGCAACATTTCAGCAAATATAATAACCCTTCATGATGCCATTCAAGCCTTTTTAGAAAAGCTGATATTATGGAAACGTCGTCTGCAAGCTGGGACACCAAATTTTTCTTCGTTTTCAAGATTAGCTTCATTAATGGACAATAGTGACAATGACAATACTAAAAATGAAGAGATCATAGCTAATATTATATCTCATTTAGAAAGTCTTTTCGACGAATTTCAACGATATTTTCCCAATTTAAACGACAATGACAAACATAAATTTGCACGAAATCATTTTAATTTTGATTTAAATATCCTTCCAGAGCACTTGCAAGAACAAGCAATCGACTTAAAACACGATTCAGTAGCGGAAAATGACTTTGAAAATTTGGAAATTACTTCATTTTGGATAGAATGTTTTTCCAACTATCCTTTAATCGCGGAAATGGCTTTGAAAATTTATATACCATTTTCGACGAGCTACTTGTGCGAGAAAGGAAATTAAGACAAAACAACGAAACCAGCTTGATATTGCTAGCGACCCGCGCTGCACATTTTCAAAGATGTCGCCAAGAATTTCCCACCTTGTTAAGGAAATGCAGCACATTTTTTTAAATAAATAAGTTTTAATCTAGTGAACGTATAGTTTCTATTATCAATTTATATAATCCGGGTCAGGGGACGTGACCTCTTTATGGTATTAAAAAGGGGGCGCCAAAGAAAAAAGTTTGGGAACCACTGATATAGAGCGTATAATACTTTGTTTGAAAATGCCCTGCACTCTATAGCCGTCCCACACAATGTGTGAATTCATCAAATATTTGTCAATGCGTCTCATTTGACGAGGTGTGTGTAAGCGAGAAGCATTGCCAAATATTTGACAAATGCACACATTGTGTGGGACCAGCTTAATGCTGTCTTCATTTCTAGCAAACGGCAGCTCGAAACAAAAACGCTGTGAAGTTATAAATTTAGAAGAATCTTTACAAAAGTTTATTTAATACATAATCTAAGCATATATAAATAAACTCATTGTTAACGTATTTTATAAAATATAATAGTAATATAATAACTTAGTTAGCAATTTTCTTAAAAATTATTTCGCTCTTTTTGCTATTCATACACAACATGTATCATGTATGTATGCAAGTTTTTTATAAATATTAATGATAAGTTTCTCTACTACAGGGTCTTTCAAATTGAGTTTTCAAAAGCCCACGCCTGTGTAACACACTGCAAACATCGAACGCACCCATATTATATGTCATTTTGACAGCTGAAGGTTTGCCATTTATAACAAATGGAGTCGTATACATTACAACAACGTATTGAGATTATTGAATTGTTTTATGAAAACGGTCGTTCTGTGAGAAAAGTATTTCGCAAATTACGCGATGTTTATGGTAGACACAACCGTCCAACTGAGCAAAAAATTTGTAATATTGTGCGTAAATTTCAAGAAACTCGTGCAGCACAAGATCGAGAAAGACGTCAGCATGCTCGCTCCAGTTGTTCAGAAGAAAATATGGGTGCTGTGAGTGATAGTGTTGCAGATGACTCCAATACGTCAATTTTCCGACGTTTACAGCAATTGGGACTTTCTGAGTTAACTGTATTGCGTATAATGCACAAAGATTTAGCGTTGAAGGGCTACAAAGTCCAATTGACACAAGAATTGCTGCCACAAGATCATTCCATGCGTCATACTGGAACAAACCGACGATTAAAAAATATCACCTTTTTGGACGAAGCACATTTCGAGATCGGTGGCTACGTTAATAAACAAAACTGCCGTATTTGGGGAGAGGAAAATCTTCGCGCGATCCAAGAGAGGCGAACGCATCCACAATGAGTCGCTGTTTGATGTGCATTGTGGGCTGATGGTGTGATTGGTCCGTACTTTTTCGAAAATGATAACCGTTAATGGTACCAGATATCGCGATATGATCACAAGTTTTTTATGGCCAAAACTGGAAAATATTGATACTGAAGACATGCGGTTTTAACAAGAAGGGGCTACGTGTCATACAGCCAGAGAAACTTTGCAATTACTGCATAGAAAGTTTCCAGACCGTGTTAGTTCCAGATTCGGTGACGTGAATTGGCCTTCAAGATCCTGTGATTTGACACCGTTAGACTTCTTTCTCTGGAGCCATGTGAAAGTACAGGTATACGAGGATAATCCTCGAAACGTTGAAGCATTGAAAGCAGAAATTATTCAAGTTATTGGTGAGATACAGCCGCAACTATGCCAGAATGTGATTGAAAATTTTGATAAAAGAATCAGGTACTGTAGAGACGCAAGAGGTGGTCACATGGGAGATATCCTTTTTTAGAGTATAAATGGCAAACATTGTACTTAAAAAATAAACAAAAACTTTTTCAGTTTCAATTCAAGTTCTATGTCTTTTAATTATTTAGTTTTGAAAACTCAATTTGAAAGACCTTGTATATAGAAATTCCCTACACAATAAAAACAGAATAGCAGGCCCCGTAGCATCCGCCTTTAGCGGCTGTCAAAAGCAGACTAATTTATTTACAAATGAGAAAGTTTGTGAGCATGATATGTTTATCTGCGAGCAAAGAAGTAAATATCATTCCAGATTTTATAGTATTTTAATATTCTTAATTATTGTGGTATATAAACAACACAGCGGAAAAAATGCCATGTAATGTAACATAGAACAAAAAAATAAATAAATTAAAAAAAAGTTAAACAACAAATTAAATATTATATCGACGTTTTTTTAAAACATGCTTCGAAATGCATCCAACAAAATGCTCAGCCATATTATTAACAGCAATGAACGTGCAATTAATAAGTCCGTACATGCTAAAGTCAGACCTATAGGGGTAAACATGCAACAGAGGTAGCCTTCATTTTGTTCTGAAGAGAAAAATGCGATTTGGAAATTGGCGTCACTTCACCATGTAGAGGGATCGGCTTCTTCATCGTCTCTACTTAAAACACAATCAGAAGTAGAACTATCGTTAGATAAGGAAATAATCAACTTATCCAAAAAGGCTTCATACCCAAGATATCCTTCCTCAGGTTTTATAACATTTTGATAAACGCTTCTCCAGTTCTACTCCGTAATATTTTCGAATTATTCCGTTGCTAACTGCTTAACATCATCTAATTTGAAGGTTGTATTTCTAGACCAACCCTGGATTTAACCGTAGCCCATATTTTTTCAATTGGATTTAAATCTGGGTGGTACGGTGGTAGACGTAGAACTTCATGCCCATAACTCCGAATGAGATCATCCACTATATTCTTTCTTGGAGTACGGTATATTTTAACCAAATTATACAAATGAGGCTTGAACATATTTTCCTCAAATTGTATGCTATTTTTCCCGAGCCATTGTTGCATTTCAGCTTTAGTATTGGCAGCTGTAACATAATCTTGTTCAAACTTGTTGTGATATGATGCATTATCAAGCACTATCACTGAAGGTTCTACCAAATTAACAAGAACTTGATGCTTCAACCAGTTTGAGAAGTTTTCAAAATTCATATTGTCATAATAATCACCTGATTTAGTACCAGATTTGAAAATGAGGAAAACATTTTCTACAAACCCTTTTTCACTGCCTGCATGAGATATGTTAGATTTAAGTCCTTCATTGCTGTCATCTGTCCAAGCTAAAGATTTTGTGTGGGCCGCATTTATGTAGGTTTCATCTAAATAAACAATATCATAACCACCGGACTGAAATTCTCTTATTTTTCTAATGAAATTTGTACGCAATAAACGTATATCGTCACGTTCGCATAACACCTTCCTATTATCCTGTTTTTTTTTTAAGCTAAAATCTATGGACCTCAATACTCTCCACATTGACGTTTTACTTAGATCTAGCTTCAAATCTTCATTCACTAGTAATGCTAAGCGTTTTATTCTCACGACAAGTCCTTCAGTTTTGTGGAAATCATACACGATTTGTTTTATCACTGATAATTGACCACAATCAAGGCCAGTTATGGGTTTACGATCACTGTATTTTTTCGGCGGCGATTTTAACTTCGTTGACTTTTTCCTTCCGCAATTATGCGATTGATTATTGCCGCTGATACTCCTGTCAAATTCCCCGTTTCGGTTACCACTAAGTCAATGAATTCAATTTTCCTTCGTTCTGAAATCGCACAAGTCTGTCCTTTGACTAGTTTCCCATTTCTTTTTTTTAAATAATTCATGATTCATATATCAAATAATACGATTAAATGTCCCTTTTCACTTCCCCTAATAAGTTCTAATCACATTTTCATTTAGTAAGAATATTCTTTATAAATGCTAAATAATTGTAGGTATTTTATTTTATTGATTAATGATTAATCAAAAACTTCAAATGAACTCCTTCGAAATCTATCACTAAAGTGGTGTGGTAAAAATTTATCGTGGACATCGTTGAGTATGTATAGGGTGATTCCTGATATAAGGCAGGGACCGCTGACATCTATAACATGGACTGCTTTATTTTCTCTTTCATTTCGGTAAACTTTTGTTGGCAGGGGTGTGACAATTATCTTAATTCCAAGCTTCAATTTCGCTTTCAAATTCAACAAATTCTAAATAAATTCTAAATTATTACTTTTATTAAAAGCCTATGTCCTATAGCATCAAGTATTCCTCAAACTTGATTTTTAAGGAAATAAAATTAAGCAATTTCTTTCTGCCCTTTCATACCTTCCGAAGAAAGCAGGAAGACTTCTTCTTCTTAAGCAAGAAACTCACATCTCCATTTTAGTAGTTTTGAGATATTTAGCTTTCACATTCTTTAACTTTGGCGCCTTAAAAAGATATTAGTTTATTCAATTTTAATTTGTTAACAAAATGCAGAAATTTTGATGATTAGGTAGAGAAACTGGATTTGGAACTTTTTTGCTTAGTATAGACAACCAAAAACATTCATACATAAAACCAAATTATACAAATAAGTTGACACTTTTCTTACATTTGTTCGCAACACAATATAATTTATTTCATAATAAAAATAACAATCGAATTCAAAAAACAACAAAAAAGTAATAAGTTTCAAGAAGTACCTAAAATTATTTAAAAAAAAAAAAACCAAAACTTTAATGCCTGGGAGAGATTTCCAAAATTGAATTCGGTTTTCAGGCAAAATATCTTCCAGTTTTTTCACGAGATACTGTTTTTGTTTAATAACAATACCGCGAGGAATCGTTTTTGATTTTGGCTTTGCTAATCCTGATTTTATAGACGCAGCTTTCAAGAAATTCAAGTTGGAGTAACATGTGTCTATGAAGTTCTTTTTGTATAGGAAACAATTATTATTTTTTATGAAGTTGACTTCCACCATTTCATTTAAATAAATTTTTTTCAGTTTGTATTGAGACCATTGATCCTTCCATTCAAAAAAATTTTCAACTTTCATTTCGATTATTTCAACCTTTCCCGAGTTAATTTTTTTAACGCAATCTTTAAAATCATTCATGTCATACACTTTTTTTTTGTTTTTTCAAAGATTTTTCCACTTGGTGATGAAACACATCAGCTGACATAAATGTGTGCCCTGGTTCAAAAAATTTAAGGACTATTTCTTGAACATAAAGTTCAGAGCAGTTAACTATATATATAAAAAAGCTAAACAATGCCCAATTTTTATTCTGAGCTGCACAATTGTCTAGCCAAAATATGAAATTTTTTGCATCTCTGCGAAGCTTGATGAAGGCATAAAGTGTTGATATAATGTCTTGTTTGGATCTGCCAGAAATACCTTCATGCCAAATACCTGCAACTGGTAGCATTTGTTTTTTTTCCCCAAAGGTACAAAACTTCGTTAAATACAATAATTCTTGGAGTAAAAATAATTTCCTTAAACATGTCACACCGAGGAAGCATTATTACCTATTAATTAAAATAACACAAATAGTACAATACATTTTAATTTTAAATTAGTTCTTACCTTTTGCAAATCCGCAGAAACAATTATGCATTCATCCTTTTTACTAACAGCGCAATCCTTTTTGTAGTTTTCTCGTGCAGCGATACTCTTCTCATTGTGAGTTTTCCAAATCTTACAATCTTCGCAATCAGTTTTTAGATTAGATGTAGTATGGTCAGTTTTCTTTTCGTGGTTGTTTCTTTTTTCACATGACCAGCATTCCTCATGACCCAATTTCGAAAATGAAATGTTATTTTCAGAAACAACTTTTCTATATAGTTCATAAGAAATATTAGTTTTTTCTTTTTCAATGTAATTTTTATGCATGTCTTTAATTGTAATATCGCTTGCCAAATATTTCACATTCGGTGCGTGCTCTCTTCGGTAATGCGATATAGTTGGATGATAGCTTTCAATATGCTTTTTAATTGAGGTTGTATCGAAAGCGTTATGTGATGTATGCTTACCTCGTCTGTCATGTTTTAGGGAACAAGCATTAGGCTTCTTTTTTTATGCAACTATATTACGCACTAACCTATCATTCTTAGCTTCGAAGCCCAATGTAGTTAAAAACAATTTTTTACACACGACCACCTCGGTGGAATCTCCGAAAGTTAAAGTGTGTTTGACGGTAACTGACCTCAGAGTTGAATTTGATCGTCTCCGCTGGGGCTGCATAATGTTTATGTGGTTGTATATGAACCATTTTTTCTCAGCGGCCCTTAATTCACAAAAATTTCTATTAATTATGACACGCTGCTCCTCACTAATTTTACCACACTCTTTATTACGACAAAGTCTATTGCAACTTTAATGTTTGCTGCTTCAATTTTTCAGCCTTTTGATTTTTGGGAGTTATTTTGGATATTTTCCTTTTCCTGGGCAATCCTTGTTTTGTCACTCTAGCTGATAATGTATTATTTGGATTTGCACCTGAAATTAAATTTTCTTCTACATGAGGCTGAGACGATGTCGACGGTGATAGTTCCGGTATGTTTTGACCCGGAGGTGATAGTGGTTCTTGTAGCGGTGTAAACGTTGGATCATTATCGCTTTTGTCTACTTTTGCATTTTTTATTTTATCTCCTAATAACTTCCACCCTTTTTTTTTAGAGAGTTCGGAGTTTTTAATTGCTAAAAGTGCAAGTTTTTTACCGCGATCCCTTCTCTGTTTTATATATATATCATGTCATCACATTAAGTTAAATATAATTAAAAATGATTGAATATTACTTACCACAATTATCAAATACTACTATGTAATTCCTATCTAAAAGAAACAGTTTAAAAATAACGTGTTATGATGTTCTACAGAAACTAAACCTTTCACTTCAATAAATTTGCTAAACTAAACTCACATACGCAGTGCCACGCACAAAATTCTGATTATCTCTTGCACTTGTTCGAACAGGATAGTGCCTGCAGAATTTGTCCACAATATTGTACAATGTGTGTCATACAAAGGAAAAAAAGTCATATAATCCAAAATTTTGCTACGATACTAAGAAAAAAAGTCTTATAAGCAAAACAATGTGTCTTTTTTTCGTAGTAAGGGGCAGAAAAGACTTTTTTGTTTAGGAAACACATTAGACATGGTAGATATGACCATTTTGCTTAACGGTTTTCAGTTATTTGTAGTTGGAACTTGGTGTTTTTAACTTAAGATATACATCCGAAACGGTTTCACGACTCCGAATCTGTCCCTAACTCAATTTTGGAATTTTGGCGTTTGTGACTTTCTTTCTTAGGACGGCAGTTTACCTCTCAGTGAAAATAGAAAGAATAACTTTCCTGTAAATTTATAATTATATAAAAAAGCAAAGTAAGACCAAACATAAATCATATTTACCTGTTACTTGCAGTACTCTAGTATGTACATAAGTATCGGAAGAAGTATTTTACATACGTCAGATTTTAAAAAATTAGGCAAACGAAAAAGTCCTGCAATGAGTGTACTCATTTCATTGTCTCTGAGAGACGACTGGTACCTACTGCGAATCAAGGGTACTTATCAACTGTGTTGAAACAAACTCTAGCTGCGTGCTAGATGTAAACATTATAAGATTAATTCTTTTAGTGTGATGGCTAGTTTTTTGAGAGAGTTAATATGTAGAATAATATTATATGTATACCTGAAAAATCTGAATTTCAACTGTAGTACAGAATATCAATAGAAAGCGTATACGTATACACATATACACTTAAAGTTTTTGTCAAACCCCAAGTACATAGGACAGTCATCGAGCACCGACAGATCGCTCACTGTCTATAATCACAAAACAACTAATAAACAGAAACATAAATGTGTGCTCTAAAATTTTCTTCAGCTCAGGCTTGCTGGAAATTTTTGAAAAAGTAGGTTAAATTTTCCAAAAAGACAGCCCAAAATCGCAACATTTCGATTCGACGTGCTACAGTAGCCTAATTAGGCGATAAATTTAAATAGTAATTAGCTTTTTTGAAACTCAAGCGTATATTTTAAAAACGAGAACTTATTCATTATAAAATATCATATGTGTTTCTATAGTTTCCGATAAAATTATGCTCTCAAAAATGGCCACATAATGAACAAATATTTAAAATAGTAAGACAAATACTTAATAATAATTAATTGTCCTAATTCCACTAATGTATATGTATATGCGTAAAGTGGTCAACAGTTCTTATTGCAGAATGAATTGATATGTAATAGTAAAAAAAATTCAAAAAATCTTTCTCAATGAAGTTTTTTCTTAAATAACAGGTGGAACTGGATGTAGTAAGATTTAACAGTAGTAACACGATGGAAAAAGATGGGAATTGCGCAATTAATTTTCTAGATCTTATAAGGTCAATGCTTTATGTTTGATATTTAAAGAAAGAATAATTAATTCTACCCATTCATGTAATGTAAAATTATTATCAGCATTTGATGCTATGATAAGTATATTGTTTACAATTCCACTCTCTGAACAAAAAAGTAATATGAAACAATTAAACTAATAACCAAATATAATGGTTATAAAGAGAGATTAATAGATAAATTGATAGAGAGAAAAATGTAAACTACTAGCCCTAAATTATATATACCTTAAACAGGAAGAAGATAATTGTGAGAGATGGATAAAATATGTTGGAAAAATAAGTGAAAAAGTCGAAAAGGTTATACAAAGATGTACTTAGATGTTAATATAGGATTTAATAGTAATAATACATTAACATGTACGTAACATTAATGAAAAAGCAGACAAAACTCATTAGTATACAAAATAAGTTGGAATGACTGTGCGAGCATATACTTAGGACATACTGGACTTGATTTTAAAATTATATTCGAAGAACATTTAAATTCATTTAAACACAATAAATTGGACTCAATGGTAGCAAAACATATGACCGAAACTGGTCTAACTGTGATGTCGATGACTTAAAGGTCTTACATGGACAAGAAAAAGTTAAATTACTTAATATTCTAAAATAATGTTATATAAAAAAGCCTCACAAGAGCAAGAACACATAGACCTTTTACAATCACCGTTGAATCATTTTATTGTCAAAAATATCTTAATGTGAATTGAATTGAATTGTATTGGACTGACTATATTAAAGGGCTTATGGAATTGTAGCCGTGGGCCTTAGAGCTTTGATTGTATCTAGATACAGTCTTAGTCATAAGATATATGTAAGGACAATTAATATGAGATACAAATAAATAAATTAATTAATGGGCTTCCAAATGACTTCACAACGGGCCTTGATGGGATTCCCCCTCGCTCGATAGTAGCTGTTTCCCGCAGCTATGAAAATTTCTAACTATAGGCCTATTGCAAAATTAAATTATCTTATATGCCCAAATTATACGAATCTATCATTTATTTTCCTGTAAGAATCTATTCTCTCACACCAACATGCGTATATTTCGGGCAGGTCTGCAACCACTAACTTGTTGGAATTTCTTTCGGATACCATTGGCGGGTTTGCAAAAGGCTATCGGACGGATTGTATTTGTATAGACTTCAGTAAAGCCTTTGACAAGTTTTCTCACTCTGTGATACTGTTTAAAATTGAAAAGTGTGGGTTTCCCCCTTCATTTCTGAAATGGATAGAATATTATTTAGATAACAGAACATACCAAATATATTTTCGTCATTCCATCTTTTGAGTCTTGAAGGATTTGTCTGACATACCTCAAGGGAGTCACTTACGCCCGTTGTTCTTTATTCCATCTATTGACGATATTGTCTCTGTTTTGAGGCTCTGTAAAGTCTTGATATATGCTGAGGACATTAAGCTTTTTGCTTAGATTAAATCTGTTAGCGATTGTGAACAGGTACAAGGTAACCTTCACAAATTTCAAGAATGGTGCAAAAGCAATAATTTGATTCTCAATATCTACAAATGTGAGGTTATGAGTTTCCACAGGAATCAGAAACCAGTCACTTATGATTATGCGCTCTCGCATTCCTCGATTCACCGTGTGAGTCCTGCCTGTGACTTGGGTGTCAAATGTGGTCACAGGTTGAATTCTATCTCTCATATATACTACATGGTATCAAAGATTAGCACTATTCTGGGTTTTATAAAACGTTGGTACCGAGAGCTTTCGAATCCTACTATAACATTGCGTTCATACACTTGCTTTGCGAGATCACTTCTTGAATACGTTAGCCAGGTCTACACCAGGCACCAACCCACGGCTAATTCATTGACTTTTCCACCCTATGACGCTTGAAGCTTTTGAATATGCATTCGCTTGAGAAACGTTGCATGGTTGCCGATGTAGCTTTTGTGCCTCAACTCTTAAACGCGAATATTGATTCTGTGTTGTTGCTTAATACAATCTCTTTTCGTGAACTTGAGAAGGCTACCTCTGTTGCATGTTAGCCCCTCAAGGTATAACTTTAGCATGTACGAACCTATTAATTGCATCTGCATTGCTGTTAATTATGTGGCTGAGCATTGTGTTGTTGACGTTTCTAAGCATATTTTAAAAAAGCGTCTGTATAATATTTAATTTTTTTCGTCTAGATTGCTTTCCATTTTATCCGGTGTTAGAATTGGTTTAAGACCAATTTTTATGATACCCTAAATGAATGCCCGTAGGTAGGGTCACCTACCTACGTTTGAATGAAGTGGCTTTTCATATAAATTTTTTAGAAGGTTGCGTTGGACAGTAAAAATGATTATGAGCTATTTTATAGGATTTCATATTCGGCTAAACTTCTCAGTACAATAAAAACGTCTAGGACTGATTGTTTTCACAGTATACGCGAAAACCTAAATTTTTATGTGGCAACACCTCCTTGGTTGCCCAATTTAGTCCATTTCTTATATTTTATTTACTATTGCTCTGAAAATACCATTTCCAAATTTCAGCTCTATACATCGACGCATTCTCAGGCAGTGTTCACTTATACATATAGTGAAAAACGAAATTGTTATATGGCAACCCTACGAAGGAGTTTTCCGATTGGTCTCATTTTCGAACTCAAATTTTCTTTGTTTTTTTCTAAAAAGGCCATGTGCAAATATTCAGCCCTCTAAATACGCGTTCTCGAGGTAGCGTTCGGACGAACGGATGGACGGTCATGCAAAACTCAAAATAACTTTTAATATTATGCGTGGCTGTCCAATCGATTTTTTTCTACCATCATTATTTCTATGTGTTAAAATTGTGTTTAATTTAACAGTAGTGCAGTTGAAGTCAGTATTTGTGCAAAATTCATCTTAAGTTTGTTAGTAGAACTGTGTTTTTGACGATACCACTTTTATGTGCTCTCATTTCAACTTTAAGAATTGAACAAAAAGCATTATAAGGATTACTTTTCCGTAAGCCATCCCTTAAATACCTTTTCATTTTCCCAAAGTTTCTGAAGTTTTCCCCACTTTGGTATTATATAATAAAAAAGAATCTGTTTCACGTAATAGAAACTGCATGTATTGTGAAATTATAATTAAACAACTAAAAAGGATAGAATTGGTCTAAGACCAATTGTTATGATATCCTACACTCAGAGAAAAATCACTTAAAATCAATAGTTTTTTAATAGTTATTCCCATTAATTTTGGTCAATAGGATTTATACCATTAATAAGTAATAGTCCGCATAATTAGAACAATATGATGGTCATCACATTAGAATTATACAGTCCTCATATTAAAACAATGTGATGTATAGTTAATTTTTAATGTGATCCTCCGTTTAATGTTAAATGACATAATATTAAGTTTGAACTATTACTTTAATTAGTTCCACTATTAGAATAATATGATGAGATTATCAATTTAGTAGTGTGAATAATATTATTACAACAGTTCGTCCTATTATTTCTACAATATCTGCCTATTAAAAGCAAAGGAATAGCACATTGAATTAAAATTATATCTAATTAAATCAATATGCTGTTCCATATTGAATCTATGGGTTATCCTTTTAAATTTATTGGAGAAAACCATTAAATTATCTATTCCGATGAACTGGTGAATCGGATGAACTTCGAATCAAACTCGATAGTTCCGAACTAGTGAATTCGAACGAATTGAAAAGATTAATTTCGATCTGCTCGAACTCGTTGCTCGGAGTTTTCGACTTTGATTTTAAGCACATCGGATTCACCGGTTCATCGGAATGGATAATTTAATAGTAGATTCTTATTATAGAACGAGGAGTGAATTCTATTTAGGTTTTCAGCAACTCAGGTATTTTACAAATCATGTCAATCAATATTCAAATTGGGATTAACTGAACTGCACATATTAATATATAAAAGCAAAGCATTATCATTATTGCGGGGATATGGAAAAAACCGCGTTCAGCTGTATAATATAATTTTATTGCAAGTAGAATAATGGATCTGTTTTATGCAAGATCTTATTCATATCTACATATATATGAAGTGGAAATAAAATACACTAGTAATATGAATATTAAAGATTTAATGCATAAATATTCCTCAGAATTTCTTAACTCTAATGCATTTCTTATCGCTATTCGTACAATATATGTGTATTGGGGGTCCATCAAAACATATAACATTCTTTAAACAGTAATTAGTTGACTTCCTTCCTACAACATAAGATTGCAAATGTTCATAAAAATACAGAATATTCCATTCGCAGCAAACAACATATAAATTTGATTCACTTATAACTAGTTCTTCAATTTCAAAAAGCTTTAAATGATCGTTGAGAGATATGGTCAAGAAAAAGTTTTTTTTATACACTACTCCTCTAAATATAGCCTTACTGGTACATAAAACTTCGGATAAGTTAATTTCACATTGTCTTAACTCGTATTTAATACTAAGATTAGAACAAAATATATTTTTATTTTCAAAGAACAAATCATTTGCAAAAAAAGAGTCTGAAGACAATAATGCAGCAAATTTCAGACTTGCTTTAATACTGAGAGATAACTGTATATTAAGCCGAGAATAAGTTGCCCTGGCATATTCTTTATATGCCTTGTGAACGGCTTCAAAACGCAAACACCATAAATTTCTAAGGGGACCGAAATTGCTGATAGCTGTACAATAATGGAGAAGAAAATGGAACTTTGGCTTAAGCGTGTCATTAAAAAGCTTAATATAAAGAGCGTTATGCTCAGATATCAGATAATTAAGATTTTTTATATCAGAATGAGTTATAACTGGTAACATAAGAATATCAATTACTTTTAGTAAAATTAAAAAAAAATGCCAAACTTTATCATTTTCGGGTATCAAATCGCCAATCATTAATGGCATAAAATTAACAAACGTCATCATTTCGCGGGCTGTCATTTTAAATGTATTAGATTTTAAAAAATTTATCTGCAATGGTGGAGAAATGTTTCCTATTTCTGTTTCACCGTAACAAAACATTTGCTTGCGATAATTTAATTCATCAATGGAAAAATACTTGCAAGATGTTATAAAATGGAGTAAAATTTTAGACAAATCGTATCTGCAAATTCCTTCAAAGAGGTCGTGCATGATGTCAAAGCAAATATTATCAACAACATGAAATGATTGAATTGAATTAAATACGCAATTTTCATGGATTCCTGTCAGTTTTTCGTCCTGCAAAGCAACATCAGAATCATAATTTTCCCGATTTCGTAGGCTAATTTTACATTCTTTTGTATCTTTTTGCATGAACATTTTAGGTTGCTTACAAGAACGGCAGTAATAATTTGAATTGAAACTGCTAGTAAAGCCTAAAATAGAATTAAGGCCAAGATTGTCACCAACAATCAAGGCCAAGACAAAGTAAATGCATTTTTGCACCCCATCTACTTCAATAATTATACCGCTCTCCTCCATTCGTTTTATTTCTTCAATAAATGGCTTAAGAGTTAATAAATTACCGAAGTTCGTTCTATCTTTTGTTTTGAATAATCCAGCGACAAATATGTTGTTAAGCTTTGATAAGTAATGCTTTGGTATTGTTGGAAAAGTATAGTATAGTCCGCATATAGAATGCTCTTTACAATGTGAGCCTAGTGGATTATCCACACCAAAATCATCGGAATACAATATATAAGGAATAATTGTGTTATTCTCGCCGAACATGGTCATTTTTTTCTTCCATACTTCTCCATTAATAATATTGTGAAGTTCATTTTTTTGACATTTTAAGTGTCTCGTATTTTCTAAAGTAAATTTTAATACATTTTTACATTCGAAAAACTTTTTAATTTGAAAAGAAATAGGCATAATAATTCCTTGAACTTTATTAGGCTCTAAAGTGGGGGTATAGTTAACGATAACTTCAGAAACTTCATTATTAATAGTGTATGCTCTTGGATGTTTATATATACCTTTTCTTTCTAGTTCTTGAAAAAATCGGTATTCTGTTCTAATAGTATTCATAGAGTTCGAAAATCTTTCAACAATATTTTCAGCACATTCTTTTATAACAGAATCTTCAATTTGTGATATTACAGATGTCCTTACTACATTTGCTATTGGTTCCGTAATAAATGTATTGATATTCGATATAATGTCAGTTACATCCTTTCTATTTAAATTAGACTTGCTATGTAAAGAAAGAGCAAATTTTAGTCCAAAATCAGATTGGTTTTGCACATGTTCTTCGTTATAATTGCAAATATTGTCTCCTGATGAGACGATTTTATTCTCGAAAGCTGGATTTAAATTAGATTTATCTGTATATTTTTCACATCTCTTAGTTGTATTTGTGGAAATAGATTTAGTATGAACTCGATCCAAGTGTCTTTTGAGTAAATAAATATTTTGAAATTTTTGAAAACATTCTTTCTGGGCACATTCATAATATGGTAAGTTTTTTAAAATATGATGTGTTCTCATATGCTTTATAAGCAAGTTTGAAAACGCAAACTTTTCCTCACACAAAGAGCAATAAAACATGTTAAATTATATTAATGTATTTATATATACTTGGTTAATGCAGATATAAATAATTTACGAATTAATCTTGGCTTACTTTTTGTAAGAAACTTATCAAGTTCGTTATGTTTGGGTTTAGTTCATCAAATTCTGTTTAAATAGAGAAAAAAAATTTTTGAATGAAAATATAAACATTTTTGCCCTCATCAGGGTATTTAAAATTCAACACTTGGAAGCATTTAAAAGTACAGTCCAGAGATTTTAAAAAAGAATTGAATTTGTATAAAATTCCATCGTACGCGCTATAAAAGGAATTAAGCTTACTTATTTCCTCGCCAGTTACAAGTATTAGCGGCTGTAAAGTCAAACCTTTCTCTAAATATTTTTCACGAAGTTTTTCGAGTCGTCCTCCGTAGTCGTTAACTGTCGGAGAATGTAATAAAGTTGATTGCTGAGCATCGATAATAGATGGCTTCCACCGAGATCGTTTGTTGTTACTTCTTGAAATAACTACTGCTGATGGTTTTAGAACTGCATGTAGTAATAAAAATAGGATACAGTCACGTGAGTCTATAATAGTGAAAAAATAATTTTGTTATATCATAAATGAATAATAAACATGTTGATGCATACCATTATCAATGTCACTGCTAAGAACATTGAGAAGTTTACGAGAAGCAGAGTCCTTTATGTTCTCTTTGTAAAAGGGAATGATATTTCGAGAGAATGAATCCCACTTTTTTAAAAGGTGGTATTCTGTGCCTGGATGTATATACTTGTAATCAATTTCAATCTGTAAAAAATATCTTTTATTACAGTATTTCCTTCCAGTTTAAGCTTTTGTCTATATTCACAACATGCAATTAACCATATTTTGTGAATTTTAAAATTATAAAATAGTGTAAACAAAATGAAGATGGAAGAACTTTAAAGTAGATTCTTACGATTTTACTTATAAGCGTTTTCATACTTCACAAAAATTTTAAAAAAAATGTAATAAAAAGGAGTCAATAAAAAGTTCTAGACTTACTAGAGAATGTCCACTACTATGCTTATACAGTGGCCATTTCTTAAATATGTCCTTGCCGTTTTTCTTAATATAAGTATGCCTAAGATTAAAAACCTTTTCCCATTTTTCTAGAACAGTATCCCAGGGTTCATTGTTGTGTTTTAGCCACAACTCATTTTCAAGTTCGTCCTCAGCTAAGTGTGAAAGCAAATGAGTCATGCACGAAAAGTAAAAATTGAAAATGGTAGAAATAAATTTGAAATGAAAGGAAAAATGAAAACTATTGACACTATAATATTACACTATTTTAGGAAAAAAAATAACAAATCTTTGCGATATATAACTACGAACATTTGTTTAAAAGAAGTAATGCGGTGTTTTTATAATTGGGATATTTGTTTGTTTTTTAATGAAATAATAATTGGATAACTAAATAGTTTAGTTCTTAGTTCTCATAATTCCTCACATGTAAGTGGTCATAAACACGATAAGTCGAATTACTCAAACTTGGCTCAAAAGTATCCTCAGCAATGTCAGATGACAACGAAGGTTGTAATGTGTTAGAAACCTGCTTTAAGCTGGATTTACGCTTAGCTATTTTTACTCGAGCATTTACGGCTTTGTCGTGCAATTTTCCCGTGGGATTTTTTCCCGGACCTCTGTTCATGTAATAATATTCCTATAGAAATTATAGATTTACATGCATTTCATTTAAGTGGTTGTTCAAGTTATTATGACAATAATGATATTGACTATCCTGTATTAAACTTACAATATTTTCAGTTGTAAAATTAGCTTGAATTGCTTTGCTGAATTCTTGAATGTCTTTCATATGTATTTTTCGATTCCGTTCCGTGAAAAAGGCAACAATCATATTAATTAGAAGATCCCGGTTAGTTTTATCCAATGACCCATTACTTTCATAAAATTCGGTTATTCTTTTACCAACAGGTGTTCTCAAAAGCTCCGCTAAAATTGACTTTTGACTGCACATTAATCCTTCACTGATAGCGGAATCTGATGGAGAGGTTACCGCAGATGAACTATTTGCAACCCAATTTCGGCAGTAACTATTAACAGATAATGTATCTGCCTAGAATGTACGTATGAATGCTCATATTAAGAACTCATTTATATATAAAAAATATCAGAATTGTTTACTGTTTCCATCCTCCATTTTTTTAATTGGAATTTAAATAATGCTCTTGTTCCTAGCTGTGTAACTGGGAATAATTCATTAACATCCGAATCCGTTATGACTTTCAAACTCTCCACATTCATTCCGCAAGCTAAAATAAAGAATCACAATTTTCTTCCTAAACTAGGCTGACTATAGTCTCATGCAATGAAATAAAATATAAATATAATAAATAAAGTAGCCAAATATCTCAGATCAAGTGGAACAATAATTATGCGTATAAAACAATTTTAAGAACTTTTCCTTATGTTTGCACAAAGAAACACAGGTTCTAATAAATAAAGAAATCGAACTTTTGATAATGTTATAGAAAATAGGACAAAGTCAACGCCCCAACCACAAAATTAGCAAACATTGAAAATTCCAATCAATTGCTCCGTAAAATTTGGCTAGAACCTACATATATAAAAAAAACTTCTGTTTACTTACATTTCAACCTGTTGTAGATATTGATATCGAATCCAAAGTTTGTACACACAATTTCTTTTAATTCGTCCTGGTCGTTGTTTACCAGCAATTCGTATGATTTACTGCAGCTTTGTACTTCTGAACCACACACAAATTCAATTTCATTGCTTTCGGATAATAAGTTCTCCAGATCACTAATAATAACACAATTACTTGTTTCCATTTTTTTCTTTTGTTATACACTAAATTATCCAAAAATTCTTCAAAGCACAAGTACACTGCGCATGCATAAACTATGACAGCCGCTGGCAGAATGAAGCAACATTCTTGATCTTGCTTGTTTTACTTTAAAGTGCTGCCAGGTTAAGGTTATGTGATAGCACATTATTTAGGTTAAATATTATTGTTTTTAGCTGATACCCCATAGATTTAATATGACTTCAAATTAATTTTAAAACAGACCTTTTTCTTTTATTAGATAGCCTATTAATTTAATGTGTTATTTCAATAGTTTAAAGTTATTAATTTCTAATGGGACGCACTATTATCTTTAAATGGTACAACATATAAAATAGTTTGTATGTATGTGTATTTTTTTAATAATATATCATATTAAAATAAAAGGTTGCCTTATAGATAAGTAATAGTTTTCGTCCTATTGAAGATATATAGGAAAACATATTAAAACAATCCTTTTCTAATTGATTATATAGGAATTCCTATTAATTTTCGCCACATTAAAACAATAGTGGAAAAATTATTAAATAACGAAGACACATTTTTCTGGGTGTAGATGAATGCCCGTATGTAATTTCGTATGGTGACCCATCTGTGTAAGTTTGATTTTTGAAGTGGTTTCTCGCATATATTTCTACAACGGTTCATTGGACAGTAAAAATGATTATAACAAATTTCATGCGTTTCATATTCTGAAAACTTCTCAGTAGAATAAAAGCGTCTAGGACTGATTGCTTTTACAGTATACGCTAATAACCTAAATTTTTATATGACATGTTAACGCGTTCCCATGTAGTGACCAAATATGCAGTAAAAAACGAAATTTTTTTATAGCAACCCTACGAAAGAATTGCCCGATCTGTTTCATTTTCGAACTAAATTTTCCTTTTTTTAAAGGTGAACGCGCTCTCGAACTATCGTGTGGAAGGACGGACGGACGGACGGACGGAAAAGCAAAAATCAAAATAACTTTTAATTTTATGGATAGGTGTCTAATCCATTTTGCTCTATCATCATTATTTCTAGGTGTTACAAACGGAATGACAAATTTAGTATACCCTTTAGATATCAACTGGGTATAGAAAGGATTTTCCCTAGTATGAAACTACGTAATGCATAAAGATGCTTAGATCAAGACTTTTTGTGATAGTTAATTCAGAAAACAGGTTGCAATAAGTTGTTTGACATATGAAAATGATTGTAAAATTATTTGAATTAGACACAAGGCATTAGAATGTGTCCAAAATTAAGAACAAAGCCAATTTTTCCGAACAGTTTTGAAAAGATGAAAGTAAAATATCCTATTTAGGTTTTCAGTTACTGTTGTTGCCAGCTACAAAGACCTTAGTTAGAAGAAACAGGTAGTTTCAAAGAATGTAATAAAATTACTATAGCAACGGCTAAATTTCTTAAAAAAGCTAATGACTTGTTTGACGGTTAAAACAGTTATGTATTATTATAATAAAAACCCATTTAAATGTGGCTTTACGGAAAATAATAGCATTCAAAGTTATTTAGAAGAAATGAGAGTATATTTTCGAAATGTAAAAGTACGTTCAGAAGTACAAGTTTATTGTATAGATGGCATCACAGACATCAATATATAGACTGATAACAGCTCGGAGAAAGTGAAGCCAGCATAAAATATGCTTCTTATGTTGCGAGCGATTTGTGCTGCCTCAAAGTAAGAAAAATATTTCCAGAAGGGAAATTGTTATACATAAAAGGAAATTCTTCATTTCAATAATATATTATTTGTTTGATAATTCATCGTAATATTTCAAGCTAATAACAAAAATTGGATGCTTTAAAATTTAATTTTAACACGAAAGTGGTTTTTATTAATTAAAAAAAAAATCATATAGAAGATTAAATACATTATACCCATGAAAAAAAAAATTAATATTAAAAATATATACGAGTTTCCACCACACCTTGAAGGTATCGCAATTGGCGTGTTAATAATTTTTTTAGTGTATTTTTTTTTTTAACTTTAAAATCATTGTATGCACAAATTTAAGAAAAACTTAAGCGTATATATTTCACTAATATACACTGCTGTAATAATCACTCTCTCTGCTAATTTGTTTTAACTTTGCTCTTCGAAAACTGACGTTGATACCACAAACTAAAGTCACAAATTTTAGAAATACATCGTATTTATATAAAATAGGAGAACATGTGCCTACTTATATAATAACAAAAATAAGCATTCTGAAAAATACAGAATTTTTCCATAATATTCCATAAAATACAAATATTCTTTATTGACTACCAAATCACCTCCGCGCAAACAGTTTTAATATGGACGTATTGAAACAACTTTTCATTGAAATATGTTCTTATAAGGTATGCAAGAACGATTCATATTAGGCCAAACTTATTCGGGTATTTATATTAGTACCTACATAGATACCTGACGGATATGATAGATAATTCGCCTTTCAACCTGAGATGTGGAAGAGATGGCTTTATTCTGCTTATAGCGACTAAAATTATAATAAAGCTAAACAATGGGTTTTGTATTCTGACAGGATATTAACTATTTCGCTTTTTTATTTACCTATTCTAGTACTCACTATTTTTTTAAGATGCAAAATAAGCCACTCCTCAAGAAACATTAGGAATCTTACAGTACCCCTGCTTACCTCCGTTTTTCTGACTTCCTAATAATAATTCAAGATTGATAATATCGTCACTCACCCCTTCGCTTATCCAGAAAGTTTAATAAATAAATTTGAAACTGGAAAAACGTAAATACTTAAAATATTTTCTGAATATTTAGCAACAACTTAATTGAGAACTACGTACAGAATTAACTTTAAAAGAAAACTGAAAATTTCCCTTCATATTTATGTAATAACCCGCAACATGGCAGAAAATTTGGGATGTTTGCCCCTCTGATGGGTGCATATGCTGGCTTCAATAATTTTGTATGGGAAAGGTCTGAAGCTAGCAGTCTATATTATTGAAGTCTTTGGATGGCATTGTGCTTTCAACTAAATCCATTTTGAATTTACCTAAAGACATTTTGAAAAAATAAAAGAGAATGCTCTACTTAGCTCATGTTTTATCTCATAAGATCTAGAGGTGCAGCTTTAATTGACTTTAATTTAATTATAGAAAAACTTATGTTAATGAAAATAATAAATATCCGAATGCACACTGCGAATTACGAACCTGATGACGATAAGTTGATGATTAGTGCGTTGAATGATTTTGAAGAAGAAAGACGTCAAGCAACACCAAATTAATCAATATGAGAACAAGTTATCGTAATTGGAATTTGAGGCTATGGAATTACCAACTTTCATATACATTGAGCTGGAACTGAAGCTGATAATATTATAGATAATTCTTTAAGCTGCTTTGCTCATCTATTATAGAAAACTGCATGTAACAAATGTAAGATTTTATCTCGTAATGAAAGTGACTAACTTTATTTAAATACGAATATTTATTTGCTCGAAATCTCGGGCCTTGATTTTGTACCCTTATTTGAAAGCTATGTGTATGATATATAAAAAATATATTAAGTAAGTATTATCAATTTGTTTTACTTTACCTCTATTTTTGATGCGACAAGAATTTCTTTTTTAGAAATATTTAAACATATCCACAAAACCA
The DNA here is from genome assembly GCA_963924295.1 of Dioctria rufipes. NCBI lineage: Eukaryota > Metazoa > Arthropoda > Insecta > Diptera > Asilidae > Dioctria > Dioctria rufipes. Next base: position 106,478,782 of record OZ002741.1, on the reverse strand, counting down.
TATTTTAAACATATTAAAAGCGTTAACTGAACATACAAATAAATAAATAATTGAACTTAATAAATAAATAAGATGGTATAAGGAAAAGGAGGTTAGCCCCATCTCAGCTGAAATTTATGTGACGTCACTAGTTGAAAGTTTACAAGGAAATGTATGGAAAAAAATTTTAATCAAAGTTAATTTTACTAAAGGTTTTCTTGTGTTTTTTCTCTTTTTTTGTCTTACAGTGTTATTATTTACATTGTCTCTGTTAAATGATTTTATCTTAAAATACTTTCTACTCTACACCTAAAATATAATGTTGTTGTTATTGAAGCGTCTAGTTTAACAGAGTCTGCTTTTTCTAAAAGGTTTGTTATATAGCCTTCATTATACTTCATTATACATATATTCTAAATGCTTTTTCTTGGTAAAATAACTCACTGTAGGATGTTTTCGTGCTCCTTCAGACAACTCATCAATTCATGTATATGTAAAACTGGCAGTGGAAAGAGTTTTAGTAGCAAAACTTGCATCTAAATGTAATTGTTGTGCTATATAGCCACCCAGGTTCTCTAGAGCATCTTCATGCAATTCATAAAACTCTGGAATTTTAGTATAATCATAAAATGTTGAATTATTTCCTGAAATACATTCCTCTTCCTCCGGATCTTTTTCTAAGAGAATACCAGTCAATATATCCTATGAAGTCGCTACGTTTTCTTCTCTGTTTAAAACATTTTAGTTTAAGCTATAACTTGAATGCTTATATCAGATTTGCCTCTAATAATTCAATAATCTTACAAATACGAATAGGTACCTAGTATTACTATTGAAAATTACTTTAAATCAGAGGACACCAAAAACATTTAAATTATAAATTTTTTAATTAATTACCCAAAATGTATCCACGGAATCGATACATAAATTCAATGGCAGTTGGGTGTTTATGTAATCTACCTTTAGATCTAATTACCCCAAAAAAGTTCTCAAGAACGTCTTGGTTGAAACGATTCGTCAATATGTAATGAATATCATATTTTATCTGTAATTATTTAAACAGTTGTGATCTGCCCTATTGTTTTGAATAATACCCCTTTGAAACGGTAGCAACGTTGCTTCCTTGCTCACGCGTAAAGTTTTTACAGACTCTGTCATATACCCTAGATGAAATCATAGGGGTATACTAAGTTTGTCATTCCGTTTGTAACACCTCGAAATAATGATGGTAGAGCAAAATGGATTGGACACCCATTCATAATATTAAAAGTTATTTCGATTTTTGCATGTCCGTCCGTCCGTCCATCTGTCCGTCCGTCCGTCCGTCCATCTGTCCGTCCGTCCGTCCATCTGTCCGTCCGTCCGTCCATCTGTCCGTCCGTCCGTCCGTCTGTCCGTCCGTCCGTCGGTGCGCACGATAACTCGAGAACGCGTATACATAAAGAGCTGAAATTTTGTACACGGACTTTAAAAAAAAAAGTAAAATCAAGTTCGAAAATGAGACAAATCGGGCAACTCCTTCGTGGGGTTGCCATATAAAAATTTCGTATTCCGCTATATATTTGGACACTGCCTGAGAACGCATCGACGTAGAGAGCTGAAATTTCGTACATGATGTTTTTACTACATTAGCAAATAAAATGTCAAAAATGGACTAAATCGGGCAACTCCTTCTTGGTGTTGCCATATAAAAATTTTGGTTTTTTACGTATACTTTTAAAACGATCAGTCCAAGACATTTTTATTGTACTAAAAACTTCTGCAGAATACGAAATCCTATAAAATTGGTTATTACCATTTTTTCTGTGCGACAAACTGTTCTAGAAATATATGCGAAAAACAACTTCAAAAATCAAACTCGCATAGATCGGTGACCATACGAAATTTAATACGGGCATTCATCTAGGGTATCATAAGAATTGGTCTTAGACCAATTCTAGCTTTTTTACTTGTTTTATTAAGAAGGTGGTGTTACTTTTTAATCTCAAGACTGAACGTCTCTCAGTTACTCGTGTATCACTGTATCGCTGCAACTCTGGAGTTAAGCCAGAAACACAATGTGATGCAGTGCAGCGCTGCAGCAGTGTACGCATTGTAAAGTGCACTGAAAACATTGCAGTGCTTTGACAATCATTTTTTGAAGATTTCAAATATGTGTAAGTTCTTTGTATTGTAGATTTATTATTTTGAGAAAAGCTCTACCAGTCTTTCATGTAATGTCTTTTTAAAATTAATTAATCAATTTAAAATTGAGCACTTTGTTTATTCTGTGGTATTTAACAAATGTCAACTGATGCAGTGTGCAGTTGTTTAGAAATTAGCCCTAACAATGGAGTATATGTGAATTGCCGCATGGTATTAAATTTCAATCCTGTGCAGTGCACTGCACTGCATCGCATTGCGTTTCAAGCTTTAACAAGTAAAAAAGCTAGAATTAGTCTAAGACCAAATCTTACGATACCCTAGATGAATGCCCGTATATAATTTCAGAAATAGTGGAATGGTTGGTCGGATAGTAAAAATAGTTATAACCAGTTTCAAACCATTTGATATTCTGAAGAACTTTTCATTACAACAAAATCCTCTAGGACTTTCACAGTCTACGTACAAAACATAAATTTTTTTATGGCAGCACCAAAAAGGGGTCACCCGATTTAGTCCATTTTGCTAGGAAAACATCATGTACCAAATTTCAGCTCTCTATGAAACGTTTTCTTAGGCAGTGTCTAAATATATAGTTAAAAACGAAATTTTTGTATGGCAACCTCACGAAGGAGTTGCCGGATTTGTCTCATTTCCGAACTTAATTTTACTTTTTTTTTTAAAGTCCGTGTACAAAAGTTCAGCCCTCTAATTATACGCATTCTCGAGCTATCGTGACAGATAGACAGACAGACAGACAGACGGACGGACGGACAGACGGGCATGCAAAAATCATTATGTGCGGGTGTCCAACCCATTTTGCTCTACCATCATTATTTCTGTGCGTTACAAATGGATTGACGAACTTATGATTTCATCAATGTTATAAAAATATCAAACCAATCATTCAGTGTTTTGATCAAATCTGAACATTCTAGAGCATTCATAATTGTGCATTTTCCTAGAGTTATCGAACGTTTAATACAACTAGAAACAAATTGGGGGAACAGTTGAATAGCATATTTTAATTTTTGTTTCCTCAACGGTTGATCCTACGACAAAAATTGCTGAAACAAATTTGAAGAAGACTAAGTTCCCTAAATTTTTTGTATAAACACTTTTTTTTATATGTGTGATATGTAACTAGTTATAGCAGCGGAAGCGTGAGCATTTAATAATAAAATATATGTCAAGTACCCCTCATACAGGCTTAGGACAGGAGGTGATAGTAGTCAACACTTGAGCAAACATTTAGATAAAAAATCATCAGCGCGATGATTGGGCGATATCTTCCAGTTATCTGCTTGGGAATACTTAATAATAAAACAGCAAAACGAATGAGATTTTCCTCGAAAAGGACACGATAACCAAGGGCGTACTAATCTCCTGAAATACCTTCTTATGTGTATTTTTACCTGAAGGTTTAGGTTTGTTCATTCTGGTTTAATAAGCGTTGGGCTTAAGTTATAGTGATGTTTATTATATATATAATATATAATTCTGTACTTCTCTCGTTAGTGAAGCTATAATTCAAAATTATCTAATTACTTCTATTACTATCGCGATATTCTTGGAACATTTTGGCGATATCACTTTCCTCCCTTCCAGGCAATGCTCATCATCTCAACATGATTCCTCGGCGATATCTTTCTCTTCCCTCTTCCCTAGATGATTTGAAAGAAATTCATCCTTCTCGAATGATGTGCTTCCGCAATGTAGAATATGCTAGTCTTTCGCTATAAATCGTATTCACGTAGAGAGCTGAAATTTTGCACACGGGCTTCTTATAAAAAATAGTAAATTTAAAATTGAAAATGGCCCAAATCGGTTACTTCTTTGTAGGGTTGCCATATAAAAATTTTGATTTCCACTATATATTTGGACACTGCTAGAGAATGCGTCAACATAGAGAGCTGTAATTTTCTACATGGTGTTTGCATAGTAATAGTAAAAAAGTTTTAAAAATGGACTAAATCGGGCAATCCCATGCTGGTGTTGCCATATCAAAATTTTGGCTTTCAACGTATAGTATACTGTAAAAACGAGTTCTAGTCCTTGTAATTTTTATTCTATTGAAAAGCTCTTCAAAATATGAAATCCTATGAAATTGGTTATAAACATTTTTACCGTCTGACGAACTAAAAATATATGCGGAAAAACCACTTCGAAAATCAAACTTGCACATATGGGTGACCATACGAAATTACATACGGGCATTTGTTGGGTTTGGACAAATTCTACTTTTCTTACTCGCTCCTTATAGGATCCGAGAATTAAAAAAATAATTGTGGGCACAGCACCCGTTTTTTTTTATTTAAAGGTGTGTTAAGGAACTGGCTCTGAATAGAATAAACACTATCATCAAAATGAGCTAAGCATATTTTTAATATTCACTTTTACACCTTTCCCATAACCATTTAACTACGCACTTTTGTTAGTTCCTTGGTTTTAGGAAAATGAAAATATTTCACTTTTGCAGTTGAATTTTTTGCACTTTTTATGCAATTAAAAACTCAACTCGATTTATTTGCTTACGGTTTCTTCACATCTGTCAAACTTCTTTTAGGTAATGACGTGATGATAAAAAAAAAGTGTTTCTCGGATACTGAGATGGAACATATCTACCATGACCACACACCACAAACAAAAGATTTCGTGCCAAATATACATATCGGGCTCTGAAGGGACCGTAAATCACTTAAAATTTGAGATGATGATAAGCATCCCATGGTGATGACCACCCATGTCCCAATCTCCATACAAAAATTTCGTTTTTAACGACATATTTGGACACTGCAGGAGAACGCGTCAACGTAGAGAGCTGAATTTTATATACAGTCTTTTTATAAAAATAGTAAATAGAATTTCAAAAAGGTGCTAAATCGGGTAATTCCTTCTTGGTGTTGCCATAATAAAATTTGGGTTATTTACGTATACTGTGAAAACGATCAGTCCTAGACATTTTTATTGTACTAAAAACTTCTGTAAAATATGAAATCCTATAAGTATAAAATTCGTGATAATCATTTTTTTCTATCTGACGAGCTGTTCTAGAAATATATACGAAAAACCACTTCGAAAATAAAACTTGCACATATGGGTAACCATACGAAATTACATAGATGAATGCCCTTATGTAATTTAGGGTATCATAAGAATTGATCTTAAACCAATTCTAGCTTTTTACTTATTATTTAATAAAATGGTTCAACTATTGCATTTCGTCTATAGTAACAAAGAGGAAAAACTATTCCGTATAACTGTAAAATAATAGAACTATTTCAGCTTTTAAGCAATAACATTGACTTTAAGTAAAAATGTGTCGTTCATTGTATTTTCTTTTACAACGATAAAGAGAAAAAATTATTCAAATTAGTTAAAAAAAGGCAAGAACTTACATGATCATTGTTGGGGATTCATCTAAGGGGCTCCTCCGAGATGGTCCGCTTGCCACTGTAAAAAAAATATCTTCTTTCTGATTAAAAAAAAAAAAAAATTAAGCAATAATGGATAAAGATCCTGACATTTATGTGTGGTACGGTAATGTCAGCAGCTGCAGCAAAAATTTGTTCCGGAGTACCAATTTCCTGACAAATTTGTTATTTCATGTCGGCTATTTTGGCAGATATTCTTGAAGAGGTCCTAGCAATAATTACGGTAATTCATTGTATATCCATTGGCAGCAAAGAAGTATTAATCGAAATGAAAGTGAAGCTTAAGGGGGCCAACCACTAGCATATCTGCATGTCACACCTAGAGGTATGTCATACTCATTTGAGGTATGCACATACAAATTTGGGCATACTAAATGCCCATCCACTAGAATACAGGTGTGGCATGCATCAGAAACTTCATTAGAGTAGAGATATTGAATTAAATACATGTGACGCGTTAATCAAAGTACTGAAAGATAACATTAAGGTAAGTACTAGTTTTTGATTATATAAATAATTTTGTTATGCTTTGCAGAATCACTCACCCTTCGAAACAGTAACTCAAAATAAAATTCAGTAAAATTTTAATAAATCAAATATACTTCAGCGAATAATAAAATAAAATAAATAAAAATAAAATAATCAAAAAAAAAAAAACACGAATTGTATAAATTGTACTTGGGGTCTTGTAGTTATCCTATAAAAGTGTTATGACCCTGCTCTGATCGAGCTGTAATTACTTGGTTGCTTAATATTCAAACTTTTTGTGATGAACTTGTTTCTGGTAGTGTTGGTGAGTAAGAATAAAAGTCAACATTTGGAGTAGGCATAACTACAGTATTAGTACTAACTAATAGACGACGTGGAAGCAGCATCTGGTGACTCACAATACGACTTGAACTTCGAACATATTTTCTCAACGACTCGGTTTGATTTGCTGCAATGCTATGTTCTTCCAATTTTCTCAGACGTCCTTGAAAAAGAATGTCATCAATTGCCTTCTTCGCAAAAAGTTTTTAATCTGTACCAAACTGTCCGTACTCCACCCCCCCCCCCCCCCAATTCTGGCAGTTTTTTCCGCTTCTTATAAAATCTAGTTGGTCAAAATACAATAAAGATGTTCCATAGATGTCATCAATCTCGGCCCCAGATTTTTCGCTCTTCTTTATTTTCTTTAATTCACGACGATAGCTACACCTTACACTATTTAATTTTCTTTTTACAGTTTGTCTATTTGCGAGTGGTTCTATTTCTCTTAATTTAGGAACTAATTTATCGTAACTGTCATCTCTTAGTTGCTTATTTTTGTAATTATTTTTATATAAATCAATAAATTCACTCCAAAATTGCTCTGTTCCACCAATAACCACTGAAATTTTAATTTGAGCGCACGTACTCTTTAAAAGTAACTGATGTATGCGCAAGCTTTGCCATTCACTGATATATCGGTGTGTCATGTAATGAATTATGCGCATACGGCATGATGAATATTAAAATTTTTGGATTTTCATCATACATGCATGCGCATGCCATCATACCTATCCATCCACTTGCGAATCTGCATATCATACATTGTGAATGAAATGCATGTATGGTAGTGGATGGGCCGCTTTATATGTGTTGTATGATGCAGTGAATTGCTTTCGAACCAATTCCACGTTCTTTAGGAAAACATGTCAGAAAGATTGTCGGCTTGAAGAGCAGCAGCATAGCAATATCATCCTGAGATAATAAACGGACGATGGTTGAAGACAATCGTAAGTGTATTATGCTCTAAGAGTTTTATGTGGGCCATGCGATCACTTTGAAAGCTATGTAGCGATTTTAGAGGTATCTGAACACCTGTGCAGAAATATCCACGCCAAAGGTGTATGTTTCATTTTATTAGTATTCTGCCTCGTTCTAATCCAAAATTTCAGACTTTTCCAGATTCAACTTCGAATATGTAACTTGTTTTAAACAAAACTTTCCGATCAGATTTTATTTATTTTTTTAAATTTTACAAAAACAGTTCCAAGACTAACTTTCACTCTTCTTTTTTTTAACCAAACTCGCTATTATCTGTCAAATCTCACCATTCGCTCTTCTTAATTTTTTCATTTTCCGGAATCTTTCTTGACGAATTTCGTGCTATCAGCCAACGTGAAATAAGTACTTGGCGGTCCGTGCGACACCCAACAAATGTCACCAGGATAGTTAGAAGAATGTTCCAGGTGTAACGGATTATTTGATGCCGGATTTACATGCAACCATAGCAAAACTAACTTAATTTCGCTTATAGTAATGCAAAACGGTTAATGTAACCATGTATCATAAACTGATTGCGGTGTGTGCGCACTAAAAGTATGCGACGTACTTAGTAGGTATAGTAGTTTGTTACAGAATTCTATGAAAAAGAAATAGACATATTTGTTCTTTGTTTTCGCTAGATATAAAGCCGGTCACACACCGAGATGATGACTATCACTAAGGCCGATCACACACTTAGATGATAAATATCACGAAGTGATATGTCACAAAGAGACTCAGTTCGAATTATAATATTTAAGATTCATCGTAATAATAGCTCTACTACGCGCATTCTGAAGAATAATAGAATAAACAATATATATTCAAACAGGATCAGGAGTATATCTCTTGGCGTAATTCCTTTTACGTAGTTCAGTATAAATTCAACTTTCCGCTAAAGAGGTGCATCATTAAAATATGGAAAAGTACATCGTTCTTTACGAACTTTACGAAAAATTTCTTAATACTGACAAAATTTAAAAAACCGACCTGGTTGTAGAAGCAATTGAAAGACACTGTTGTCTGCGGAATTTCAATTTATCGAAATACAGCAAAAGAGGAAGGACTGAAATGCTTCGAGTGAAGAAGCAAACCAGATGCCTTATACAAGTACCTAATACAAAAACTTTTATTTTTGATTTTAAATTTTTATTCACTAAAAAGAAAAATTATTGTCGAAAAATTAGTTGGGCTATGTTATCTTTCTTATAAATAAATGCCTCAGCTTTATAGCCTGTTTTTGTTTTGTTAACATCCACCATTTAAGCCATTTAAATTACGGACTTAATTTTGATACGAAAATTTATTTCCTGGTATGATACTCCTTCGTGTAATCGAACGATATGAAATGCAGGATGTTTTTATAATACTGCATCTATATATTGAGCCTTCATCACAACATATTGCAGTCCACTGAATTTTCCGCCTATCCCCAGCGTATGTCTGGTATACGGATGTGTACAAAACTTATATGGGTATCGGGGGCGGGATATGGAGATGCTTGGGATATCATTGAGCATGGGAGCCATGGTACAGTGTTCCAGGTCGAGTTTTATGCCACATTGGCCTGGGCCTACAACAGTCTAAAGAATTATCTTAGCAATAAAAGCATCTTTATCTTCTCCGATAGTCACGCAGCAATTAGAGCTATGTCAACTTCCGCGGGAAACCAAAGCTTGTTTGGGAATTCCAAAGCACCCTTGGCAAACTTAGTATATTGACTTAGCCTGATCTGGATGCCGGACATCAAGGCTTCCTAGGACTAAGCCGTGCCAAGCGTTTCATGGTGCTTTCGGGCTATGGAAAGAGAAAGAGTGCCTCTACTGAGGTATAGTTGGACAGATATTAGACTCTTAAATAGGGGCACTTTCCTTGGCGGCACACCTCTATCAAAATCTGAACCCTTAACTTATTCGATTACAGATCACTGTTAATTGAGGAAGTACCGTTTTACTATTGGCGTGGGCTCTGATGCCATTTGCAGACATTTTTTTGGAGGATAATGTGACTACTTTATATATTTTTTTGTGAATGGCCAGCGTTAGCTAAACGTAGAATCGCAACGTTTAGTAAACCATAGTTAGACCCTGGTGAGTAGGTGGTTGGACTGCACCACGGGCTCTTAAATCTACTCAAGGGGACTGATTTGCTTTATGAAGATGGAAGGGTTAACATAATAAGCCTTTGCAGTGGACACATTATTTTACTACTCCTCATCTATCTTTTTAAGCAACCAACTACCAATAAAGCTTTAGTTATATAAGCAATCATATAGAAATTAAGAAAAATCGATAGGTATATTAATACTAAATTCACAGTAAGCTGCATCCAACTCTCTTACGTGCAAGATTTCGTTAGAAAAAGAAAAATCCCTTATAAATTAAGACAGTGTCTATAATGTAGAGATCTACTGCTCACAAATAGCCCTCAAAAGTGAGATTCTTCTCGTTTAAATTGAGGTTTCAAATGTGCTTGATTAATTTAAATCTCGGCACTGATTAAGGGCTGACCGTCAAACGGAATCCCAAACAAATTCCCACTTCTCACGTAAGAGGATTGCGCCAAGATGTTTATTTTCTTTGCAAACATTAAGGCTTCTGCCCTTTCCAATTCCACAGGCTACAATACCATGTCGGTTGCTAAAAAACAAACAAAACATACTCCCAAGTGTATGTGTTCTCATGCTGTGCTCGAAATTGATCAGAGGATTCCCTGCCGTTTGAACTATGATGCGATATGTCATCATATTTCTGTGTGTTTTGAACCAGTGTATCCACCACCATTACCAGCCATTCGGAGAGAAGCTTCAGATGGCTATAATATCCCAAGCAATATATGATGCCCCTAGGATCATTTTATTTCAGATTAGAATGAGAAGACTCAACTGAATTCAGGGCTCGATGATGCTATACTCGTAGTTGTTGCCCGTTAGTTACTGGCCGCCACTGCTTTGATATTTGCTAGAAAATTTATCACAATGCGAATAATGTAACTCATTTTATTTTATTTTGTTTTATTTTTTAAATTTAATTATTTAAACGCAAGGTAGCCTTTTATCCTATCCACATTTTCTCAAAATATTATAAAAACTCCCACTGAGACTCTACTTTTGACTGTATTTAAAGAGTGAATTTTAAAGCAAGCAAAGCAGGGATTTTTTTCAGTCGGTGCCTATATTTTAGTGGATGATAGTGACATAGTATCTGGTAACTTCTTTATCGATGAGCTTTAAGAAATTTGTAAAAAGAAGGTGAAGAGGAAATGCGCTTTTTGAGTTCCACAATTTGGATTTGACATGGATGTCTTAATCTATACCTTCAGCTTACATTCACAGGAAGTTCGCACCAGCAGGCAATAATCTATAATTCGACAATCGCATGGTTGTGAAAGTTGATGTAGGACGGCGGTTTTGTTTTTCCTTGGTGATAACTGTCCATAGAATTTGTATTTTTAATTCGGATTCAATCTCGATGGGTAATTTGTTTCTATTACCTTATTATCAAAATACTTATCTTATTATCAAAATATGTATTTTCAATTGTTTTCTTTTTTCACTTTTTTTACATTAATTTCAAAACTGTTGTGGACGTCTTGTAGCCTTGTATAATAATTGTATGCCATTGTAGTTATTTTTAGAGTCTTCATTGTATCTTTTGCACACATTGACTTCTTTATGATTGTATTTTATTTAACTTAGATAGTGATTTTTCCTCTTGGGAATAAGTAGCTACACATTAATATTATACTTGTTCAAGTAGGCAATTTGTTGGATTCTCTGGCACAACAGCAGAAACGAACATATTTTTTATTTGTTATTCCATCATACAACCCATTTGATTTTGGGTGGTAAGTTTCAAGTCTTGTTTCGACTCAAATACCGAAATTGAGTGACTCGAAAAAAAAAGAAAAATGGGAAGAAATGAAAAAATGAAAAATAGAGATAAATAGAAAAAAATGTCAAAAATCAGATTAATTTGAAACAAATCGAACCTGTGTAAGCTTGCAGTGGGCTGAAAAAAGTAAAAATAAGCGTTTCGTATCGGAAGAAAGCTTATGCTCTTCAGTACGGCTTGGTTTCTGCCTGCCGTAGACGCTTAACAGTGATCAAATTGATATTGCCTCATATAAACTCAAAATAAATTCTAGGTGTTGCAATTCTCCTATATTCCACCACAGAGGAAGAAACAAGATTACTATTAAAAAAAAATTCCTATTTTTCGATACTTTTTCATTTTTAATTTCTTTCCATTTTTAAATCCTTTATATTACCTTAACCGCCGGGCTTGTCCGCAGACTTAGAAAGTCAAAATTGTCCCACTTCCCGGTATCCAATTGAGCTGAAGTTTTCCACATTGATTTGTCGTCGATGACAATAGACTTTGGCATCACACATACAAGCACACACACAATCACATACATCCACACATGCGCACGCGCAAGCACGCACGAACGCACGCACACACAAACACACACACACACATCATTATTAAAGGGAAAAACAATAGATATTTTAACGACTTTTCGAAATTTTTAATATTTTTACCGTTGGCTCTGGGCTAATGGACAAAAAGTATTGCAATCAACCAGCGTTGGAAGAGATGGAGCGTTTGCGGGAACTTACTTCATATCGAAATATCAACTAATATCTACAAAATCGATATAGAAAGACTGAAGAAACAAACGATTTTCCTTATATTTAGAATTAATGTGATGATATGTTATGTAAATCAGGGGAATATTGTGTGATACAAGAAAATAGTCAAGAAAAAAACACAAAAATTTAAATAAACATTAATCGCCTCGTATATAAAGGATTTATTTGTACGGGTTGATTTTTTTATATTTTTAATTTGTTTTTTCGAGTCACTCAATTTCGCTATGTGGGACCTGTTGATGAGTCAAAATCAAGACTTGAAAATTGCCACCCAAAATCAAATGGGTTGTGTGATGGAATAACAAATAAAAAGTTTGCTCGTTTTTGGTGTTGTGCTGGAGAATCCAAAAATACCCTTCTTGAACAGGTATAAAGTTTACCTGGTAATAAATCATAGTAATCTTTTTAATATTATATAAGTTAATAGTAAGGGCACAATCTACAAGAAAAAACTTATTAAGTGTTGGAGTGGAAGTCGGTAATGAGAATTGTGATCTAAGTAATGTCTTCGATTGCGACTTTACTTTGTTTGCGTTGGCTTCCCCGGAGATTCAATAATGCCCTGAATCGCGTACATGGGGTACACTTATACTGCTTTGGCTTGGAAGAAAAAATACACACAAGAAATATTATTAAATAGGTAATTTTTTATTCAGTTATAAAAAAAAGTTACGAAAAGTCACTCTTTGAATACCTTTCTCTGTGAACATAGCATTTCCCATCCAATGATTCCATGACTTGCACGCCTTGATGTAGTAAATGAACGTTCAATGTTACATGTTCATGCTGAAATAGTTACGCCAATTTTGATTGTCTCGCATACAGCTGGGTAAAACTGGGCGGTTTGAGCAATCAAAATGTGCGTCCTCAAGGGGATTCGTTTAAGCTCGCATCACTCGTATCATTTTCCTTACACATCTCTTACTACGTGGTCGCTTCGGCAATAAAATTCTGTAGAATATCTCTGTAAAAATTCTGTATACATATCTTCTGTAATGGCTAAAAATGAAGGTTTATCCAAATTTCTTATATTTTCAAGGTAGAGTTGTATAAGTGAAAATGCTTATTTGTGCGTAGAAGAAATTCGATCTCTCAGAGATAAGATCAGAGAGTCTACGTATGGAATGAAGGTAGATATTCTGAAGAATTCTTTAATATTTTCAGACGGATGATATGATTTGTGGCTCTGCCGTGAGTTCCGTCGAGGCATTAGTGCGATGAGATTGAAGCTCGTCGGTTAATATATTTAGGCGATCGTATATTGCCCTAATGTGCATATTCACTTGTTGTAGTTGGTTGCACACGGGCTCGAATTTGGGGGAATATGCAGCAATCACGAAAGCGTCACAATGTTGTTAGAGTTGTTGCAGTTGTGTACAGCTGATATGATTTGGTTTTAGTTTGCCAGTTTGGCGCATATCCATCATTGTCAGTGGGCAGTAGCGGCCGCGATCATTAGTACTCAGGACAACGCGATAGCGGTAAATGAAGTGAGTGGAATACACACGGGGATTTTTATACTCTTTATGAAGATTTGTGATTGAATGAGAAGCGATTTTACAGATTCTGCCGGATAACAAGTTGATTCGATGAAGTTCTAGGTTTAATTTGATATGATATACAGAAGTGAGAATTTTCTTAGTTGCCGTCTTCACTTTTCCCAGCTTCTATTTCATCTCATATTAAGGCTGAAACACCGACGCCGTAGCAGTAGATGCTTAAATTCGTATCATCTGAATTTCGTTATTATAAAGTCGCCAAACTTTGATTATTGCATAAATCAGTGGGATTCATAATCGGTTTTATAGTATGCATGTCAAATCAAATTTATTAATATGATGTATACCGAGATGCCCCCCCCCCCCCCCCCGAAAATAATTCTTCCGGCGCCCATGTGTCGTACTTAAACGTTGGTGTCTTTTGGATAATCGGACGACATAAAAATTTTGAAAAAAAAAAAATTTTGCAACATCCGTAAAATTAAAACGAGAGATGAAGTGGATGAATAAAACCTAAGAGATGCATCATATGTCATTTAAAATAAAGGAGTCTGCTCTGGTTGCGAAAGAGTAAAACGATTTCACCAAAAAATACATGAGCTAGACAACTGAGTAGAGGAGCAGATATTAATTATTTTGATGAATTTTACTGGAACTCCGATTTAAGAATTTTTTTTTGTGACCAGAAGAAGAAACCCGTTAACGAGAATAATGCGATAACATATTTAGGGAGGGGAAGTCATTTCGAACTATGGGAATCAATAAAAAATCTGAAATATGGGATATGTTCAGTCCTCGCATACATATGTAGGATTCCACAATGAATTTCCTGCTATTAAAGATGTTCACACAGCTTTAATGCAGCAAGCAGAGCAATATTGCCTTGATGTACTTCCAGCTTCACGTTGAATCTACCTAAAATACAAAAAGTAAAACACAAAGAATCACTCAAATAAAATTATTTAAAAAACTAATAGAACACTTATTTAATTAAAGCGTCTTTTATATGAGTTCTTAGTTAAAAAGAACTAAGCAGATCCCTTCTAAAAAAATTCCATAATTCCACGCCGCATAAGAAGTTGCCACCATTTGATCTAAAAGGAGAAAATAATCTAAAAATCCACTTACAAATAATTAGAAACTTATCCATGTATACTTACCTCCGTATATTTAGAAGTTTAAGATGACAGCCATTGACACTACGTTAGCCAGCTGTTTTCGCCTCAAATAAAATTCAAGCAAACTTCTCTAGGGCAACACCAAGAGGCGAAACAGACGTAACTGGTTATAGCGGTTGTATAAAGCCGACGAAATTCAGGAGATGGCAACATTCTTTTGGCAGAGTTAATCTGTATGAGAGTTGATCTGAGTTTAAAGAATCGTGTTTTCTACCTTTTTTACAAAAGATAATTCTGGTCAGAGATAACCTGAGCTTCCTATCAAATAGAAGATAATTCAGATCAGGAATTACCTGAGCTTTCTATCCTATCATACAGAAGATAATTCTGATCAGGCATAACCTGAGTATCCTATTCTTTCTATACAAGCATTTTGCTACCCTTGTGCTCTCACGCGCTGGCAAGAAACATTTTGCTACCCTTCTGTTTTCACGCAGTGGCAGTGTCAGTTGTACTATTGAAGTTTATTCTGTTGACAGATAATTAATTCTGTTATTCTTCTTCTTTCAGACCAAATAACACAACGGTGGCGGACTGCGTGATCAGCGTTGATTGGTTTCATTTGAGTTTTATTGAATTGTGGTTAGTAGTCTTAAGTTTTTGTTTAGAATTGAATTTTGTAATATTAGGTTTAGCAAAGTGAATTATACACTTGCATTGAAATTGTTAATAAATTTTATATTATTTTATATTTGAACTATTAAAAAGACTGAGTTGTCCTTTACACCGGCTCTGCTCCCTCACGTTCGAGACTAGATCTCACAAACTATATTTTCTCAAAATTATTCCAATTGAAATTTGAGCAAATTTATTTTATGAATCAGTAACATAAAATGTTTGTACATTTTATTACGAGTTCTAGATATTATTTTCTAAACAGATCACTTGATGGGAATAATAAAAATGCAGAGCAATCTGATTTCAATAGTATTGGTAATGTAAATAAACAAATGAATATGTTTCCTTGTATCCCAAATTTCTTGAATTTGAAATTTTTTCATGCTGAATTAATTTATTTAATGATATTGTATTTTTGTATGCTTTATTGACAAGATTCTTTTTTCTCACCCCTTAAACTCTCTTAATGATGAATGAACCCA
This sequence comes from Dioctria rufipes, assembly GCA_963924295.1. NCBI lineage: Eukaryota > Metazoa > Arthropoda > Insecta > Diptera > Asilidae > Dioctria > Dioctria rufipes. The sequence goes on along the minus strand of OZ002741.1, from coordinate 106,463,008 downwards.
TATTTAACTTGATAAAAGATGAAATTGGACCTACAGTTTCACATTGATTCCAAACCACAGAATAAAATATTAGCGGAATATTACAGAGTCCCCATAGAATTATTTTATAAGTATCAGAACCAGCTTAATACAGCTTACTGTAGTGACACGTTTAATAGATAAATGGTCAAAAATACATGCTTTAGTCGGTGTTAGTATTAGTATGTTAAAATAAACATAAAGCGAACAAATAGAAGAAAAATATATTATATAGACTTTTTTTAAAACATGCTTAGAAACGACAACAAGAACAGTAACAGTAACGCACATTCGATTAGTAGGTTCGTACGTGCTGAAGTTAGACCTTGAGGTGTTTATATCCAACAGAGTAAGCCCTCTCAATTGTGCCTCCTATCACGAAAAGAGATTTTGCTAACCAACAACGGAGAATCAATATTCGCGTTTAACAGCTGATGCACGAAAGTTACATTGGCAACTATGCGACGTTTCGCAAGCGAGTGTATATTATAAAGCTTCAAACGATCCTCATAGGGCGGAAGAATTAATGAATTATTCCAGAGTAGGTGCCTGAGAGCAAATCGTAGGAAATTCCGTTGAACAGACTCGATACGGTCGATGAGTGTACCGTAAAATGGAGACCAGACCTGGCTAGCGTATTCAAGAAGTGGTCTTACAAAGCAAGTGTACAAACGCAATGTCATGGTAGGATTTTAGAACTCTCGGCACCAAGGTTTTATAAAGCCCAGCATAGAACTACTCTTTGATACCATATAGTTTATGTGGGAGATGAAATTCAATCTATGGTTACATTTGATACCCAAGTTACAAACAGCACCCACACTGCGAATCGAGGAATTCGAGAACACATAATCGTAAGAAATTGGTTTCTGATTCCTGCGAAAAGTCATAACCTCACATTTGTCTATATTGAGTATCAAGTTATTGCTTTTACACCAATCGTAAAATCTGTGAAGGTCACTGTGTATCTGCTCACAAATCGTTAAAAGATTTAATCTGGGCGAAAAGTCTATTGTCGTCAGCATAAATCAAGACTTTACAGTGCCTCACAATAGACACAATATCGTCAGTAAATAGAATAAAGAACAACAGTCCTAAATGACTCCCTTGAGGTTTGCTCTGTTATCTAAATAAGATTCCGTCCATTTAAGAAATGCTAGAGGAAACCCACACAGTTCCATTTTAAAGAGTATCATGGAGTGAGATAACTTGTCGAACGCTTTACTAAAGTCTGTATAAATACAATCTGTCTGGTAGCCTTTTGCAAATCCGCCAAATTCCAACAAGTTAGTGGTTGTAGATCTGCCTGAAATAAACCCATGTTGCATGCTTTGAATATAGTCGTCATAAAGTTAGGAGGAAAGCTCTTTGAACTTATTATATGCTCTTTATTGAACCATGGCGGTGATGTTTTAGTCAACCGCTGACGCTCACTGGGAACATAAGAAGAAAATAAATCGAAAAGAATTATATAAAACTTAGAAACGTCTTGATCAACGCTATAACAAGATAGCAGTGTGTTGAAATCAATAGAGGCAAGTCCACTAGAAAATTCCTAGACGTCAGCTTTTCTAATATTGAAAAAGGATTGTGCTTCGTCACAATTTGTTAAGTTTTTGGTTTCATAGCGATATGTTATTAGTAGAGGGGCGATATTTGCCAAGAGTACACATTCTAACTGAGCTAGGTTCATCTAATAAGTTACTCGCGTCAATAGAAAACACCAGGTCTAATTGCCTACCCATGTCATTCTTAACATTACTGATTTGGCTGAGACCAAGAAATAAAATAGTGTCAAGGGAAAGTTATTCCCTTGTTGTCAAATTATTAAGTGCATGATAGTCAGCGTCATCTTCATTAAATACCCATTGTATATTGGGTAAGTTAAAATCACCAATAAGTAGTAATTCGTCAAGAGGAGCCATCTACCATGGATAAAAGTAGTTGTTTGTTAAAATGAGTAGGTCATAAATATTCTGACTTTTGTCATCAACAATATTTACGGAGTCTGGAGGAATATAGTAACAAAATACGTATAACTGATATTTTAAGGGAGACAACATGAGAGCGATAAGTTCGATGTCGAGAGTATTGGAGAAATAGAGAAGCTCAATTTGACTGCAATAAAGGCTGTTTTTATAAGCGAGGAGTACGCCACCGCCACGAGCTTCAGAATCAGTATGTCTATCTCTTCTAAAAATTTGATAAGAATTGTCAAGGATTTCAGCATCGCGAAAGCCATGATGCAGCCAAGTTTCAGTGAAAGCAACTATATCAAAACAATTTGCAACAGAGGATTTGAAGATTTGTGCAGTTTTTACGTTTTGATAGTAAGGTGAGAGCGGTTTGAGTTTTTTGACATATTGCTACTTATTTTAACTGTATTACTAAGTTGGCGCCCAGAAGGTATGAATAGTTTAGTAGAAGCGCCAGAAAGCCAAAATGTGGGATCCAATCACCTGTCCTGCACAATCGCTGAGACAGTTAAAACAAAGGATGCAACCGGTTTAGAGCATTTACTAATTTTTTGACAAGAAATAACATCCGTTGCGATATTTTTGGACTTAAGATACTTCAAGATGTCCTCACACGTTTCTGGAGAGAAACGGGTGATGCAAACACACAAAGGTTTTTTATGTTAACTGGATCACAGTTCCCTGTAGATTGAACTGAGTCCTGATTTGAGTGAGTCGCTTTATTTGGATTATGGTGGCCTCTGCGACGGTTCCTCTGGTTTGAAGCTAGTTTACTACTATGAGCATAAGATACAGGAGCGTTAGAGTTAGAGTCTACTCCCTGCTGCACGGTAGGTAATGGTTGAGAGTCAGAGTGAGACGATTTCTTATCCCCTGGAGCCAACTTCCTGACATTATTTACCATGGAGCTGATTAACCTTGAGTTCTCGGAAACTGTAGATGACAAAGTAGCGTATTGTTTGAACTCTGAAGGACAGACGGAGGGTCATCTTTGGAAAGCAGTGCATGAATATCAACTAGAGAGTCAACAAATTTTGAATCTTTAAAGATAGGTTATGTGATTTTTCGAGCAATTTATCTGATTTCATGCTTAGTACATCCACAATATTAAGCAGTTTGTCAATTTTACCATTTAAGGTATTAAGGTCTTCGGGAAATACTTCAAGACCAGTGGTGAGTAATGTATTGTTCTTAGTGAATGATGTGGTTATTATGTGTTATGACTTATCAAGGAAACATATTACATTGTACCTGTTGAGCCAAAGAGGATCAAATTATATTGCATAAACATTTACTGATTTTTAGGGTCCCGTACCCAAAGAGTGCCAACGAGACCCTATTATTGCGCTTCCGCTGTCTGTCCATCTGTCTGTTAGCGGGCTGTATCTCATTAAAAATAATAGGTCGACAGTTCAAATTTTTACAGAGCGTGAATTTCCATTGCTGCTATAACAATATAAAAATAAAATAAAGTTAAATATTAAAGCGGTTCACATACAAGAAATGTGTTTTTTGGCGTACATAGTGTTAAATCTTGTACGATGGTTCGGAACCCTTCGTGTGCGCTACGTTACAAGACCCAATCTCAAAATAAAACGATGAATACACAAATGCACTGCATTCATCACAACCTTTTAATATTTACGAATAAAAACGTAAAGACGACATAAAGTCTTCAAATGTGTGAGTCCGAATCGCACTTGGCCGATTTTTATCACTGACAATTTTGGTAACATTTGGTCTAGCCAGCAATCAAATATTCAATTATTACACACGTCAGAAAAAGATCTATCGATAAACACCGAAGCAATTTTTGTTCTGTTTTCCTCTTTCACCGCTACATAAAAAACTCAATTTTTCTAAAGTGTCTGAGCAGAACATTTGTGTTGTAAACCATGGTCACCTTTAAAAAAACAACAGCTCTCGTAAAATATTGTAACGTCTTCGTGAGCCGTATTGTACGGATGCTTAATACCTTGTTAGCTCCTGTTTTAATTTTCAAGCGCAATGTACATCGACAACTCCTTCAGAACTGCCTTCCTTTCTTCGCCAAATCTTACTTTGCATATTTAACAAAATATCTCCTTACTTTAAGCAATTCCATAAGAGAGGCCGTGGAGTTTTCACAACGTGTTGATCTTTCCGATTCAATTAGTAATTAGTGGGAGAGGAATAATTACGATGAACACAATTATACATGAACCATAGATTGTAAGAAGTTCTTATTTTTAAAAGTACAAGTGAATAATAAATGAGTTTGGTATTAACATTGGCCCACGTCATGGGGTCGGTCCGATTTGTTCGTAATTAGGTTTTCTCTTGTAAATGCCTGATTGAGTTTCTCCGGGACATTGAGAGCTATGATTTCATCGCATATAAATTTCAGTGTAGCTTTGAAATGAACTCAATTCATTGCAATAGTCTTGTTTATATCACTCATAGCAGTCCCAGGTTGAGGAGACATGGGTATGAAAAAAAAACAGTCTGTTGGCAAGGGTCGAACTGATGTTATAAGCGATACGAACAAGAGCCAGCTGAATCGGCCTCGTCATCATAATAATCATCATCAGTACCATTATCGTTATGGGATAATGGGGCAAACATAATGACTAATCAAGATAAGTGGAGGCAAATTAATTTAATAAAGCCATCTCCTCTCATTCACTGTCATATCTGGATCTCTGTAACCATGTACTTTGGTGGTAAGCATGCGGGGGTTGATGGCTTTTTTATGAAAGTCTAAATGATTGGGATGTTGTGTGGAAAATATGAAAATGTCAGATTGTTGCAATGCAGTACAAGAGCGGAATGAATAAATAAATTAAAGGTGAACGTAGATGAGAGCTATGTTTAGAGAATATCAACGTTTTATTTATGGGATCATGTGTGTGTGTCATAGATATCAAGACAATTTAATTCGCAGCATATTTGAAACTTACAATTTCCAATGATTGTACCCTGCAAATTGTAATAAATAAATTAGTTCAGTTCTTGAATATGATTGGGGCTTTTGTTCTGGTTGGAGAAATAGTTAATAAAGTATGACAACCTCCATTTACACCTTTACAAGCAAATTTTTTCGTAAAAAATGAAAAATTTACAGTAACGATTGTGAAATAACGTAAGTCGTGAATTTCGGATGTATTATAGAAACAGTTAGATAATTGTACATAGATTACAGTTGTGGAAAGGAAATATGACTCAAATGTAGTAATAGAGTGTATATGATCCAGATGTTACTATTTGTGAATTTTAGAACTAAAACTAAGTGAACAAATTTCTTGATACCAAATATCTGCCAGCCAAATTAACACCTACAATATACGAGGTAGGCTCACAGTTGCAACCTCTTTTCTGAAATTTTGACATTCCTTTTCATCCCCAATCAGTCCTCAGAAAATGTTTCAATAGTTCATAGTAGATAGAGAGCATCCACTTCCTTGATTTGACATATCATACATGTGTACGGCTCTCATCCATCCCTGCTTCATCTCTTAAAAGCTTAAATTTTTCTGTCTTTTCAACCTAACTGGAAGGACTTAATAACATAACGCCGAAGACAGCAGGCCATTACAAATAAAATATAATTTTGTGAAAAGTTTGAGGTGGAATTTTCGAAAATCGAAAGGTTTACGAAGCTTTAAAACTATATAGGAAATGTTGAAAGAATGTATTTACATTTTCTTTCTTCTGTGCCCATACACTTGGTGAAATGGCAAAAACTTAAAATACTTACTATTTGCTTGGAATGCTCCAGACTTCTAATAAGTTTTGAATTATAAAAATCGAATGTAAATCGAACTTTGATCTGAAATTTGAAGATTTAATTTTCGGAATCGAATTTCAATAATGACTGCAATCGGAGAAATTATTTCATAAACTTCGATTTATATTTAGTAATAAACTTTTCCAGTATACTTTTGGTTGTTGTGAAAATATTTTAAGTAAATTTTACGTAATATTCTTTAAAATAAATAAGGAAAGAAAAACAGCCATGAGAGGGATCTTTTAATAGCTGTAGGTTTAGTACCTATATGGAAACGAAATTATGGGAAAATTATTTGGAAGGCTATAAAATACTTAAAATTGATTCTTTTATAAACCTAGCAAGTGAATGGTAATAACATCAAATTAGTATTCAAGAGATTTAAATAAATTCACTAATTCTTAACTTATTATACATTATACATATATATAACTAGATCCGTAGAGAAGTTTTCAGGCGTTAAGTCCATAAATATAGCAGACTATAGCCGGCCAATTTCACGTCTATAAGCTAAAATTCATTGAAAATAGTTTTAATGAATTTGCAACTAGCAGTAAAAATACAGAAAAATTGAGTTTTTCGATCCACCGATTAGAAAGGTTTCATCTGTCCGCTGGGTCTGTTTTTTGCATAGCTAATTATATATGGGATAAATAAGGACTATGGTCTATTTAATGGCAAGCGCTTTTTACTACATGTGTAATTTGCGAATAACCTTGCTATTATTGAGCCATGCGAAATAGTATATCTACATAGAAGGCAGTAAATTGCAGATATCATCATCATTGATCTGAAGTAACAGATTAACTTAAGAAATTCATTATAAGCTGCTAAAAATTGAGGTGCTTAATGCAATCATACTTACTTGACCCAGACGCTGTGATCTATTCAAACTAATTCATCTGATCACAATACCTGGGGAGCTTTTCCACAGATATCCAGCGAAAGAAGGCTATACTTAAAACTCTAGTTTTTACCTTCAACATCGCCACGTACAAATCAAAAATATTTTATTAAAAAGTCTTTCATCAATCAAGTATCCTACAGGGGATAAGAAAGCATAATACCGTAATACGTAATACATATTTTTAAAGCTAGCTGAGAATATCTTGTCGCCCTATTCGATTCATCTGCCATAACAAATTACGCGATTGAATAAAATGCTCAATTTAGGGAATAAAACAAAACTGATTTTACAAATGAAAATTTCGTTCGAGTCTATAAAGTGAAGGGATATTTAAATCGAAATAATCTCTGGGTATGAAGGGAATATGTCACTGTTTGAGAAGGTTTGCCTAATTACATATTCCCATTAAGTATGCCACAAATTACCCTAATATTGTCGAACCAGAACTGCAAATAACCACAAATATTGGGATTCGAATTGTAATAGTAATTTCAACCACATTTTACCATGATTGCGTATTTAATTTGCGGTTAACTCTGCAATGGGGCTTTGATTTATGGCATTATTGTAATATTAAATGTCATTAGCATTGGCGTATGGAAGATCGTATTTATCTATAATATTTACTATGAACAAGTTCAATATGCTTTAAGAAACAGAAGTTTAAATATTTTCAAAATTGGAGGACTGAAATTAAAAAACTTAAATAATTATGATACTGCTTAGACATTGTTTTGGTAGAGGTCAATAATTCATATCACAAGAAAGGAAATTGTGATTGAAATTCCCTCACTCTTAGGTAATTGTTTTCATTTGTGGTGACTATGAACATAGATGGCATAAGAACTAGATGTCGCATAGCATACCGTAGTAAAGTATACATATTTTAAATGGCTGGTCCATTCCGGAAAAGACCACAACATGTTTCTGAGGCACCGAGAACAAATGTTGCTTTAACAGCAGTTTTGTATACATTTGGTCAACTGCCTCATGGTACATAGATGCGGGAAAATATGAATCACTCGACGTAACTCTCATAGTTTTTCCTTTCATATCACTGTATGAATGTAACTGATAAAGTAAGGAATGATGAACAGCACAACATATTCGGTGCGGTGGAAGGGACGAAAATGTTACTTCTTTCTTGTCTCGTTTTTGGAAATACTTTTTATTTTACTGTAGTTATTAGATTTTATTTGATTTAAAATAATACAAGAACTTCATTAAATTTATTTACCCTGAGAGTAATTTTTTGTAATGGTATTGCATGACGGTTTTGCACCAACTAAATATTCTCCTATCGAAAATAACAATTTTCCTAGAAATTTACAATTCACCCTGTTTTTGACAAACTAATAACATACAAAGAATATGTAAAACAAAAATATGCAACGCTTTTCGTGCATAAAGGGTAAGCCAGCAATGACTTGCTCCATACAAAATCACCATTACCACGACCCGATGAGAAGGCCACAATTTTTTCTTAAGAATTTACTGGAAATTTCTTCCTTCGAATTTTCATGCATTGGCCGAGAGCTCTAATATAAAATCAATGATGCCTCGAGCTGATGGAAGAAAGGCCGCAATTTTTTCTAAGAAATTTAATGGAAAATTCTTTCCTATAATTTATACGCACTTTTGGAAGGCGGCAACAATTGCTATGAGCGCAGACGTGTAGCCAAGCAGTAAGCAAAAGATATCCTAGTAAATTTCTAAGAAAAAATTGCGGAAAAATCCCATTTTGTGGGAATTTCTGCCTTCTAAATCATCACTGTGGGAAAAAGGGAAAACATACAGTAGAACAATTTGTGGGAAAATTCATAAAGAAAATTTTCCTAGAAGAGTTTTATACTAAAATGTTGAGTTGGTCCGTTGGATTTTTAGAAATTCTTAGAAGATTTGTGGACGAATAGCTTGGTGCGAGATATTCTGCTTATACATTCACGCACTTTTTACAGTAAAACAATTTGTTGGAAAATTCATCACCAAAACTTTCCTAGAAGAGTTTTACACTAAAAGGTCTGGGTTGGTCTGTTCTTTTCCTAGAAGAGTTTTATACTAAAAGTTCTGATTTTGTTCAAGAAAGAATTTTTTGGGATTCTCCAGCATACATACATATATTAAGTTTAACCCGGTAAAAAGTCCAAACGTAATCTTTTTAAAAGTTCTGAGTTGGTCTGTTCGAGTTTTAGAAATTCTTAGAATAGTTTTATCGATTTGTGGACGGATAGTCTGGTGTGAGATCTTCTACTTATACATTCATGCACATTTTTACAGTAGTACAATTAAAATGCATAATTTTTTATTTAAAATTAAATTAATAAGTACATATATAGGTATATGGTATTTTTGTGGTAATTTCAGCTTTCGAACTGTGGGAAAAATTTGGGCAATATGTGAGATTTTCGAGATTGAAAAGTTCCCAACACTGGGCCGGATTCTGTAGCACGGAGAATTTGGGAGATGAGAATTGCGTTTTCTTAGAATTCTTAATTCTCTAATTCTCCATTCCAAATTCACTAACATGGTTGGAGAATTAGGGAAAACGTAAGAAATGTGAAAAAGTGCGAATCTCCTGGAACGATTAAGGATATCAATTTTTGTTCTAGAGGGTTGGACTTTTTTTCATATGTGAGGTACATCTGCCTATTACCTTCCACTGTCGAAATAAATTTAAATTTCTTTTTTGTTGGGGTAGTTTTTGAGGAATGCAGGAGGGTAGGTTTTCTCGAGTTTTTCCGGGATAACGAGAGAATGGAGAGTAGAAGGAGAATGTATGTGGTATCAAAAAAAATGGGAGCTCAGCGCGAACAAGATAGGCTTATGAAAAGGGGCGGGGAGAGTGCGGGGTAGAAATGGGAGCTGATTAAGGGAAATTAAAAAAAAATTAAGACAATATCAGGAGCTGCAATAATTCGCAGGGGTAAGCTCAGGATCTCTAAGCCCAATAAAAAAAAAGTAAGAATTCACTTTGGTAATTAGCCATGCATGGGTATTATAGGCTATATTTTATTTCGATTAACGGTAATTTGCAGATTTGAGCGGCCTCGGCGGTAAATTTTGCTATCGCAATATTCACGGGCGCCTAACTCTATGTGGGAGGGCTGTAGAGTATTGGAATTTTTTGGTAGATTAAGGATTTAGAGTACAAAAATATAGGTGAATAATTTTTGGAGCAGGGTGTTTTGGGGGTTGGGGGTCGTATCACCCCTCATAGGGGGTTGCTCAAACTACGTCATGTTTTGTACCAAATTAAAGAGGGAGGAGAGGGTAATCGAGTGGTGTAGTTTGTCTTTGATCGTTTTAACGTGATAACTGACTTTTGACAGCCGAAAAACGATTTTTTTACACTACGGTCATATACACCCCAGTTTCCATATTTTGCATATATTTCTTCCGTTCTTTGTTTCACATCCATTAGTACTCCGTTGCGAACATTTTTGTCATGGGAAGTAAATTTCCAGGACTTACCAGTTCTTCGCAATAATGAGATGAAAATATGTCAATTTTTGTACAAAAACGGCCAATTTTTCACATTAAAAAGGACTGCTACACTTCTTTTACAGTTATTTCCAAAACGGTTTATCGGATTCAAAAATTATTTACATATTTAATTAGGGGACAAAATGTAGATGCGATTTCATCCTACACACAAGCTTTACCGTGTATATTTAAAAATTTTACAGCATCTCTTCTGTACTGGACGACGACCAAATTGATCAATTTCGCGTGATTTGTAATTTTTAGCGGGTACTTTGAGAGACAAAATCCTTGTTCCTCTGTTAGTATTGCATGGATTTAAATAATTTGTTATTTACAATATAGCCAGGATACGCAGTGAATCCATAACTCAATTTGAAATTCCTAGCTACCTAGATACCTTCACAAAACGCAACAAAAGTAGACAATACAATTTTTCCACTTACTTTTCCACTTGCAAAACACCGGGGAATTAACATGTGGAATGGAGAATTTGGGAATTAACAAGTGGAATGGAGAATTTGGGAATTCCGTACTCACTTCTCTAATTCTCTCTCAGTTGAAAATTTTTCGTCTTACTTTCACTTCTCAAGTTCTCCGGTGTTTGCTTGTGGTAAAGTAAGACGAAAAATTCTCAACTGAGAGGATATGAGAAGCGTGTACGGAATTCCCGAGTTCTCCATTCCACTTGTTCCGGTGTTTGCGTGTGAAAAAGTAAGACGAAAAATTCTCAACTGAGAGGATTTGAGAAGTGAGTACAGAATTTCCGAATTGTTCGTCTTACTTTCACTTCTCAAATTCTCCGGTGTTTGCTTGTGGAAAAGTAAGACGATAAATTTTCAATTGAGAGAGAATTTGAGAGGTGAGTACGGAATTCCCGAATTCTCCATTCCACTTATTAATTCTCCGGTGTTTGCTTGTGGAAAAGTAAGGCGAAAAGTAAGTAGAGAATTCCCAAATTCTCCATTCCACTTATTAATTCTCCGGTGTTTAGCAAGTGGAAAAGTAAGTGGAAAAATTGTATTGTCTACTTTTATTGCGTTCTGTGAAGGTATCTAGGTAGCTAGGAATTTCAAATTGAGTTATGGATTCACTGCGTATCCTGGCTATATTGTAAAAAACAAATTATTTAAATCCATGCAATACTAACAGAGGAACAAGGATTTTGTCTCTCAAAGTACCCGCTAAAAATTACAAATCACGCGAAATTGATCAATTTGGTCGTCGTCCAGTACAGAAGAGATGCTGTAAAATTTTTAAATATACACGGTAAAGCTTGTGTGTAGGATGAAATCGCATCTACATTTTGTCCCCTAATTAAATATGTAAATAATTTTTGAATCCGATAAACCGTTTTGGAAATAACTGTAAAAGAAGTGTAGCAGTCCTTTTTAATGTGAAAAATTGGCCGTTTTTGTACAAAAATTGACATATTTTCATCTCATTATTGCGAAGAACTGGTAAGTCCTGGAAATTTACTTCCCATGACAAAAATGTTCGCAACGGAGTACTAATGGATGTGAAACAAAGAACAAAGAAACTGGGGTGTATATGACCGTAGTGTAAAAAAATCGTTTTTCGGCTGTCAAAAGTCAGCTATCACGTTAAAGCGATCAAAGACAAACTACACCACTCGATTACCCTCTCCTCCCTCTTTAATTTGGTACCAAACATGACGTAGTTTGAGCAACCCCCTATGAGGGGTGATACGACCCCCAACCCCCAAAACACCCTGCTCCAAAAATTATTCACCTATATTTTTGTACTCTAAATCCTTAATCTATCAAAAAAATTCCAATACTCTACAGCCCCTCCCACATAGAGTTAGGCGCCCGTGAATATTGCGATAGCAAAATTTACCGCCGAGGCCGCTCAAATCTGCAAATTACCGTTAATCGAAATAAAATATAGCCTATAATACCCATGCATGGCTAATTACCAAAGTGAATTCTTACTTTTTTTTTATTGGGCTTAGAGATCCTGAGCTTACCCCTGCGAATTATTGCAGCTCCTGATATTGTCTTAATTTTTTTTAATTTCCCTTAATCAGCTCCCATTTCTACCCCGCACTCTCCCCGCCCCTTTTCATAAGCCTATCTTGTTCGCGCTGAGCTCCCATTATTTTTGATACCACATACATTCTCCTTCTACTCTCCATTCTCTCGTTATCCCGGAAAAACTCGAGAAAACCTAACCTCCTGCATTCCTCAAAAACTACCCCAACAAAAAAGAAATTTAAATTTATTTCGACAGTGGAAGGTAATAGGCAGATGTACCTCACATATGAAAAAAAGTCCAACCCTCTAGAACAAAAATTGATACCCTTAATCGTTCCAGGAGATTCGCACTTTTTCAAATTTCTTACGTTTTCCCTAATTCTCCAACCATGTTAGTGAATTTGGAATGGAGAATTAGAGAATTAAGAATTCTAAGAAAACGCAATTCTCATCTCCCAAATTCCCAAATTCTCCGTGCTACAGAATCCGGCCCCAGGTCGAGGCATTGTTAATTTTATATTGGAGCGAGGCGCTACTCTGTCACATTTACATACAATTAAAATGCTTCATTCTCGTACACAAACTTTGCGATACCTTTCCTTTACTTCCTATTCGTAGATTACGCTCGTCTCCAGTCACCGCACCGACCGATGCCATCATCTATTGAATGATGATCAGTGTGAGTGCATTTACGCCCCACCACCCACCGCACCGAATATTTTGTGCTGTGCATCATTCCTTTAATTTGATCAGTGCAGCAACATGAAAAGAGATGTGATCATAGATACGTCGAGTGATTCAATTTTCCTGCATCTATCATATTGAGGGAGTCGACTAAATGTATACAAAACTACTGGGCATATCTTAACATCCGCGGCCATCCCTCCGATTTTCGTCAAACTTTGCTCACTCATTCTAATTAACTCACAAATAACGAATATCAAAATAATTTTGAGCGGTAACTTATATTTTATGAGATATTTAACTTTAAAATTCCCGAAATTTACACTACACACTTCACAAAATATTTGACATTTTCACAAATAATTTACTCTTCTTCTTCCTTTAAGTGCACAACAAGCACGAAATTCATCTTATTGATGGGTATATACATACCTTCTGAACAGTCGGGTTACCAGCATTTCGTTTTGTTATTCATTCCGAATATTCAATTGAGTGTAGTAAAGCAGCATTTATATAGAATGAAATAGAAAAACATTTATTAACAAGAACACACACACACACACACAGAGGCAGACGCGCACACACACACACACACGCGTGCTCCGCTCCGCTCCGCGTGTGTGGTGTGTGCCTGTGTGTGTGTGTGTGTGTGTGTGTGTGTGTGTGTGTGTGTGTGTGTGTGTGTGTTTGTGTGTGCTGCCTGCCGGCCCTGGCTGACAGTTTGTATGTATGTGTGTGTGGTTCTTTAATAAATAAAAAAAAGCAATGCTGGTAACCCGACTGTTCAGAAGGTATGTATATACCCATCAATGAGATGAATTTCATGCTTGTTGTGCACTTAAAGGAAGTTGAAGAGTAAATTATTTGTGAAAATGTCAAATATTTTGTGAAGTGAGTAGTGTAAATTTCGGGAATTTTAAAGTTAAATATCTCATAAAATATAAGTTACCGCTCAAAATTATTTTGATATTCGTTATTTGTGAGTTAATTAGAATGAGTGAGTAAAGTTTTACGAAAATCGGAGGACAGCCGCGGATGTTAATAATTTCGAACTACTGTTAAAGGAACATTTGTTCTCAGCACCACTGAAACATGTTGTGGTCTATTTAGGAATGGACCAGAGCGATTTAAAATCTGTATACTTTTCTCTGGTACTGTATGCGACATCTAGTTCTTATGCAATCTATGCTGTGAATGAATTAAGCTAAACAACTATACGATAAATGAGCCGCTCACTGCACAGGAACTCCATAAAAGAAAAGGTAGAAAACATTGATTACTTTTTATACATTTCTGTAAAAAAAAAAATAAAAAAAAACTTATTATGCAACGGCCATAAAAATTCTTGTCATGTAGTTTTTAATGACAACAAGTTTTATGGCCGTTGCATAATAATTTTTTTTCTGCACAACAAATGTACAAAAGTAAACAATGTTTCCTACCTTTTCTTTTATGGAGTTAATCAATCTGTGCAGTGAGCGGCTCAAATATCAATCAACCTCACTTCATTCACCCACCATCACCTATCCTGTTTTTACCAATCATGCTGGGGTAGGTATTTATAATAATAGTTCATTTATCTCTGAAAAAACTATGAAATGCTCTACTAACAACTTGACCGATTTAAGGGATCAGAGTATATCTGATTTTAATAAATATGGCATATATAGACTATACATATAGTTTTACAAATATGTTATATTATTATACCCTATACGTAAATGCTCGCTCGCGAGCGGCTCTCGTAAGGCCAAAAAATCTTTCAATATTAACATGTAAAAAAGTTAGAATTGATAAGACCGATTGTTATGATACCATAGATGAATGCCCGTATGATATTTTGTAGGGTTCCCCATCTGTGCAATTTTGATTTTTGATTTAGTCCATTTTTAACTTTTTTGTTTTGCTATTAATATAAAAACACCATGTACCAAATTTCACCCCTCTATGTTGTCGCGTTCTCAGGCAGTGTCCAAATATATAGTGGAAAACGAAATTTTTGTATGACAACCCCACGAAGGAGTTGCCCGTTTGTCTCATTTTCGAACTTAATTTTATTTTTTTCTTTAAAGTCCGTGTTCAAAAATTCAGCTTACTAAGTGAACGCGTTCTCGAGTTATCGTGTGCACAGACGGACGGACAGACGGATATACAAAAATCAAAATAACTTTTAATATTATGCGTGGGTGTCCATTCCATTTTGCTCTACCGTAATTAATTCGAGGTTTTACAAACGAAATGACAAATTTAGTATACCCTTTAGATGCATGCTATCTTTTGTTTTTTTTTCACCTCCCTTAGATATAAAAAGGGTTTTCCAATAAGAGGTGTTATTTTAATTAGGCCGCTATTTCGGTAGATGTCACTTTTGGAGCTGTAATTTTTTGACATTTGACAAGTAGAAACTACGCCATTAATAAAAATGGAACGATACACGATTCAAAAACGCATTGAAATTATTAAAATTCACTATAAAAATGGTGAAAAATTTTTGGGTGATCGTGAAGCACCTTGTCGGACCACAATACAGAAATTGATAGAAAAATTCGAGCTGTCGGAACAAGTTAGTGATGTGAAGAATAAAACCCGTGCACGTCGCTCAAGAACAGCCGAGAATATTGCTGTTGTAGCCGAAAGTGTTGAAGGAAATACAGGTTTGTCCATTCCTCGTCGTTCTTTGGAATTAGGCATTCCACAAACGTCATTACACCGTATTTTGCATAAAGATTTGGGTCTTAAGGCTTATAAAGTTCAGTTAACACAAGAACTCAAGCCGGCCGATCATCAACAACGTCGAGTCTTTGCTGATTGGGTCCTTGAAATGCATGAAAATGATCCGGAATTCCATCGAAAACTCATCTTGAGGGATGAGGCCCATTTCCACCTCGATGGCTTCGTCAACAAGCAAAATTGTCGCATCTGGGGCTCGGAAAACCCAAGAGTTATTGTTGAAAAGCCTCTCTATCCTCAACGTGTGACTGTTTGGTGCGGTTTATGGTCCAGCGGGGTTATTGGACCTTACTTTTTCGAAAATGAGGCTGGAGCAACAGTTACGGTGAATAGATTGCGCTATCGACAGAGCACTAATGATTTTTTATGGCCGGAATTGGATGGTATTGATCTGGACAACGTTTACTTTCAACAAGACGGCGCTACGTGCCATACAAGCAACGAAACCATTGATCCTTTATGGGAAAAGTTTCCGGACCATGTTATCTCTCGAAGAGGTGATCAAAATTGGCCACCGAGATCTTGTGACTTAACACCTTGCGACTTCCTCCTTTGGGGCCACGTGAAAGAGAAGGTCTACGCCAACAGCCCAGCGTCGATTCAAGACCTCAAAGATGGAATTCGTGAGGCTATCGAGGACATAGGGCAGCCACTTTGCGATTTGGTTATGGAAAATTTCATG
This sequence comes from Dioctria rufipes, assembly GCA_963924295.1. NCBI lineage: Eukaryota > Metazoa > Arthropoda > Insecta > Diptera > Asilidae > Dioctria > Dioctria rufipes. Next base: position 106,446,768 of record OZ002741.1, on the reverse strand, counting down.
AAAAGGATATGGTCCTGTAGGCGTGGTCGTGGTGGTCATTTGGCTGATGTTATTTTCCATTATTAACGGCATACCTTCTTCTTTATAATAAAATAAAGATCCGATTATTTATCTCAAAAAATGGCATTTTTCTTTGAATATCAAAATAAGACCTCTTATTGGAAAGCCCTTTATATACAAAATACAGCTGATTTGGGTTATATTGACTTGTACCTAGTATAAAATATTTTTTAATTGTAATTGTCCCAGTCGTGTAAGTATTTGTATAGCAGGTATCCGAATTCCTTTTAAATGAATTAAGTAGTATGGGAAGTATAGGAAAATCAAGATAGAAAATGAGTTTTTATTTAGGTGGACATGTATGCTTCTGTAATTTATATGTAACTTTTCCCTGTAGATATCCGTTGTAAAAAACCTAAGAAGTACACTTTGGGTACAGTTACCGTATTGCAATTTATATATTTTCAGCGTTGATTTAAATTATGAACTTATTTTCTTGGGAAAATAAAATTTTTTTGAAGAATAAAATCATAATATTCAGAGGTGATGTTTGTACTTTTTATTTCTTCTGAACCCTGATAAAAGTATACAAAACAATCGTCTTTTATTATTCGTACCAAAATTGGGACATGTCCGTCTGTACGTCCGTCTGTATGTAGGACGACTTGAGAATGCGTTTTCTTAGAAAGTTCAAATTTTGCACACGGACTTCTAAACAAAGTAAATTAAAGTAGGAAAAGGAGACAACTCGGATAACTCCCTCGTGGGGTTGTCATACAAAAATTTTGTGTTTGCCTATATATTTAGGAACTACCTGATAACGCGTCGATGTAGAGAACTGAAATTATGTACATGGCATTTTCATAGCAATAGTAAATAAAATTTCAAAAATGAGCTTAAGCGGGCAATACCTTTTTGGTGATCCTATGTGAAAATTTAGGCTTTTACATATCCTATAAAAACAGAAAAGATCTATGAAATTGATAATAATCATATTTTTCTGTCCGACGAACCGTTCTAGAAATATATGTCAAAAACCACTTCAACAATCAAACTTGCACAGTGAGATGACCATACGAAAGTACATATAGGCATTCAACTAGAGTATCATAAAAATTGGTTTTGCCAATTCTAGCTTTTTTATATGTTAATATTAAAAGCTTTTTTGAGTTTCCAGCCATTTTGAAGGGGTTTTTGAGGTCATTTGCTGTGCGTTGTGTTGTGAGGAGAAAAAAAAACCAATCTTGAGACCCAATTCGAGTTTTAATAGATTTAACAAATAAAATAAGTATCTTTGCCCATACAATCGTTCTTATCTGATTACCGAATACTGATCCTGGTCGCCTTCAACCTTGTATATAAGGCACTTATACAACACATAATAGAAATAACTGCATATATCTTCTGTAGCCATAGCTCCAAGGGCCTATTTCATAAAACTATTAGTCCAATAATTATTACCAAATTTACCAATATTTTCCAAATTATTATTTCAATTGTGTTTCATAAATATATTCTTCGCACAGTAATATGTTTTCACTCAACCGGAAATAAGTATTAGTGAGAGATTAATACTGCACGAAGATTCTGTTTCATAAAAGCTCTTGTACTAGTAATTGTTAGTACTGCACTAATATGTAATTACTTGAGATTATTCATACGTGAAGAGTTCAAAATTCTATTTTTAGCCGCAACCATGATATTTTCACAATAATTTTTGTTTATTTTCAAAAGAGAAAAGTTTTAAAGTTAAAAAGTTTTCGGGTAGTGATAATGAGTTGTATGATTATGAACTTATAAGGATACCTCGACGTTGCTTATTCAAGTAGAGAATTAATTATGTCGACTGACTATGAATTCAATGAAAAATTCCATATTAATATGAAATAGTTGAATATTTGTTTGACGCTATATATTGAAACTCCACCAATCGAAACTGTGCTCAGAACAGAAACTATACTTAAAGCTGGTTAGGGACCGGAGGCCAATACCATAGAATAGCATATTCACATATTGTGCTTTGAAAAAATAAAACTTCTTTATTTTTAAAGTCAAATTAAGTAAATGCAGTTTCACTTGTTTTGAACACATTTTCAACCGAATTTTTCGAATTAGACATGAGTATTTTTTATGAAAAGCTAGTCAGAATCTTATGATTTAATATTTTTAAAATACTTAGAATGTGAATTCAAAACCGATATAAATTTAATGCAAGCATTTAATTACATAAGTGTCTGTTTACAGTTTTGCAGTGCTTGTAAACAACTGATAATTATTAGTCTACGCTAATAATTTCAAGTTGCACCAATAATTACTATGATAATAGCAAGGAAATTATTAGTATTCGAACATTTTTATGAAACACTATAATATTAGTCCATAATTTTATTGCAGCTAAAAACTTGAAAATTTTTAGTATTAGACCTCAGTTCTTTTCACATGTATATAAGCTTGCACGATATTTCCGGCCATTTTTACATACGTTTTTTTTATTTATCCTTACATGTCCTTTCAACAGGTACTTTGCTTGATAATTGAAATAAAGAAACATCTACCAAAACTAAATTAAAACAGAAAAAATGTAATTACTTTGTCGATCAGACAACACTCCATCGAGTTATCTAAAATTGCTTCTCTTCCCCAATCGAAATGAACTTATTTCATTATCTAAATCTGGTTTGATATCTCAAAATGATAGTAAACATTTCTTTTTTTAATTTGGCCTCCTTCGCCCCCCTTCTGTGAATTTTTATTCATCTGTTGGAGAATTAGATTTGATTTGCTGTCCGAAATTACATTAACGCTAACTAAGAAGAATTAAAATTTTCTTTTAAACAAATCATGAAGACTAGACCAATATTTAAACACAAAGAAAAAAAAAGTTTTTGCACAATTTTTGAAAAAATATTTCAAAGAAAATATTGGACTGCAATTTTTAAGAGTTTAATTTTAAAAATGAAATTCTACCTCTCTCTCCATTAAAGCTAGTTGATCACCTTTTATGCTTTCTCTTAAAATTATCTAATTAAACAATTAAGCTGAATTTTGTTTTCTATGCTTTCTGATCTTCTATATATGTATATAATCTTTTCAATTATGCAGTATAGGTGTTTATCTTAAACGCACCGAATAAAATTTCTAGTCATTATTTGAATATTAATAAGCATCGTCTATCCACAAATTTTAATTATTTGCGTTAGATACTTCTTACTCTTTAACAGCATACAGGGTGTAGCTGGTGGTGTCTTGTGTTTTGTAGTCAAAGTTGCTAGTTATTTGATGACACTTGTCAAAGCGAAATAAGCATGGCAGCTGTCCTTAGATTGGGTGTACTAACTATTGCACGCACAAGAAATAGAAGAATTTTCAGGTTTTGTTTATATATTTGAAGATTTGCTGTTGCTGTTGAGCATAAATAAATCACAGGTATTAGTCGAAATAGAGTAACCTAGTCAGGAAATGATACTAGATGTACACCGTATGTATTTTTGTCCTTCTTCACTCATACTGCGGCTTCCACATAGCCTCAAAATCTGATTATGTTATCCGAGGCTATGTTTCAGTTCCTTGTATCGTGTTTGTTCAATATAATGTTTTAGCTATCCAATGAAGGGCTGCCACATTGCCACATATCACTTATTAGGAAAACCGCATAGTGTTCTGGGAAGCTTTTAAGAGGAGTCAGTACTCAGCAAAAATTTCAATTTAGATACCAGCGAGCCTGTAGGCAATAAAACTTACTATACGTAGGTTTGTGTCCTGAAAGTATGAAAATGCATATAAAATTAGCCTAGACCTAGACCACAAGTCACATTAGAGACATCTAGGGTAAAAGACAGAAACCCAATATGCGAAAATTTAAGACGAAAATGAAAATTTGCAGTTCAAAGAAATTGAAAATTTTTAAAGAGGTTTAACACTCCTAAATTTTATTTTGGACATAATTGCTAAATATACTAGTTTGCTTTATATTTCTAAAACTTTCAACGAAATACTGCAATTTCTCGTCGGTGAAATATCGAGAGAAAAAACAAGTACTATTAGAGTTAAACCATTAAAAAATGCGCCACTAAAAATGAAAAAAACTCGACGTTATTTGCTAGATCTAGGCTTTATCTCTCTAAAATAGTCACAAAATAAAGAAATGAGAATACCTACTAAGCGGAATTTGATTTGAAAAAAATCAATTTTTACCATTTTTTACAAGTTACCGAGCTAATATCTCCATTCCAATACATTTTTTTTTTATTTTTCTCGACGTTATTTACTAGACCTCTTCGTTACCTTTAATTTAAGATATAAATCATTTTTCTGCTACAAATAGTTTGCTAGGAATTCGCATTGAAAAATGTATGAAACTTGCAAATCTTGGTACTGACTCCTCTTAAGTGTTGTCATAGATATTCTGATATTCTAGGTCTCACCATGAGAGCCATACAAATGTTTGAAATTCCGCAAATATTTCTCCTTGGAGTACATATATTACTTTTCGAAGAGAGGAGGGGGAATTTCTGACAAGTAGGGTAGTCGGTAATATGGAGGAGAACAAACTATAAAAGTTGAGAGGAAACTAAGTCGGAGGAAAAGCGCAGGATCGTGTCGAGGTTTAGAGCTCATGACACCTGTGAAGGTAGTTATCGAGACCATCTTATATACTTGATGTACGGATGTTATATATAGGGTCCGCCAAATAACTTTTTTTTTTGTTGAAAATGCTATAAAAAGAAAACTACTGAATATTTTCTCAAATTTCTTTTTTTATTTGAAAATACAATCCTTCCGATTAATAATGGAAAATAATTTCATTTAAATGGCGTCATACCAAGATCTTTATGCAAAATTCGTCTCAATGATGTCTCCGAAATGTTCAATTGTTGAGAACGACGGTGAATTGATGTTGATGGCGCTTCACGCACACTTTCTGCCACACAATCAATATTTTCGGGTATACGCACTGTTTTTGGCTTTTCACGCTTTGGTTTATCGAAGAAGATGCCAGTTTCTTTCACTTTTTTCACAAGATAACGAACATACGGAGCTGACGGTGCTTCTCTTCTTCCAAAATCCGTACGCAATTTTCGCACACATTCTGCAACATTACCATGATTTTCAAAGTAATGTCGCAATATTTCCCAGCGTTGTTCAAGCGTATACGCAACCATATTCGTTCAGCGGAAGAATAAAACTAATTATCTGTCAAATCAGACATGAGCTAAGTGTTACCATTCACGAAATAAGCACGAGTTGAAAAAAAAAACGTTAGATGGCGGACCCAAAAAAAACGTTAGATGGCGGACCCTATAGAAATGCAAATAAAACGTGGTATTTTAATGCTGAAAAATTTCCTAATAGTCGTTTACAAAATAATAAGAACTTCCATTAATTATGTACATAAGCGTCACGTGGAAACATGTAGTCTTAAAAAACGTTTTTCAGAGAATCAAAGAACAAACAGCATCCAAACACCTGATTTAGACGAATGAGTCCTCGATCATATTAAGAATAATAGCAGCACCAGAGACATACCAGCTGTCAAAAATATGAGTCATATGACAGTATGTAGAATCTGAGTCAATATTTCTTCATTAAGTTACTGATGAAGACAAATTGAGATTATTGTCTTATTATAATTCGTAACGGTATTTGATACTGTCGATCAAGTCATCCTTTTCCGTAACCTGGTAACAAAGTTTACCGTATAACAATTGATTTTCCCAGCTTTAAACTGGTATCTTCAGGAGTAGGTGTCGAAAGAATCTTTGTTGGGCCCTCTGTTGTTTTCTCTTTTCATTATTTCACTTTGTTAAGTACAGCAAACTCCACCTTTATGCAGATGGTGTTCAATTGTATACATCAAGACCAATTGGATTAGCTGAAAATTGTGTTTATCTTTAAATGATAATTTTCTTTCTCTATATTTTTGGACCATTAACTACTTGCTACACTTTAACAAAAAGTCTACCAAGCCTAAGTGCTTAGGTATACACGAAACAATTTTAAATTTCTATTTCAGTTATCGATCCTGCTTCCAACCTGGGTATTTTTTTCAATAGAACCCTTGCCTAAGGTCATTATATTAATGGCAATTATTAGAAAAGAATATGCAAGGCTTCGTTCACTAGAAGTAATTCTCCTCCAGCACAAGCCCGTTTACAACTAGTTAGGACGTTATCTTCCGTCCGTGTGAAATATTTCCTGGTCTTGTCTTTGAGTCTCTCCGAAGAATAAATACTGTCTTCAAGTTATCGTAAAGTATGTTTTTAGTCACCGTCGTTTTGACAATGTCTGCATTCGTGGTTGTAACCTTATGATCTATTTTAAATTTCGCGTTGTTATTTATAGGCAAGGACTGCTAGTAGCAGAACCCCATAAACTTCACAATGCAAGGTCAAGCGCCGGATTACTACTTCAGTAGTGCGCAGTCAAAATTCTCTGACATCTAAGCGCCAGTTCTTCATCCAGTCCATCATAATACGGAATCTTCTGCAAATATATTTTAGGTTATTCTTCGAGTCAGTCGCGTTTGGTAATTTTAAATGCAAAATTCTTGAGCACTTGAAGCTAGTTTAGTTCTTAAATTTGCATTGTAAATATACCTGTATAAGTTTCATGTTTTCTTTTTATTTTAGCTGTGATTATTTAATTTCTAATAATTAATACTAATCTAAGTATTTATATATTTTCATACAATACCACCAATAAATAAATGAAATGACATGAAATTTTCACCAGCATTTCGGCGATAGTGAGGGTGTGTGTAATAAATTTTTCATTACGGAATACCTGGTATGAAACAGCCTGTAAAAATATAATATGCTGGCAAGATTCCTGATTTTTCAATTCTGGCCCAAAGAACATTGACAGAGTATGGACCAAATGCTGTCCAGAAGTAGGAGTACCTCCAAAAAGTTTTTTGCAGTAATGTATAAATAAAAAAATTAACGTATTTTTTCAAGAGTTTTTTTTAAGAGTCTCGAGTCATTTGTGATCCGTTTATACTGTACGTATTTTTGTATTTATCGTATCTGCTTTATTTGCACTGTCGTATCTTCATTCATGGTGCTCCTAAACCTAGGGGGGTTGGGTGCGGAACTTAATTGCGGGGCGGCAGGCGAAGCACGAATTTCGATTCTTCCCTTCAGGGGAGGGGAAGGGGGAGGGCAGATTGATTCTTGACTCCCTGGATAGACTTTGATGCGTTTCGGTTTATTATTCATTCTGGACAGCACTTCGTCCATCTACCATACCAACACTATCAATGTCCTTTCTTCAGAAAAACAAGTTTTATTTCCCAATGATATACGCAAGAGTTGCGGAAGAAGATTTCAAGGTAAGAAAAAATTTTAAAATAAAAAAAACTAGATGCTATACTATTACAATACAATTCTATATAAGGCTAAATTTACAGCTATTGAAACTAAGAACTATTATTCAAGATAAAAAAGCAAAATTTGAAAATAAAACAAGGCTAAAATTAAGTTAGTAAAAGGTTAAGGAAAAATAAGGTGCACAGTATAAAATTTGCACAAATTGTTGCCACAAAGCTTAGGTATTTTTCGATAATATTAGGGAATATTCCCTAAAATGTAAGGACTATTCCCTAAAATGTAGGGACTATTCCCTACATTTTCATTAAAATGTAGGAAATATTCCCACAAGCTGACTTATCTCGAACTCTTTTCCAGCTTGGCAGCAGAGCGATTCACTTGACTATTTTTATCCTGTTGACCTATTATTATTTCGGGTATCGATTGAAATAAAGCTTCATGGTGTGGATTGCTTTATGAGCATTACTAATTTCAATTTATTCTGGGTATCAACTGCAATACGGACTCATTGCGGATATTAACTGAAACAAGAGTATCGCGATATGCAACCTCAGTAAAATTGGAAATCAATTCGATTGTGTGCCAAATATTGAGCTGGTGAGAATATTGTGTCAATTGTAACATATTTATTTTATTTTCATTGTAAAATATTTATTTTCACATACAGGGTGTCCCGTATGTGGTGTTGTACCCCATAGGTATAGATAGGTCATGCTAATAGCAGGAAAAATTCCCGGGGGGGGGGGGGCAAATTGTTTCCGAGATAACGGACCTTAACGAAATTTAGGTATGTTTTCATAGGTCACCCTGTACCTTCTGAAAGTTATACCCTATTAAGATGATTTAAAATCTCTTAGATAGATAATCGTTGGATCATATTTATTTTCTAAAACTTAACCTGCGTTAAATAGTTTACCTACAAATGATTCGTTATTGAGATGATTTTATTGGGAAATATTCATGGATGTGTTTTCTCCAGTCAATATATTGAAGAAGTTAGTTGGAATGACTGCAAATGCGACGAATGATTTTATTAAAAACCTTCACATACTACTTCTTCTCTGTATTTGGTAAAAAATGAGCTGCGAAAAGTGTGAAGGAGGCAAGAGGGCAAACTAATAAGTGTACATATGTCACATCAAAAAATTAGGTTCATTGGATTAATGTACGTGATAAGTTGGTCGTTAAATCTACGTACGTAGTTTACTGTTCTAATGAATATAATGCATTAGATGAATGAAAAAGTACATTAAATGAAATATTTGACCATTCATAGAATCAATTAGCTTAGTTCATTGAATCTATGAACTTTTCATCGAGCTTAATTTTTTATGTATCTCTGTTCATTACCACAATGAACACATTCATCAGTGAAAATTGATAAAAAGTTAATTTATCCAACGAACTTTTTTATTGGATCTACGTACCTTTTTGGTTCAGTGACATATATATATGTTGCCCCACTCAGGAATCGAACTCACAATGTTTTAGAATCAGTCATAGACGGAATAGACATTTTTTTCCCTTCGTTTTTTATAGATTCTAAATTCAAATGTTAAATACAAGAGAAAGGACTTATACCACTGAGCTCAGGAGACAGATGCATTTCCCTCGTGTATTTTGCAATTTTTCTAGCCCAATAACTCATAAATACTTTCAGCTGGCGGCATTGACCATGAAGGCCCACAAATATTGAATTATTGAAAATTTAATTTAAAATCGCATATATAGGTAGATAACTGATTTTTGTTAATTCTGAGCTTGAAAACCTCGTCCGACACTGAGACTAAGATGTTCCATAATCTCAATAATTATCTTTTAAATTAGCTCTTCAAATTGTATCGTGATCCTGCCATAAATAAACATTTTTGTAATATAATTACCATATCTTACAAAACAACCATTTCCATTAATGTTATTGTTTACATTAAACCCTAAATACTGACTCATCTATAGTTCAGTTTTACTAAATTTTTTTCGGTCCTCTAAACTGTGATATTTTATGGTATTCATCTTCACCTTTACTGCCCATTCATAAAAGTTCAGACTGTCTCCAAAACATTATGGTGATCTCTCCAGATCGTTTGGTTTTTGTGAATGAATGCCATGCCTCGAAGCTGTCCATCGTCACAGCATGCACGAATCTCGACATTGCCATGATTATAAAAATATCTGAGTGGTCAGATTACGTAAATCATCACCACCTTTCCGCCAGCTCGGTCGGACCTCTCGGAGAGTTTGCTCGTTGCCTATTTTGGACTTTTATTTGCTTTTTAGTTGTGGACATTTTATTTATGTATTATGACCACGTTATGTCTTAATTTCCACTAAAGCCATATAAATCCAATATCTTCGGCTGACTGCAGGAAGATGGGCACTCGCAACGCAAGAAGTTGAGACAAAAATACTAATACTTGAGCGAGCGAAGACATCGTGATAAATTTTTCCTATTTTTCCAATCGTTTTATTTGTATTTTCATCCGGCAATAAATCTTCAACAGCGGATTAATTTACAACCCAGGTTCCATATTTTTATGGCTAATTTTTGAATAATTTATGCAAATTGAAATAATAATCGCTGAGATCTTTAGGTCAATCTTAGAGTTTTTTACGAGTACATAAACAAAGAAATATTTGAGTAGAAACAGGTATAAGGTTAAAATTTTTTTTTTGTGAAATTTATGACGGGAACTACATATATGTATATATATATTACAAGCAATTAGAAAGCATTATTAAAATATCAAGCACCCAGGGCCTTACATAAGCTATGCACGCTTCTGATAGAATATTATCTGAGCATATCCGACTCGAGATACTGGATTGATGTCCGCATTGAATTATACCCTGTGTTGTAAGAACCTTCTCACAATATCAAGTTTGGTTTTCAATATCTTAGTTGTGTTTCAGAACCAATTTCAGTTTTTAAAAATTTGTGCGAACTGTTTAGTTGTGATAACCATCCGGTTCGCGAAAGGAGTTCTAAGAGCTATGAGCGAACCTATTTTGGCAACCAGATCGGAACTATCAGTTTTGAGGTTGTGACAAGTATGAGCGTACCAATCTATTCACGCATATACGAACCTTGAACCATTTTACTCGCATAATGAATTGCAAGGACTATATGCATACTTGGCCAGATATGCGAACTACAAGCCATAGTTGTTAAAAATGGGGTTGGTATATAGTTCTTACAACCATTCTTGTATTCTGCGCAGAACCAACATTTTTTATTTTGTTAAAAAATTCCATGCCACTGTCATGTGTTAGTTAGTAAATTTCTGTATGAAATTAGATAACAATAAATGGGACAAACGTGGGTACAACTATATACTCAGCAGAACTGCAATACATAGTTTCGAATCACAATTCTAAAGTCCTCGGAACGACAACGAGGTTGTGAATAACAACTTTATAGCTCTTAAAAGAACTACTTAGTTGTGAATTACAGTTCTATAGTTCTCAAAAGAACTATAGAGTTGTGACTTATAAGTCAGTAGTTCTCAAGGCCACTACTTAGCTATAATCTACAACTCTAGAGCTCTTCAGAGAAACATACTATTCTTATACAGCCCTATGGTTATGAATACAACTACATGACTGTGATTGACAATTTTGAAGTTCTGAATAGAACTACGTGACTGTTGGTTACAACAGTGCAGCTCAGAATATAACCTCATGGCTGTTACGGACAACTGTGTAGTTGCGACCAAGAAAACGACCAAGAAAACTATATTTCCCGAATATTTTTTTTAACTCCAATTCACTACAAATAAGAATCACAAATTCATACAAATCCTTTCAAATGGATTCATCTAAAATTGGGCATTAAATTTTAAGAATAATATTTCACGTATTTAATACATTTAATTTTCCGAGAAAAGATGTTCATTTTCAAAATTGGTACAGTTAGCACAACAATAATACATTGAATTCGCTCCGCTATATAATAAATCCCATTGAATGTTATAGTTATAAAAAAAAAACCATTACAACCATTAAGATACTTTCACATCAAAACCGAACACCGAAAATGTGAACCGAAAAACTCAATTTATTCCACTTTAAAACAATATGTTTGCTTCAAGGATTAATAAAACCATGGGAAATAGGATAAAGTAATATTTTACTATTAAAATAGTATATTTATCCCAGATTTTTATCTTTTTTCGGTAGAAAAACGAAATTTCGGTTGCATCTGTCAATTTATTTTCAGTTTCCACATCTGCAAAATTTTTTTCGGTGGTACTAAACCTCGCTTTTGTGTTCATGTTGAAAATTATACATTACATTTATAATATGGATAGGGATTTCGAAGTATAATTAAAATACGCTTTTTTGTATGAGCTTTCATCGTACACCTTTTATGATAATTAAATGTTACTTCTTTTTAACCGAAAAAAACTTTTCGTTTTTTGATGTGAAAGCAAAAGCGAATTTTCGGTTTACAGTTTCGATGTGAAAGTGCCTTTAGTTATGAGTAATAAATTAATTTATGGGACAAAACTAAAAAGTTACGACCCAAAAACGAATATAGTTGTGGTACACAATGCTGTAATTGTCAACCACAAATAAATACTTGTGGATAGTACATATATATATACATCCGCCATATTTATTAAAGAAAATGGTCCATTGTCTATTTCGGCGGTTGATAATGTCATTTAGTCACTAATTCGAGTACTCATTTCACATCATAAAACAATTTTTTTAATTTTTCCAAGCATGGTCTACATATGTATCAGAAGCAATTTTATGCACTGTATCAATCTTACAATTTTTTTTATTTTTTAAGTTAAAATTTAATTAATAAATATTGCTTATTTTTGCGGAAAATTTGAATTGATTTTTGTGATTTATTTAATTAAGTTTTTAAATTATTTATATTAAATAAATTTTTTGATTTGTTTTCCCCAAAAAGACTGTCGCCCATATGCTGAACAAGACGTTATGCCAACATCCTTACGCTACAGCGTCTCAGAGTTTGATTGCAATCGGAGTATGAATTCGGAAAAATATATGAAATCAATCGTAAAATCACTCATTGATATGCTCATTAAATAAGCTCATCGTGACAGTCATTGGTATGCTCAAACCCAAATAAATTTCATTAGTACGTTCATCTGATTGCTCCTCAGGGTATGGTTTGCACAATTATTTCATTGTAGTTATAATGCAGTTCGGAGACAATGTTGTCAGTCAAATGCTTGTGCACACCTACATATTTCCGCCAATTTGGTTGACAAATTGTTGTGAGAGCCATTTGCGAACGGTTCGAAGAAAATACAAGTAGCGTTGGAGCTCCGAGCTAATCCACAATTACTTATTGCTATTTGTTTAGCATTTGTTTGCTTGTCATTAGGAGTATATAAGTGTTGGCTGGCCCCATAGTAGTGGGAAGGCGCTTGAATAGAAGGTCCGCTCGAAGGAAACCGTTACTGTCATACTGGTTTTGGAAAGGAAACCTTCTTGCAGCACTCAACATGCTATCGTGGGGCAATCAATTGCTAAAGTGACTGAGATTATCCGAGAGGTAAAAGGGAACTCGGTTGGAAAGACCAGAGCTGATACTTCCTCACCTTCAACTCCTTCAACTGGAGCCCAAGAGGATGTAGAAACAGAATGACGCAGCTCGTTGCGAGGATCTGCATAGGAAGATTATTAAGCTATTCAGGAGCATAGCCTGACCGATTCAAACATTAATTCCCTTGAAAATTTAGTGACATACCAGTTCGGGTGGATGTTGCTTTACCAGTGCAGTGGCAAAAGAGTTCCCAATTCATGTGACCTCGTAATATATGTGAAATATTCCAGGGCCTTTAGACCGGAGTCCGTCTCTGATAAGAAGAATGAAGGGTCTCTGACTTGAAGGATGAAGGGCGTCTTCTTGTATACAAGAATGTGGACCAGCGTTAAGCCTAAGGCTGACAGTTCATGTGCCTTGAACAGCAATTGGTAAAAGGTTATGCCGTGGAATTATCATACTCGACTTCGTGTCAAATGGTTGACTTTTGCTGAATCGACCTGTAATAATCCCCAGTAACCAGATTGAGACTGGTACCGATTAGCTATACAATTTGGAATTAAATTTATAGATAGTGGTGTACTGTCCGAAATATGTAATGTCAGGCGGGTTGCAGGTCTTGTACAACTTGTGCTGAAAGATGTGTTCTTGTATATGAGCTTGGTAGTTCACGGGAAGTGGTATCATACAGTCGTGACCTTGAGCGACTTGAACGTAATACGATGATTTTATTTGTACGCTGATTCGTTCGTGAACAAGCAGGCGCAGAGCAGTTTCAATTGACGGAGACAAGAACATCAAGTTTTGTTATCTCTTTTAATTCTTTTATTTGTTAGAAAATCTTCTGTTCAAGTTAGTTTATAATACTTTCTGACATAAAACTAATCACATTATTGTTTTTTTTTTCTAACAATTTCAAGGAATACCTGGAATTTAATTGCAGCGATTTTTTTTTAAATCTATCGAATGAACAGTACAGTCTGGACCGATAGCTTCGCCACAAATATGTATGGTAACAACTATGAACTGGGGCTTGATGCTCATATAAATTTACACAGTAGTACACACACTGACATCGTTAACATTTTGTAATTGTCTGATATGAGACTGCCTTGCGTAAATTTTAATCATCACATCTTTTCGTCGTAAACTAGGAAATTTATGTTACATACTATGTACATTGTCAAAACGTGTATGTCCCTATTGCGAATCTGGTTACATACTTCTGTTTTTTAGTTTTTCCCATGTGTAATGTATGATCAGTTACATATGATCCAAAATGTTTTGGAGTCAGTTATCGTCCTAACAGATCTGATTCAAGGAAGATAAAATATTTATTTCAATCTATTGTAAAAAGTGCCAGCATTTAATTCTTATTAGGTCTGTTCGCGTACTTATTTTTGGGACAATGTACTAAGTAACGAGTGGCGCAAAAGTAATGATCCTATTTGGTTCTTTTCTAAATTAGAAATCTAGAATTAATAATTTACATATGTATACTTGTGCCATAAAATTTCATCGCATCAGGATTTGAAGATGATGTCTCTTAATTGGTGACCTCTAGAGTTAATGCACATTTTAGCCCTATTTATGACATTTTCCATAACTTGCTGTAACACCTCCTGCGATATGCTCCTTATTTCTTGATGAATTATTCCGTAAAAACATTGACACGATTATCCCACGTTCTTGAGGAGTATAATGGTCCATGTTTATTTTTAGTAATTTTACATTTGTTTACTATACAATTTTCAATATCAGAACGACAGGAGATGTCATATAAAAAATATATAAGTAATTTCTATAGTGCCAGTACTTTTGCGCCACCCATTATAATGAATTTGCACGAACTTACACATTTTCCGTTCGTTTCCTTTTGCGTGCAAAAAATTACATGCATTTTGCATTCGTCACAGCCTTATTTTTTGGATGAATTTACCCGAATTTTACTTGCTTTACCATTTTTGCAAGGAAAACTGACAGCTGTCATTTACTTTTGTCATTCCATATTTCTATTTTATGTTTTTAATGAAGTTGCAAGAAAACGTTTCATGTACTTTCTCATACCTTATGCATATTTCTCCCACCGCACGAGTAAGTTTTTACCCAGAAAACTTTTGCACGAGAAATACGCGAGTAGACCTGTTATATCCAGTTACATTGTTCTTCAATTTGTAGTTTATGTTTTCTTAATTAGGTACCTTTGCTTTGGAATTTATGGATTTTATCGTATCCAATTAATACTTTTTTTTTCTAATTAGACAACAAAATGTAGAAAAATACCCATGTCATTTTTGTGAAGATAAATAAATAGATTGGATTTTATTTTTTCTGGCACTTTAGAAATTATTTAGTTAAAATTCAAATATTAAATAATTAGAATTAAAGTAGGAGTAATTCCATGATGCGTTAAATCTTTCATGCTACTTCACAATATTGCATATTGTAATATTCAATCAATGTTCAGTATCAAATTCCATACAAACATATTAATTCGCGTTAACATGAACGCCAACATTTAATTAGAAGACAGCAATTAATATTTTGTATATAGAGCAAAACAAAGAAATGATATTAAATAAAAAAAATCTTATCAAATGACTCAGTCATTATATGCAGAAGCACAATGAAATAATTTTATTAAATTGACAAATTGTGTCAACAATTGTACCACCAAATAATCACGGTGAAAATGATAACTTAAGGCACTTTCACATCAAAAACAAGAATCGAAAAAATGTAAATCGAAAAACTCAATTTGATCCACTTTAAAGCCTAGTACGTTGTTCAAGCAAAATTTCGTTTCCTATACAAAATCTATGTAAAAAAAATCTAGTTGAAAAGTGCCACGAAAATTTTGGTTTGGGATTTCGTAAAGTAGTATGCTGTTCGAAAGAAAAAATCAATGTTTAGATCATGGAATTCAGATGGGGCTAATATGAAGTGGAGTCAGTTTTCCACAACGATTTATATATCCAGACACATATTTTGTTAATGCCGAAGAATAGATTTGCAAGCAATCAAAGTACTTATATATGTAGAATCATAAATTTAAATTTAAATCAAAAGAAAATAAATTATCATCAAAATTGTCACCGGTAAAGTGTAAAGAACTCAAGTTCATGACCGCAATTCTTGAGAATCATATTACATGCATTGCTCGAGAAAGCGACACTTGAAAAGAGTTCAGTGCACTTTATGCTGAATTGCATTTTTGCCTTAATATTAATGTAATAAGTAAGCAAGAATTAATTTCCACAGATATTGATTTGCATGTTAATCATATTTTTATTAAAAATTTGAGATTCTACTTAGAATAAAGTCAGTCATAATTTTCGAATAAAAAAGGTCGTTTAGGTTTCTTTTTATCGTCTACGTTCAGAGCATAGTTTGCCCCTACGCATTTAACATTTAACGTTGTGTACTTGTTTTTTACTTGGACACACATCTTCAACCGTGCACTTGTTTTGTACTTGGGCACACACTAATTATAATTGCATTGGTTCTGTACCAAGGTAAGCGAAGCGGCGAATAGAGGAATTTGTCTCTCTATAAACATACACGGAAAAAAGTTGTGGAGAAAATGTAAAATCACAAATTAAATAACATTAAACTGACTGAATTAATACACGTAAAATCACAAATTACATATATGCGGCAAAGCGCTAAACATCGAAGTGTATATCTGTCAACTTTTCCTTGCGAAATACATGTCTGGATATATAAATCGCTGCGGAAAACTGTCTCCACTTCATATTAGCCCCATCTGCATTCCATCATCTAAACATTGATTTTTTCCTTCGAACAGCATACTACTTTATGAAATCCCAAACCGAAATTTTCGTGGCACTTTTCGGCCACATTTCTTTTACATAGATTTTGTATAGGAAACGCAATTTTCGCTCGAAAAGCGTACCACGCTTAAAACAAGATTTTTGCTCCAACGATTAATAAAACAATGGGAAATAGGGTAAACTAATAATTTTTCTAATAAAATGGTATATTTATTTCAGATTTTTAAGAAAAACAATACTTTTTTGTTTTATCGGCCGAAAAACTTTTTCGCCCCAAAAATTTGGCTTATAAAACATAATATGTTGTTGTGTTTTTCTTAAAACTCTGAAATAAATATACCATTTTATTAGTAAAATTATTAGTTTACCCTATTTCCCATTGTTTTATTAATCATTGGAGCAAAAGTCTTGTTTTAAAGTGGAATAAATGGAGTTTTTCGCTTACCATTTTCGATTCTTGTTTTTGATATGAAAGTGCCTTTAGCAATTAATTTCGTAATTATTAATTTTCCTTATAAAATGATTTTCCTTTTTGATGTCATGTATTGTATAGTTGTAAAAAAGGGTAGAATGTCTCTTGCACTCAATTGTTTAATACTAATCATACCAACCGGGGTCAAATAATCTTTTTCAAAATTTACTTCAAAATCGCTATTTCTTTCTCTCATCTGACTATCCGATTATATTTTTCTCTAATTGTTTGCACACCTTATGTATCGCAAAGGGTCATTTGACCCCTTACGAAATTTACGCATTTTTCTGCAGTTCTCCAACTGGAATCTTAGTTCTAGACTCCCATATACTTCTCATTTATCTGAATGTGATATATGTGTTTGGTTTTAGTGTGAGCACTTGAACGACCCGATCGGGTCAATACGACGTAATGCATTAACGGAAAGGACTCTTATCAGAGATTTATAAGAAAACCTCCCTCCTATGAATTCTCTATACCTAGACGAAATAGCACACATAATAAATACGCAGCTATCAACGATGTGGATAATGCCTCGACCATGCCAGCAATGCCTCACTCCAATATAAAATCAACGATGGCTCGAACTGATGGGAAGTCTTCAATGTTTTCTTTTTGAAATTAACAAAACATGTTCTGGCCAAATTTTTATTCACCTTAAACACCCCAAGCAGCCCAAGCAATAATCCCAAAGAAAACGCCAAATAAGATTGTGCACGAATAATAAATATACTCAAACTTGGATAATTTGCAAAAATTGTGTCTGCGGAAAATGCATGACGGAGAAACCAGTCACATATAAATTGTGTATTTTATTTATAAAAATAAAAATAAATGTTCGAATGTTTTATTAGAAATTTATTAATGTTGTAAAATATTTCCTTTAATAAATTAAGAATTTGTTTCTAAAAATCAACGTTTATTTCATAAGGGGTCAAAAGACTCCTTAATGGTAAGAATGTATGTGTAGATTTCCGGTACGTTTAGTGTTAAGAGTACAGCTTTATAGAAAGCTCGCCAATAAAGCGGAACTTAATCTGTCCTATAGCTTTCAACAGCAAGCGCCTGAGTGCAAAATCGGAAAACGGCCTAGTCTTGAGTATAGTAACGGATTTTTTTCCTTTAGCTTATATTTCAAATTCATTAAAAATAAATTTTCGTTATAAGGCTCATCATCCTTGGAGCCCCATAGATTAATCACAACAAGTAACAAAAGTTTTGTAAAACTTTTTTTATATAATTTCTATTGGGCCCATTAAGAAAAAAATTTTATGCACCTGCAAGTACTCAGGCTTTCCGATCTCTTCTGATGCTTTCTATGAACATTCGCTTTGATGAGAGACCCGATAATCGAGATGGCAATGTCTACGTCGGTCCCAGGAACGGAGAATCAGAGCCATCCCCACCTCAAAGGTCAGCCCTTTCATTACCCACGACCCCCATTTGACCAGAAACCCACTGAAGGAACAACTTGTTGTGAATACACAACTTATCCACAGACGACCTGCAGTCCCCCAGTAACTTAGATGTTTTCTGATGGCCACTTAGAGCTATTAAGGCTGCCTAGCTATCAGAATGGATAATTGTCATTTCCCTTGATCTCCATATCAAGGGGCTATCTTCGCTGCCATTGCGATGATGAAAACTTCAGCCTAGAAGACAATGGTATCCATTACAAGTGAGTACTCCTTCCCAACGTCTGGCTCAATAAGGTGCAAATTTTACAGCGGACAGAAAAGCTCACAGAGAAGCGACACAAAAAACGAAACTCTGGTACCATCGCATCAAGTTACATTCTGGCCAGACGCCTACACGCAAAAGAGCAATGAGAAGAGCCAGTCCAGCCGTCTTCCGATGAGCGCAATCTGCGCATAGCCCTTTTGACTAGGCGCTTAAGGCCCCTGTTAAAATAATATATTTAATTTTAGCATGCATTCGTCAAGAAATAAATTAAATTTTCTATCTACCCAAAGTCCGATGGGGGATATAAACGATAAAGAAAAAATTTTCCTATTAGATCTAGGAACTTATTGATTAAAATATTGAAATTTTCATACTAAAATCCACTTTATACATAATCTGGTCTTAGAATTACAGTTTCCTAAAAATTTATAACAATTTTTTCTTTCGCAAGCAATATTTTTCGGGCTTTAAACCAACTAAGATTATATAAAAACAAAAAGTTAAAAAAAAATTAATCTAAAAGCACTCTTGCAATGGTTTATTGTCTAAAATAAGGATATGCTCCAGCTCAAATTTAAATTAAACGAGCATCAATTAACCCATTCAGATGTGCTATTCTAAAGGTCATAGATAGCCCTTTAGCGAGCAGCTTAAAATAATTTCCAGTGCAACACCTTCCCGAGGGTTGCACTTTTCGTGGCTGCTTTTGTTTCTACAAAATAGAAGGAACGCAAATGCAAAACCAAAAATTATATTCATGTCTGTAACTGAGCAAACAAAGCCGTGGGAACCGAAATCAAATCCGCCCATTTCCTTATATATATCGCCAAGGTTCGTATCAGAACTTTAATTCACTGCACATTTCATGCACAGCACATTAAAACTATATCGCAAGGCAGTCAATTATCAGGGGGTGCAATAATTACAGGGTAGTTAGGGTCTAACGGCATTAATGGGCTATTTTGGAGTGATTTTATATAAGGAGTGAATTTATGTACGGAGCGATATTTATTCCAAATATGAAAAGGTATAGGGGCTCATTCGTAATATTTGCGAGTCGCTAAGTCTTGTCACTTCATTGTATCTAGACTAAGTTTATTGTTTCCCACATCCGGTGCAGAATATCAGATTTCTTTTCAAAACTCACAACAGAGGCAAATATTTAAAAGTCTTAAGTTAGGGTGCCATTTTCATCTACTTGCTGACGTTGTTCGATGATTGACTTAAGAAAGGTAAGTCTTCCTCAAGTGTAGATTTTGATAATAATAATTAGAATGGAAAGAGTCTACGAATGAAAGAAATGTCAGAGGTTCTCTTGTATACATAATGCCCCAAAAAACTATTCTTTGAAACGTTATGTCGGTCGTCCATGAGAAAAATAATTTGGATTGAAAGACGCTGGATCGCAATGCTTATGTAAAGAAAATTTTCTTATTCATGCTCACAGGAAATAATGAATAGGTGTATAAATTGCGCCGATTTATGTTTTTTTTTTAACAGAACCCTAAGGGTTCGTTGAATTCATGGAGAGGGCTTCAAATTTGTAGCGCAAATCATTTTTTCTAATCTAATTAAAATTCAAATTATACTTACCGTTTTTAACCTTAATTATTTTATTTTAACCGAATACTATTTCGGAAGGGCATATTCCAATCAAAACACTACTTGCGTATTTTATTTTTCCTTGAATGAAAGCAGCTTGCGACTTGCGAATTCTATCATAAACGCTGTCAGTTATTAATTTTATTATCTAGTTAAGACCGAATAATATTTCATTGAAGACCTTCCCTCATAGTTAAGTTATAAAGACTCACAGATATTATTCAAATACTATTAAACAAGAAATTCTCATAAAAACATTTGTAAATTTTATCTTGAAAACTGACCTAAGAACTTGTGCTGAAATGGAGTGAATCTTTGTTTTTGGGTGCGAGAAAACGATTTAGCTTGGTCTCGACTTTGGAAAAGCTCATATAATAATAATAATTGTAGTAAAGCGCAACATTAATATTTAAATAAATTATCGATCGATCTTATTAATCAAAAAATATTCAATTCAATTTAATTTTTTAAGTCGTTATTTTTCAAAGCTTACGATCAGTTATACGAAAAGTTTTGATAGATTTATAAATTTATAGGTTAATATATAAAATGACAATTTCGTATTATCTTCTGTGGTAAATATCTGTATAAGAGCTCCTCTATCAGTTGACGGTTGCCAATAATCAGACCACCTTCAAATTTTCTTTACTTGGATTAACGAAGCCTTATGTATTTGTCCACCTTGTTTTGGTTACATTAGCGCTACATTCGCGGTATTTAAATCAACCTGTAGTTTTCTCTGATTAATTCAGATTTCATTATAGACTTTCAATTAATTATACTATATTATTATTGTAACCAAGCCTAGTTAAAAATATCAAATTTCACTCATATGCTATCAGTAGAATGCCGTTTTCATCTTCTCAATAATATTATCTTACTTTTCTTAGCTTATCAGTGTACTTCTGCTTGCAACCGTATAATTAGTAACCCAGTAAAGCTATCGTAGTTTGTATGAATTATCGCTTTCACCTGTATTCTTCTAATCATTATAAAACAGTTAACCCAGTCAGAAATTTGTAAGATTTTGTGTTCTTTTGTTAGTCAGTTGAGAGCTTTAAGTAATCATTAAAATTGTGTGAAGATCATTAAAAAATAAAGTTGAAAACTGCGAAGAGTTATTTTTATTTAAATAACTTTTATCCACCACTAACCCTTGACTTAATAACTTCATGACTGAAGGGGCCCATATACCTTCACGCATGTTGGCCAACTCGAGTAGGACAACGATGTTGTAACGCAGATTTGACCGTATGTGTGTGCCTGTTTGACGTTGTGGCCCGCAGTATGTCAAGAGGTTGGACGAAAATCAAGTTAGTTTGATTTTTAAGGGGCGGCGGTACGTGTTTGTTTGACAACATATTGTACCGTGTAGGGCGATGTTTCTCACGCATTTGTCATTCTTGAGTGAACCCTATTGAAGTCAAAATAACAGCTAAAAGCTCAAGTAGCTCCATACATGTGTTCCTGTCCTGATGTTGGACAACATGTTTGAGAAGTGTGCGGGGAAAAGCTTTCACGTGTGACACATTAAGTTGGACCATATGTTCGCCGTATATTGGCCGCTTGAGAGGGACGTTTGTGATTATAGTGTGAAATTTCGGGAGAAGTTTAAGGGTAGTATACGTAGTTGGATTTACATGGGGTTTTCTGCCTTAGAAGGAGTGAATGAGGAGCTTTTCGATTGGGTAACATTTTTTACGGTTTTTGGACTTTTGAGCGGGGGTGACCGTGCTTAATATCAAGTGAAAGCTCTTGCTGAGCACTATTAAATGACATTTTTGTTCTTCTATAAAGCGGCCCATACACGGCGAACACGTTGTCCAACGTGGTGTGTTACAGATGAAAGCTTTTTTTCTACACATTTGCCAAACACAGGAACACATTTCAGGAGCTGCTAGAACTGTTGACTGTGATTTTTTTGATAGTTCACTCAAGAATGACGAATGCAAGACAAAAATCGCCCTACACGGTACAACCCACCTGGAAATAATAATTAACAAAGCCATGTGAGTACTCAGCTCCTCCCACAGGCTTTTCGGGAAAATGCTGGATCTTACCCCCAAAATGACCTTATGGATCTTCCAGAGCATAGTCAGACACATACTTTTTTATGGAGCAAATGTGTGGTGCAAAGGATGGCACGTTTAGGCGCTACTGGCGCCTTTACATCGTGGCCTCAACGTGCACGCATTCTTGGGTTACAGCCTGTCTACCTCTTTATTCAGAGGGAAGCAGCGGCTAGTATGATTCGAAAGGAAAGGCCAGATGAGCGCATTTCCTCCATGGTGGGTCATCTCAGTATCTTCGAGCAGGTCAACATTAACGACCTAGAAGCTCCAACAGATATTATGGCCAAGAGACTTTCTTTTGAAAGAGGTTACAAGGTAACAATTAATGAAAGAAACGTGATACTAGACAGAGGACTCCAGCCTCCGCAACGGGCCCAAGTCTGGTATACTGATGGATCCCGGAAGTAGAACTATCCATTCCGCTTGGTGCCTCACCTTCCAGTTTTTAGTCTGTAGTCTATGCTATAGAGGTTGGAGCTCAGGAAAGCCTAAATAAGGTCTGCAAGAATTCCAACATCTACGTTTGTTCAGACAGCCAAGCTGCGCTCTTAGCTCTTTCCTCTCAAGTTTTTGGTCGAAATTAGTCTGGAGCTGCTACTCAAAACTCGAACTACTGTCTAGCGACAACCAAGAAACCATGGTCTTGGTCCCTGGAAATGGCGGAGTGGACAGTAATGAAAAAGCGGACGAACTGACTAAAACCGGAGCTGAATGTCCGTATACTGGTCCCTACCCGACATTTGGCCTACCAAAAAGCCACTTCAAGGGGGAACTACTTAAATGGGAAAACAAGCAACTGGATCTACTTTGGCGTAGCGCACCCGGTATGAGGCAGGCAAAGAAATTCTTCAACCCCTCTCATCTCCAGACACGCCAACTTATTAGACTTAGCAGACAGTCGTTCTGACTATTTGCTAACGCAGTCACTAATCAAGGCCCCTTCCGTCACCTCCTGAAGAAGATAGGCAAATCCGTCAATGAACTGTGTTGACTATGCGAAGAGGAAGATGAGACCTCGGTGCACGTTATATGTGAGTAATAGGGCTCCCGCTTTTACCCTTTGGATACGGAACCCTAAAAATGATTATAACCAATTTCATAGAATTTCATATTCTAAGATCTTTTTCGTACAATAAAACGTCTAGGACTGACCGTTTTCATAGTATACGTAAAAACGTACATTTTTATGTTGCAGCACCTAAGAAAGGGTTGTTCGAGTTAGCTAATTTTTGAAATTATATTCACTACTTTTATAATTATAGTTATGACTAAAAAGTAGAAAATAAAATAAATTACGAAAAAAGTTATAAATAAAATGCACTAAAAAAAATGCTTTTTTTTCTTTCTCAGTGATATACACAAGAAAAGTGTCATTGCAAAATAAGAAATGCTAAAACTCAGATTAAATCTTAAAAGTTGTGAAAGTATTAACAATAATTTAAAATAATATTATCTCATTTGACTTTAGGGCCGTATTCACCAAGCCATTTACTATAAATTTAATTTAATTTCTCTTTTAGTAGTCTCGTTAGAGAGAAAAAGTTACATATGCGTTATTATAACACAAATTAACCCAACTTAACTTTTATTTTAATTTTAAGTGTACCCTAAACCTCTTTTACAGGAGTACTGAAACAGAAATTAAAGTAAATTCCAATTAAATGATGAAAACGGCCCTAAATATTTGAGCTCTTATCAATGAATTATGTAAACTTAAAGCTTTTCAAGTGCATTAATAAAAGTTTGGGTATCCCCAACTATAATCACAATTGTCCAACTGCAACTCATACCCAGACATTTAGTAATGCACTTGAAAAGATGTAAATTTACAAAATTCATTGCTAAGTGTTCAAATATTTAAAGTCAAAGTAAGATAATTTTAATACAATTAAAACAATTAAATTTTAAGATTTAATGTGAGTTCCAGCATTTGTTTTTTTTTTTTTTGCAATGAAACTTTGCTTGTGTATATCACTGAGAAAGAAAAAAATATTTTTTACTTTGTAGTGCATTTTATTTATATACGTTTTTTTTTGTGTTACATGGTCCAGCTACTTACAATTCTTCCAGATATGATATCAGCCCAGATACCAAAAACAGAGAATTACTTGTACTGTCAATGTGAAAAAAAGTAATAACTATTTTAAGTACTTTAAGTAAATAATTCATTTGGGTAAATATACTGAGTACAAAGGGGAAAGCATCAATTGTTTTGAGATTTATAAGAAAGTGCTACGATGTGCAAGTTGTCCCCATCTATGTTCAATGTTTATTTGATAAGCGATACTGTAAAGATCTTGTTGTTTTAGATCAACTTCGAATGGCCGAAGTATCCGAATCTTTGAACCATAGCGTCTCCTGAAAAAAATCCTCGCACCTTGGAACGTGGACGATATCGGCATAGGCATACCGGATTCACATGATATGTTTTAAAGCCAAGTCCTGAAAAACTTAAGGAACCTATTTTTGCATCACATTTGGGGAAATTTGGTGAATAAGTTATCGGAAAAATTTTATTAGTTATCATCAGCAGCGAAATGCTGGAATCCTCTAAATGGAAAACGAAAACAGCGTAGAAATATAACTAGGATCTTACGTAAGGTTAAGATAAATAATTTAAGTTCATTTAAATTCAAATAAATAGTCGAATAATTTCATTAGAATAATAGTAGTATTCGCATTCCTTGTTACTTTAAATAATGTGTTTTCAATAATAGTAATCATAATTATGCTTTAAGCTCAAACTTGAATTCATACTGATAGCTTATCTGTACATCTATTTGAATTCCATACTCGAGCCATCTAGCAGCGCTTCCATTTCCTATATAATTTAGTTTAATTACAAAATATTCAAAACTCCGCGGTATTCATCAGCTAAGCTATTGATCCAAGGTTCCCCAAGTCGGAGCAAAAAAACAAAATTATATGAAAATATGGAATAAATAAATAAAAAAAAAAGTTAATTAAATGGAATTAAAAGGAAAAAAATAAGAATAAATAAATAAATAAGAACAAAATAAGCGTTAACTAAACAAACAATAGAAGTCATATAGTAAACACAGAGTAAAATAAAGACAAAAATATATTATCTTGTAAAATTAAGTTACGATAGTAATAAAACAAAATATTGAAGCCAACGCAGTAAACCTTATATATAAATCGTAACAATTGAATAGAGACAGTGTTGAACTAACGTCACGATATAATTTAACTTACTTGGACAAAACGACAAATATAGTTCACATGATTGTAAATATTTCATAGAGCAAGAGTCTTAATAAATAATAAAATAGTAATATAATAAAACGAGGTGCAGTCTGATTATCTTAAAACAAAAATTTAGTATTCAAAGAAAATATGTGAAAACTTAAAAGACATTATATCCAACAAAATGAAAGCAATAGCATCTGCCATTATCGCGTAAAAACGAGATAGAGAAAAATGATAAAAATTTGTGAATGCAGCGTGGATCACAAATAATGTATGTTCAATAATTTTTTACAATAATATTTATAATAGAGATTGTAGGTATATATTGTGGGATTATTGTACCTTTATATAAAATATGCTTTCCATGTCTATATATTACAAAAAAATACTGAAACCTAATAATAGCTATTTAACGAAATTTTAATTGAATTTGTAAATACGTAATTTATTTATGACCCACCCTTTTGAATTATGACACACATTTTTACCGCGTTTCGAATAAATTTACGACGCAAAGATAGCAAAATTAAAACAATTATGAAGAGTAAAATGAATTATAGCATAGATGGCACAAGAACTAGATGTTGCATGACATACTAGAGCAGACTATACAGATTGTGAAATGGGTAGCGCATTCTGGAATGGACCATAAGATGTTTTGGAGCGTGCCGAAAGCAAATAATGGCAGTTTTGTATATATTTCATCGATTTCCTCAATACTTCAGATACGAAAAAAATATGAATCATTCTTTCATATCCCACTAAATTTTTTCTAATAATGTGTAAATGGATTTGACAGTTCTCATTTCACATTTAAAATATCTCGTCGTGCCTATTTTGCCGTCGTGGACTAGAAATGCAAAGGTATTTTCTGAAAATTGTGTTTATCTTTAAATTTTTTGTGTTAGTTAAATTAAAATGCCATTCCCAATATTTCCTGTGGTAGCTTTAATTAATTTTGAGGCATAAAGTTATCCAAAACAAAAGTAGGCAATTTTGACTTTGCCATAAATACATGCAGTGTGTAAAATGAGTCACTACCCCCTCATTCACTAGTGTGTTAAAAACAATGTACTTGGTTATTGAAAACAGAAAAAACCAAGAATATTTCCCTCTTTCATACACTTGCTCAATTTCCTTAAAGCAAAATGCAATCCTTTCTTTCAAATTTTGCATTCATTTTATATTTTATTTTTGAAATTACGTCCTACTCTGGTGGGTAACCTCTTTCTATTCAATAGCTGTTCAAGAGATTTCTCTTGATAGTATACGCTCGCTGCATAAAACTATCCTTCGCAAACGTAATATAGAGATAAAGAAATAAATACAAATTTAACGAAACGAGCTATCGAATAATGCAGAACCAGAGCATAAGCGTGAGGTTCTAAAAATAAAAATTACTTTCTCGCTGTCGCCACATACCCGGCGAACGAAATTGTGCATGTGTGTGACAAAGAGAAATATGCTTGTTTATTTTTCCGAAGGAGAAATATTGATATTTTTAAATAATCAAGCCCGTTGTTTTTTATACACTGGCGAATAAGGATGTAGTGGTTCACATACTGCTTTTCTACGTCACCTGTGAATGAGTTTATCTTTCTTCTGAGCAACATGGACTTTATCCAGCCAAATAGCTTCTTGTTAAACTCAGGACAATTTTTGAAGTAACGTTTTTTAATATTAGCTCAGAACTGTTTTAAAATTTGACGATTTTCGACTAGAAGTGGTATGTATAGCTTTTATCCTAATCAACATCAGGTTATGTAAAAAGAAATTTGCAAGGTTTGAAAAAAATTGGAAATAGGACCTTTGAAGGAAAAAGGAAATTCACGATAATATAAATCCCACTCTCAATGCAAGACCACCCACAACTCAAAAACTGTAATTGACGTTTAAACATTTCAAATCACTCTAAAAATTCAAATATTTCAGTACTGATATAGTCCTTTCTTTAGTTAGTAGCCTGTAAATATAAAGTAGATATAACTTCTCTTTCAAGAATACTTTAGTTATAAAGTAAAGTGCAATACAAAATTCAAGATTGATGATTTTGCGATATGGTGAATTTGCGATAGAGGTGCGAAATATTTTTTAACACTTTCATAGGCGAATAATGGGATTAGCGATAAATTTTTGTGTGGTAAATGCATATAGATTAAGAGCTGGCGACCAGAATGTCATTTCATAAACAAAATTTCCCATCTTATCATGCTCCTCAACACGGTTGAAAACTTATTCGGAAATCTGAGTGGCCTGGTCCAGTAGTGGAGAGCGCTACGGGATGGCCACGAAGACTTAAAAATAATCGGGTACTGCCTATCAGCAAGAGGAGGGGGTACCAGTTAAGAAAAAAGCCCGAATCAATGCAATTAAATATAATTCAGAAAAAAAGTTCACTAATCTTATTCTACTTTATCACAGTCAATTCAAACTTATTTTAAAATTCAATGTAATTAAAAACTAATTCTAAATAAATTTATATAAAATTCAATATAGCCTGACTTAGTCTATAATATAATTCAATTCAGCTAAAATCCAGAGCCGTTACAGGCTTCCGCTTTTAATTCTAAAAAAAGAGAGAGAGTTTTTGATGAGTCTGATGAAATCACCTTTACAAATTGATGCAACACAGAAAAATTCTCTGCAAGGAGAATGAATATTTCTGCGGAAAATGAGAATGCTGCAGGGTGTAAGATCAAATGATAGCACAATAAAAGTGCTGCCGGGTGTAAGCCAAAAAGTAGCACTATGAAAGTGCTGCAGCGTGTATGATCAAAAGGTAGCACAATAAAGTGATGCAGCGTGTAGGTCAAAGGAGAATGCCAGTGCTGTTGCGGTGTCTTCCGAATGGCAGTAAAATGAATTTTTACAGAGAAATATTCAGATAAAACTTTGAAACAAAATAAAACTTCTGTAATTATAAACTCAGATTTATCTCTGAAGCAGAATGAGACTTCTGCCTAGGTGTGGGGAGGTAGTGTAGCAGATTGATTTCTGCAGCAGAATGAAACTTCTGCAATAGGTGGTAAATATACAGATTAATCTGTGAAATAGAATAATCTTCTATTTGGAGGTTGGGAATAATGCTACAGATTAGTCTCTTAACAGAATTAGCTTGTGAAGGAAATGATAGGAAAGTATTTCAGATTAATCTCTCAAAACCAGAATTAACTTCTGCAAGGAGGTAGGGAACACGATTCTTATATTCAGATTAATCTCTGAACCAGATGAACTCTGGTCAAGAATGGTCCTATTCACTGTGGCACGTCGACTTTATATAGCCGTTAACCAGTTATGGTGAAAATAGCTGACTGTGGTAATATGACTTAATGGCATTGCTAGATTGTAAACATACAGAGGTAAGTGAGCTTTGGTACATTTACTATTCTTTGTGTAATTTTTTGTTATTTAATTCGGAGTTTCTTTTATTATTTTCGGTAAAGCAAGCTGTGGGAGACGATGGATTACAGCCTCAATCTGTAAACTTTTGGGATTTTATGTGCTTGGAGGGATTTGTTGAGAACTTACAGAGGACAGCGATTTTAGTTTCTACGATGTGGAAATGTCAAAAAATGCCATGGACGTGGTGATAAAACGATATGCTGGAAGCTGCGTATGTGGAATTTGTTTATTAGATAAGTATTTGTAGTTTTTTTTTTTGAGCTCGATGCTTTGCGGTTATTTGCTTTTTATCTTTTAGAATATTAATGGAGGTTTATATGCGTACAGCACAAAGTACATCCAGGGGAACAATGAAATGAGAGTACGTCGGGGGATTATATTATGTGTAGGCAAATAAAATCGGTCGAAAAGCGCAGTTTCGTAAAGGCCGATTTTTGATATGGTATCAGAGAATTATATTTCATGATCAATGGTAAAATTTCCAGACACTTTGGTTGGTGGAAAAGTTGTGGCAGACCAAAAAAAATACGCAGAAAAATGTGTATAACTTACGTCATACAACGATAGCTCGAGAACGCGTTCATTTTGCACACAGGCTTTCCAAAACAAAGTGAATTTTAATTCCAAAATGGGACCAATCGGGCTATTCTTTCGTGGGGTTGCCATACAAAAATTTTGTTTTTTACTATATATTTTGGCACTACCTCAGAACGCGTTTACGACGAGAGCTGAAATTTTGTACACAGCGCTTTTATTGAAATATTAAATACAATTGAAAAATTTAACTAAATCGAGCAACCTCTTCATGGTATTGCCACACAGAACTTTGTTTTTCACTATAAATTGGAACACTGCCTAAGAATGCGGCCACGTATAGAGCACAAATTTTGTACACTGCATTTTGATAAAAATTCCAAATAAAAATTCAAAAATGGGCAATAAAAACGAGCAACCCTTTCTTGGTATTATATGGCAACACAATGAATGGGTTGTCTGATTTGTTTTATTTTTGAAATCTTACTTACCGTTTCAGTTCTCTACGTTGACAGATAGTGTCCAACTTTATAGAGAAAAATCAAAGTTTCATATGGCAACATCAAGGAGAGGCTGCCCGACTGATTTAAGCCAATTAGGATTTCATTCTATGATATTGGTTATAATCGTTTTTACTGTCCGACGAACCGTTCTAAAAATATATGCGAAAAACCACTTCAACAATCAAACTTGCAAAGGGAGATGACCATACGAAATTACATTCATCTAGGGTATCGTAAGAGTAATCTTAGATAAATTCTTGTTGGTTTATTGCTACCTAAGAGCCATATTGTTATTTTGATGATTGCCAGACCGTACTGATGCAGGTCATGGATATCTATATCAGGCATATTGTTTATCCGTTGCTGCTGGGATCTTTGGCCTGGTTCAGTTCTGCTAAGGCATTGTTGTTCACCTTTTAAATCAGCTGCGGAATAATCGGTACTCCTGATATATTCGGCGTTAATTTGGTACTTGAATTTAAATGCTTTAAGGTGAGCTTATTGTCGGGTATGAAGGATGATTGTATTTTTCCTCGTATTTTGTTGTAAGAGTTTATAGATAGTGTTGGATGATTTATTTCATAGTCTTGTTGAATTTGAATGATTCCGTTTCCGTTCAGTGAAAAGTGGTATGTGGCATCTCCACATATGATGCTGAGCAGTGTTCCTTCCTCCAAAATTAATAGCCACGTACTTGTATTATATTATTTTATCAATATATTTTCTGTTTCTCTATTTCGTAACTAGCAGAAGTGTAAAATCTTACGTTCGTTCCTCAAGAGCTTTAATTCACAGTGACTTTGATTGGACTTTAATGTGAATATTGGCTGTTTTAAAATGCAGATTAAAATTATGTAAGTACAGTCTTCAAAAGATAAATTATATCTTGTACTAGATATTCTATAGAACTCTGCAATACTGATATAGGTGAAAGTAGAGGTGATTTTCAGTTGAAAATCCTATATAAATTTTTTTTTTAATTTCGGCTTAGTTTTGGATCATTTCATATTTCGAATTTTATTTAAAACTAAGTGCCTGTGTGATTGGTAGTTCCTTACTAGCTTTTTAATCCAAACCTTTTTTCGGTTATTTCTGTTGCTTTTGCTGTTCCATTAATGATACCTTAACAAATTGAGTTATTTTCATTCTATCATAAAATATGGACTGTAAGTAATTAAATTAACTAGTTTTTAAATTGTATAGTATTATTAAAAACTTATCATTTGCGCTCATAATTCCAATATTCAGCAACAATAAATTATCTATAGCTACAGCTGGCAAGTGTTGACGTCTCAATTTGAACACATTAGGTGTAGGCAACATCCTTAGTTACAAATTGTACACGCGCTTTGTTATTTTCATACAGAGTCACATTATAAGGCAAACAAATCGAAAAGAATTTATAACAGTGTAACCAAGTTACAAATTTCAGTCCAAATTAAATTGTTTGGTTCACCAGTGGAATATTAATTTAAAACTTGAACTTAAATTCAAGTAACCACTCCACTGGGGCATGTAAACAAGTTTCCATAGTCACTGGCTGCATGATCAACACACCAGCACATGTACTAGCCAAGTACAAGAAAAGCTTTTCAAAAGAGCTTGAAAGTTTCTCTGCACATAACGAACATACGCCAGTAGAAGCAGCAACCACACAGGTAATGAGAAGCTCTGGGCCCGGCTATATAAAGCACGCTAGTCGACCAAACAGTTCAGTCTAGTCAGCGAGCTCGACCGAGTAAGTTGAACGGGCTATTTTGGTAAAGGTAGTAGTGAGCCTGGTACGTCTTGTGAAACAGTTCCCGTGCCTTTCCTGAGCCTCTGCTGCGTCGAAGTTAGCTAGACATTGCACTGGTACGTCGTGCGAGAAATTCCCATACCATCTTTTCTGAACTCCTGCGTCGATGCTAGTTAGAAATATTCCACCTCGGCACTTGCACTGGTCGTGTGAACAATCCCTGGCCGTCCTCTGTTAGAATTATTCGAAATAGAATATTTCCGTTGGTACTTGGAATAAAGCATCCCTGTAACATCCGTTTCTACTAAAATCATTTAAATTGGAATATTTTCACTGGTACGTCGTAAGAATCTCCGTACCATCAGTCTGTACATGCTTTAAACTAGAATTATTTTAAGAATATCTCCGTTGGTATGTCGGGTGAAGAATCCCCGTACCCAATAATCAATACTACTGTAGTACACCATCCGTATCCCTCTCAGGTCCTAGTGGCAAGATAGGATTCGACATAGGCTAAAATATTGCTGGCGTCGTAAACATAAAGTTTTGAAAATATGAACTAGACCTAGGATAGTATATGATTAGTATTGTAAACGTTAGGCTATTTGATGTAGGTTCGTTATTGCTATTAGTTAAAGAGTCTTGCATTTTTCCTAAATAACCATTTTTTTGTAAAATTACCTTTATCAACTCTGGTTAAAATCAAATTATTAGCTTTCAGTTTTTTCCTAAAACTAATTAATAATCGTTTTTCATCCTGAATATTATTAACTAATTAATCTTGCCCTACTTCTATTATCTCAGCACAGTCAAATTTTTCGTCTTAAGCAGATGAAACTTGTAGCCTGTTACTCGTTCTTACAAAATAAAAATTATTGTGGAATCGGAGCAAATGTGCTTTGAAGTTTAATCTCCAACAAAGATGTCTAAAAACATATTCCATCAAGTGCTATCTCAATATTTGATACAAGAAATAATATTCATAAAGAAAAACTCTATACAACGAGCAAAAAAGTAAAATAGTAATAGTATATCAGTGCACCAGTAGCAAAGCCTTATAAATACATAAAGTAATATTAAACGAGCAATTCTGGTACATTTGTAGATTTTACATTAAAAGCAGGCCTTAGAATTGTGATGGTCGTGGTGAATCTACCATTTTTGTGTATGAGGATGCGATTTAGCGACTTTAGGGGAGATTAAGCAAATCATTTAGGGGATAATTAGGGAGTTTTGCAAATGTTAACTTAATGACTTAATATTAGGTTTTCTTTTGTAATGCTGGATTCTGATGAATTGGTCTACCACTACCCCTCGACTGTGCGCTCTATACTTAAGCAATGTTCGATCTTCCATATATTAATAACTGCAAAAAATACAAATTGAAGTTTCTTAAGTTACAATTATTAAATTAAAAGTTAATGTTCAGTGAATTCAGTAAATTCAGAAAGTTAAGTAGGATGGTAAGTTATAGGATTCCAATTTACTAACTGATGACATACAATTCAAAGAGTAATAAATATAAAATATTTTACATTGTTATAAAAGTTGTTTGATAAATCTACAATGTACTTTTCTGAATAGCTACATGACATTTTTTCCAGTGTAAGTAACCAACAACAAATGATCTGACCCGGAAGATTTTTTTCTATACGTAAAGGTATATTTATTACCATCATTTCCAGGGAGGTTACTAATTAAATGTGTCCCCGTAAGATCAATTCGTGGAGGTAGAAGAAGCAACTGCATGTAAAGAAAAATATCCACACATTGCGAGTTTAAAAAGTAATACATAATACAATTGACCCGGATTTTACATTTTTAACTTAACACTTACAACAACGAACTCCTTACTCCTTATATAATATATATGTGTATTTATTGTTCTTGCAAAGCTGTTTGCGCTGTCGTAAAATACTACTTGTAGGTCTGATTTTAAGATACTAAAAAAACCGCCTTAACTTTTAATAAATATGTTTTTATTTAATCCTTTAATACATTTG
This sequence comes from Dioctria rufipes, assembly GCA_963924295.1. Taxonomy (NCBI): domain Eukaryota; kingdom Metazoa; phylum Arthropoda; class Insecta; order Diptera; family Asilidae; genus Dioctria; species Dioctria rufipes. The sequence continues at coordinate 106,412,903 of OZ002741.1, read as the reverse complement.
TTTTTATTTTAATTTCTCTGGGCTGATACAATTTTTCACGCTTTTGTTTTATTTCCGAACACTTGGGTTTATTTTTGTAGGAATTTTTTGTATTTTTCAACTAAACTAGGTTATGCTGTTATCTAAAATTTACATTTATGCATCGAGCGATTCCAAATTCATGCGACTTTCAAACATGCCGCCAACCTTTAAAGCATTACTTTTAATATGATTTCTTTTGTTGTCATCGATAAATGGACAAAATTTTGCGATAGGTTTTCTGATTATGCTATTATTGGTTAAAGTTTTTCCGACTCATACCAAATTATCCCACCGTATGAGGCTGTATATTAGGGTGCGAATGTAACCATTTTGTACGTGCTTGCAAACTGGATATGTAGTCCTTACGCCAGCATAGTCATTTCTTCAATGGAGGAATAAGCTTCCAGTTGATGCCGTGGTTGCTCAATATCTAGGTACTTGCTCACCAAACTGTGATGAATGAATAAGCGTGGCTACTGCTTGCAATTCCCGATGATCTCCCGCAAAGTTCTGGCCATTATCGTTTTAGATGTTAACACAGGAATCACGACGTGAGATAGAACGCCTTAATGTAAGGCTTCCGCCGTTAGATTGTTAGCCAGTTCTAGATGTAGAGCCTTAGTTGCCAAACAAACGAATAGGCAAACACATTCCTTTAATGTTTTTATACCGCGACCTTCCATGTCCGAATATTGAATAGACCAGAGTAATAAACTCCAGTATTTGCAGAGGGACGACTTGGCTCGATCCTTCGCTTTGGTAAATTGCCCATTTGTTGAGAGTTGATTATTGTTCGATGACACCTACAGGTAACACATTTTAGTAGAATATTTCGTACAATTTGACATGCTCCAATAATCCAATACCTTTGATATATTACACTTAGTAGTAGTCGTGGACCTTGATTCTATTATTTCAGATAAATCTTAAACGCCATGCTACAATTCGTATATATGTCGTAGGCATCTAATAACATCCGGCATTTAATTAAAAGCCTAATCATATAATTAAAAGTCGGCATTCAATAAAAATCGTATTGATATCTTTCTTTTTCCATTATCTGCCTAGGCATTTAATTAAATGTCGGCATCTAATTAAATGCCGGATGGCTCTCCAGGCAAATAATAAAATAAGCAAATATATATCAACGCACGATCCGCAAGCCTTTACACCGATAGTGTAATACCACCCGATTTAACCAAATACTAGGAGAGGGAGATGTGTGGTGAAGGGGGAGGTCGCACCCAGGCCTGCGACCCATACTCGCCGCGCGTGTATGTGTGTGTATGTGGGTGTGTGTGTATGTGGGTGTGGGTGTGTGTGAGTATGGGTCGCAGGCCTGGGTGCGACCTCCCCCTTCACCACACATCTCCCTCTCCTAGTATTTGGTTAAATCGGGTGGTATTACACTATCGGCGTAAAGCCTTACGGATCGTGCGTTGATACATATTTGCTTATTTTATTATTTGCCTGGAGAGCCAGCCAGCATTTAATTAGATGCTGGCATTTAAGTAAATGCCTAGGCAGATAATGGAAAAAGAAAGATATCGAAACGATTTTTATTGAATGCCACCTTTAAATTAGATGACCAGGCTTTTAATTAAATCTCGGATTTTATTAGATGCCTACGACCATAGATGGCACAAGAACTAGATGTCGCATACAGTACCAAAAAAGTATACAAAATTTATATGGCGGGGTGGTCCATTCCGGAATGGACCACAAGATTTAAAATGATGTATGCGTCGAGAGATTCATATTTTTTCGTATCTGAAGTATGGAAGAAGTCGGTTAAATGTACACAAAACTGCTATTATAAAAATATTTGCTTTTGGCATGCTCTACAATATGTTATGGTCCATTCCAGAATACACTACCCATTTCACAATCTGTATACTCTGTTTTAGTATGCCATGCGACATCTAGTTCTTGTGCCATCTATGCTACGACATATATAAGTTTTGTCAAATTAGAATACGGTTGAAGAATTGTTTGCTGATCTCTCTCTTTTGTAACTGCTTGAAAAACTACGTTTCTTGCTTCCGGAACTTCATCTTGTGGAAACGTTGGACAACTGATGCAAGACGCGATTTCAGTTGACTCAAGAAAGTCAGGTCGAATCCACGACTCCTTTCATTGCAATATTTCACAAGGCGATAATCCACGTGAAACGTGGTCAGCCGGACTTTCCAGTAAAGCTACGTGGAACCAATGAGAGTACGGTATTTCCTCAAGTATTTCCATTTCCGCAGTAGCATTAGCGGGGAATGTTTTCCATTTTTAGGATGCGCTGACAGCCACGCCAAAACAATGGCGGAATCATTACAGCCAAAGCGTTCGACGTTTTGACACTTCATCGCTGTTCTTACTTTACTAAAAGGTTTCACTAGAAGATGACTTGCACGCAATTCCAATTGTGGAAAAGTTACATGTTTTATGGGAGTTACTTTGAATTTCGTGCTAGCGATATTGACGTGAACTTTACCAACCATATCTTGGGTTTTTAAATATACTATACCACAGTCCCATAGGCTGTATCTGAGGCATCAGCAAAGTCGTGCTGTGTTACATTTTCCTAGTTCCCATACATCTGAGAATATGGATTTGATAAATTGCTTGAAGATTTTTACGAAAATTTAATCACTCTAATTTCAAGTGCCCTGGTAGAGCGTCGTACCAACTGATGCCTGCAAGCCAAATCCTTTGAATGATGATATTGACTTGGATAATGCACGAAGAAATGCATCCAACAAGGTCGTAAATCTTTGAAATGTCCGAAACAATCTCCCGTTTCGAAGGTTGCTTTAAATGAAAATTAATCCTCGTTAGGATGCCACTACAGTCCTAATATTTTGGTGGATTCATCAGAGTTAGATTTCCATTTTCACAATTCAAAACCATCGCTATTAAGCAATTGTATAATCTCACTTATTATGACTTTTGCTGCTGGAAGACTGTCAGAACCTGAGAGTAAATCATCGACGTAAAAGTCATTGCTAAGAATATGGTATGCTCGTGGAAATATTTCTTCCTCATCATACGCAAGCTGATTTAAGGTACATGTCGCCAAGAATGGTGCCGAGGCTCTTCCATATGTGATGCTCCGTAATTCTTTTATTTGTTGAGAAGAATCTGAACGCCAGAGAATTCACTGAAAATGTACATAATTTTCTGACAACGAAACTTTCCAATAAATCTTAGCTATGTCGGCTACTAAAGTATTAAGTCGTATCGATGTTTTCTGAATCTTAACAGAATCGATATTAAATTGGATTGGGTTGCTGGGCCAATCATAAGGTTCTCATTTAGAATCGTCAAATACACGTAGCTTAATGGTAGTATGGTCAGGTTTTTAAAGTCCATGATGAGAATGATAATATGTGCCTACTATTATTAACTTTCTACTGCTTTTCACTTTCAGTTAGCTCTGATAAGTCAGCGAGTTGCAAGTATTCTTTCATGAAGTCGCAATACTGTTGGTTATACTCTGGATTTCTTGGGAATTTCCTTTCTACCGAATAAAGGCGCTGCAATGTTGAAGAATACGAATTTACTCTAATTCCTTACATTTTTCTTTAAAGGGCAAACAGGTCTAGGTTTGTCATTACTATATAATGATTTTTACAACTAGTTTCTTCTCAGTTAAGTGAGTTACTTTAGGCATCTCCTCCAGTTCCCAAAATCTTTCTAGTTTGTGATCAATGTAATTCATTACATGCAAATTCACAATAAAATATTGACCGACAATTACCCAGTCAACTAGGTTTACCGTTGTATTACTGGATCTGCAGGCAATTCCAACTGCAACCGAAGTTCATTAAAAAATTATCAAAATCTTCAAAATAATTAAAACTGCTAAAAGAAAGACAAAACAAATATATACGTAGGTATGCATTTTCTACAATAGCCATATTCACATCCCTTTACAAGAATAATTGAAATTTAATAAAACGGCTTAGGCTTAATAAAAACGATAAAAGCATCATCATAGCAACCCCCACTGGATGCCTGAAATGACTCTGCACATATGTTTGTGTTCTTTTAATTTAGAACCAATAAAGCGGATTTTTCTCAAAGTGCACAGGAATCAACCACCCTCATCGCCACTGCTAATGCAAACAATCCAGGGAATGTTTATATTGGTCCTTAATAAAGTGTATTATGGCACAGACACCCTTGATTCCCAGTAGCCGGAGGTGGTCTCGATATTGAGTGCAAAACATGTTTCGAGTCTTTTTGGGGATGCCAGGACATAGAACCAATATTAGCCGTAGCTGCAATGGCACAGAGCGTTAAAGTGGCGATGCGGTGAGTACTATGTGTGTCTCTCGGGTTCGTGGAGCAAGTCTATTTAAGACATTTGCACCCTCCTTTTGTAGGGATAACTTTGAACAGTAGGGAACTTTCCATATCAGAGAAAATTGATTACGGTGACACGATAAGCTCATTAGCAAAGGGGCCTTTAGTTGCAGGAAATTCTTGTTGTCATTCTACTGCTATTGGGATAATGACCCCGGTGGATGCAGTCATAAGAATACGGTTTGTTTTTATTTGATCTTTCCTTCCTTTTATAATGAATAATTCGGACAAGGCCTCTAAACGAATTTGCGAAAATTTAAAAATTTTATTCGAAGCAGATTCGATGACGGGATGCAGTGATAAATGAAACGCACGTAGTTGCCGTCATATCATGTACAGTTGCGTGGGCATACTTTAAACGTTCTCATAAATTTTCTGGAAATTTTTACCTTTCCAACCCCCGTAGTCCCACCATGAGAGCACTACTCTCAAGCCTCTGCCCCACGACATAATTTAATTTAATGGCGATGTACATTTGCGCGCGCGAAAATTAATTTACATAATTAATGACGGTGAATTAATTTTATTGCTTAGTATGAAATGAACAGCAAACCTCGGTCGCCGACTCAGGTTAACTGAGCAGTGATTTTGTTTGTTTAACTCAAACCATGTCTGTGGTTAATTGTGCTAGCAAATTTTCATAAATTTTCGCATGTAAATGGTTTTTCCATTAATTTATCTAACAGAGTCTGGCACTCCCCGCATCACCGCCGCTTTTCCGCACGGTTCGTTCCTACTATTAAACCATTAATGAAAGACAAAAAACTTTACTTTTGCAGCAAAGGAGTGAAACACGAGATTTCACCGCAGGATATCGTCGGTAAATGTTAGCGAGAAAATTGCGAAAACCATTGCGATATTTACGTCAGTGAAGAAATTTTCAGGAGCTAATGGAAAACATTATCAAATTATTTATTCGACGATAAATAAAAATACGTATGGTGAATGAGTTTATGAAACTCTGTAGTAGCTAAATTGTGGATAACATAATTATATTTAATGCCAATTAAAAAAATTGCTAGTATCCTCTCAGTGTATGTATGTGTACGTAATGTAGCTCATTCTCAAAACTGCGTGCTCTAAGTAAGGCAGCTAATAATAATTGAACAACTTCAATATTTTTAACATTTTCAATTATATTCTCTTCTATTGGACAAGTATTTTAATATATCGTTATAGGACTATGCATGTCTATGGTATGCAATTTTTATGATACCAATCCGATAACTAAGCTATCTTCTTTGAATATTGCTTCCTAAATTTAATTGTAATTGTATATTAGTTGAATTTACAATTTACTTTACTATTTTTCTATAATAGTTGCTTGTGTGATATGAAGTGAAGTCCTTTCCGTTTGGCTCATTGGTGCTGGATTATGGCTATCTTTAATTGTATGGCTAACACAGATTATACCCATGCTTTATATTTTATGCAGAAAGTGAACTGGTTTTCAGGTTTTTAATTTAAATAAACAGTAAAAGCTTACTTCTTAAAGTAAGAATATAATGCAAAAAAAATTCTTTTGACTCAGCTTTTAATGTGATTTGTGTAACTGAAACCTGGTTGAAACTATAAGGTTTTCCGTTAAGATCGTTTCGGACACCCCAGGTGTAGCAGTGCTGCAATCTTTATTAAAAATAGTTTTCATTTCAGGTTTTTTACTGGTAAATATTAGAGGCAAGCAGACAGAGGAATACATATGTACATATTTTGCAAATTGCCTATAGAGACTGAGAAATACTTATTTGTTTGCGGGTATAAATCATCCCCTTTCCATTCTTTTCACTCACTGGGCAATCATATTATAAGCATGTTATCGCAGTACCAAAACATTATCATAAGTGGTCACAATAATCCAAATTTTTTAATCCATTGAAGCATTAAACTCTTTTCAAACCCGGACCTACATATGTAGAGATAACCATGGAGCTATATATATTTTGGGTACCATTGTTAATCTTTTCTGGATAGTTTTTTTAAAGCTAGCACATCTAATAATCTATTTCTTAAACACACCTCAGTTCCTGCCATCTTTGATCGCGATTTAACTATTTAATTTTAATTACCATACTGACCTTTAGCTGTGTACCTACCTTTTCGTATTATAATTCAATTTACTTAATTAATGCTCTTTATTTTAAAGGTGCGGAAATAGAATGGGATTCAATATAATTCATGATCATGATCTGGGATAGAGAGCACACAGCTTTTGACAGAAAGAAATTATTTCAGAATTGTTTCTTCTTTTGGATGATTTAACCTAGAGTCATTCAACTTTATTGGGAAAGATTGTATAAGTAGATACAACGATAGAAATAATAACCACACTTCTTTTGTAATAAAGATTATAATATTAATAATTGCTTTGTAAAAATTATAATAATAATACTTCTTTCGTAGTAGTAAAATTTAAAATTATAAAACTTCTTTGTAATAACCAATCGCAACTCTCCGCTTGGCGGTTTTGAGAAAACTCTCTGAAGGGCAGGGCTAGTTGCCCCAAGTACCCATGAAAGCTTTTTTAATTGTCGTATTATTTCCTGACTTTGTTGAAAAACCGTACGAGAGAAAATGCGAAAGTTTTCATACATAACTATTTGCATGAAGAAACTGTAGTCAGTTGTCACCGTCTTAAAATATTTCTTGATGGCACGAATAATTGTTTCTACGTATGGACATACAATTACATTAGAGGAATACAGTTAACATACAAATAAGAAAAAGAAGAAGACAATGTAGGTAAGTATGCATATCATGAGGATGAAATGTGTGCCTGATAATAAAATGCAAGTTATGAATGAATTTTAGTGAAATTAATATTGAATTGTAATAATTTTTGTTTTCAGGATCATTTCTGTAATTCGAGTACATCTACATATTGTATAAAACAATATAGTGATATATTGACCTTATGGTTGTGTTGCGGGGCATTTGGTACCTGAGTCAAAAATCACTCCTCGTGGGGAACAGAAAGCTTTATTCAGTTGAGAAGAAAGCTTTCTATATCTTATCGAACGGGTTATACTGAAAATTATATTATGATAAATATATTATAATACATTTATATTTATATGGCAATAAAAAAAAAACAATTGTAGTAGGTGGGGGCCAAATGTCTCCCTACCGAGTTACAGGGTGATTGGTAAAACTCTTTTTTCATTAAACACCCTATATATCTTCAAAATAAATGGTGCATGGTATATGCACAAGCTTGGGGTCTTTCCAATGAATGCTCAACCACCCCTATAGCCCTCCCCACTCCAGAGTTATGATGCTTCAAATTCAAAATTTTATTTTTGTTATTTTTCCGTTTTTTTTAAATACCCCCACTAATATACACTTTTTGTACAAAATTTCGAAATCCCAGAGTCTCCTCTTTAATTTAACCTCGTACACTTATGTTGTATCTGTGACGGTTAAGGAGTTATTAGCCATAGATAACTTGTTCCCATAGTAACTGAAAACAGGTCATTTTGAAAAAAATATTGTCTAATTTCGATAATACCTGAAGAGGTATGTAACAGCTACAGTTAGCCCATAGGGTGTTATAAGTTAAATATACAATTCCTTCTTAAAATATACCGTACACCCTTTACTTTTAATGCTCAATCTCGACGGCAACATCGTCGCCCGCTTACCGTTGTGCGTCGTAATTTGGTGCATTCGGATAAGACGGAATTTCGTCGTCGTTTTCCGTCTGCCGTCACAATTGTGCTTAGGCCTTTATTCTGCTTTTTACTGAGGCGTTGTCTCTGATATTGAAAGATCTTTGAACGGCGTTTTTATAGTATTGAAGTTTTGATCTTTCTTTACTGGCCATGGCTATGACTTTGTTTCTTGTAGACACGATTTTAACTTGTTTGCGTAATTATCATAGTTCTTGCAAATGGTCGGATATAATTTTAGGTTATTTGGGATTTCGAATGGGAATTCGTATAGGAGTTCGCTGGGAGTATAATTTGTACTCGAATGAGGGGTAATATTATAGACATGTTTACTAGTTTTGAGAGTCTTTCGCTACATAAGATCTGAGGTATTCTAGTAAAGATCTATGACTTCTCTCCATGCAGCATTCGTTTGAGGGTGATATAGAGCAATTTTGAGCCTTTTGATCTACAGCAATTTAGTTACCTCGGCGAACAGGCCACTAATAAGGTTACAACCCTGGTCCATTACGATACTTCCTGGAATATCATGTCGACAAACTATTATTGTCATGAAGGGCTCCCACTACTGTCTTTGACTCAGTATTGACTATGGGCATAGCCTCAGAGTATTTTCAGAGATCGTCTTGAAATGTTAGGATGGATTTATATCCAGAATTAGAAACTGGGAGAGGTCCTATAAAATCTAGGTAGACTCTTTCGAAAGGTTTGGAGCTTATGCTCGAGATTTTCAATGGAAATTGGGTATTCCTGAAAACAAGGTATACGTACTTTACAATATCATCTGACATGCCAGGCCAGTAGGATTGTGTTTTTATCCTTTTAATTTTACGGGAAACGCTTCATGTCGGTAAAGAATGAAAATCTTTTAAAATTTGCTCAATTTCCTTACTGTTTAATAAAAACTTTATAGGATCTTGATGTTCATTTGTTAATTAGTGAAGACTTTGGTAAAAATACTTTAATGATTATTAGGTTTTGTGGATGTAATATAAGGAAGAAGATATTTCTTTGATTTAACGGATTTGCTTCTGTATATGAGTAGATCTCAGTAGAAATCTTTTCGAGGTCTAATCTGTCCCTTGAGGATTGACAAAGTAAGTTAATTTTTGAAATAATTATTGTAATGTCTTTTTTTCTTAAAGAGATTCAGTTCATTTTCTAAAAGTGGAGATTTATCTGAAAGTTTTAATTTACAATTTAACACTCTTTCAAGCTTTGTATCTTGCATTGGCAAGACAAAAAATTTAGGAGTTGTATTTTTATTTAAAAGTAGTGGAAAATTAATCTCAGTTATTATCACTGAGAAATTGTTTACTGGTGATGGAGCTGGATTTAGAGTAATAATACTTATGTAGGGGATATTCAAATTCGTCTGGGCTTTGGCTTAATTCCTAGTTACCACATTTATATAGTGGTGGCTTCTGTTAATTTTTCGGAATTTTCTGGGATAGCTCTACGCCTGCATTTCTGTTGAGCCCATCTGGTTTGTGGACTATTTTATAGTCATATTCCTCAAGACGTATTCTTCATCTCCTCCGTCTGAGAAGTGATTTTTGATATTCGTCAGTCATACTAATGGTTTGTAGTCAGTTATGATTGCACCTTTTAATCCAAATGACATAAACTCGTAATGGCGATAAGGCGTGCTAAACGCGGTTTTAGCCATGTCCTTTACGTCCCAGCGAATTTGGGAAATCCACTAGCGAGGTTAGGTGTTGTGAAATATTTTGATTTACCCAATTGGTCTAATAAACGTCGCCAATAGTAAAATCGTTTATATGGTGGAAATACACAACGACTCGCTATTTTCTGTTTTCGTGATCGTCCGCCTTTTTGGGAAAAAGAAATAGAGGTGAATTCCACCTGTTGTTTGAAGGGCCTATTATATCGTCTCAAGAAGTCTGTATGGTTTAGCTTGAGGTTTTTGTGGACCGCTTCGATTTTGTGTTCAGTTCCATTTATATGTGCTAGGAAACCCCCTTCTAAGTAGAAGAGATCGTTGAAATCCTTACAAATTTTCTGAACAATCTCGCATTCTTCTAAATTACAGTGAAATTTTATCAGATTTTGCAGTCTTTTAAGTCTGCCCCTAATTGGATTTCTGTTGGAATCTAGAGAGCTGCAATCAAATTCGATAATGTTATGGCATCCTGGGTTCATGACATTAATTGTCAGTTCGACGTCCTTCTCATTCGCGTTGAGAACTAAGACTTTTCCCATTCCATTAGATGCGTTGTTGATGGTATTACTTATCTAGGAACAACCATTGTTTTATTTCCTTATTAAACTATACGGACTTTGTAGTTGGCAACGTTGGGATTTGAATTATAGATTCAAATCGAACGGGAATTGTAATAATTCTATTACGTAATATGTCGATTGTTTTAAGTCTTTACTAGATTTGAAAATAGTCTGTTTTATGTGGAATAGTTGGCGGATGTGGCTCAGTTTTGGGATATTCTTCAGCATTGGTGTTTATCGCCTGTGAAGTGTTGGACAATTTACTTTTGTTAACACCTATATTGATTTTATTAGTAAACAATTTGCTTTCGTTATATGTATTCGGATATTCTTAGCGATATTGCTCTATGGGATAGGAATAATGACTTTACTTTACCTCTAAGGAAATGTAATTGTTTTAATAAATTAATACAAGCGTTGTATCTGGACAAGAAGTCGTTACCAATTAGGCCGTCATATGCTAAGGCTGAGTTTTCCCCTACTATTTGGAAGGGATGTCCTACTAGCACTTATTCCTTTAATGCATCTGACATTTTTCCCAATCAATCCTTCTGTAGTTGTGGATTCCGTGTATAAAATATTTATGTTGCTGCTGGCGTCCTTGTAGCAAGTGTTACCTGGTTTCAGTGTGTTGAACTTTATTATAATTTCCGCTCCTGTGTCTACGAGGAACTTTGTTTCTGTATTAGAGCATACATCAATAGATAAGGAAACAGCAATGGAGTTTGCGGTAATAATAATTGGAATTTTGTACATTTTATGATTATTTAGTAATCTTGCAGTATTGCGTTTGGGTTGTTGTTGATGTCGGCTTTTGTTTGGATTTGGGAGGCACTACTTACCAATTCCTCTCACTTTGACTTATTTTCCCAGTGTGTGTAAATATTCTCGGACTTTGTATGTGTTCCTTATTTATATTTCTTTCATTTTGAAGTTGTATTGTTGCAGTGTTTATTGGGAATTTCTGTTTGGTTTCTTATATTTTGGCAGTTGGATTTGTATGCTGTGTATAAAAACTCGCATGGTTTGCTATTCTTGTTCCGCATTCCTTCAGGGTATATCCTAATTTGTAACAATATATGCGTATAGGGGTAATGTTCCAACTAATAATTTTTATCTCATAGAGGTCTACAAGCGTCTTATGAGAGAATACATCCACTTGACTATCCTTTTTATTTCATTCTGGTAGAGTACTACGAGTGCTTAATGAATATATTGTCAAAATTAAATGGCACACTTATGCGAGTTATTTTTCTCTTATAAAAATACATTAGCACTTTTTTTAAGAGTTAAGCCTAGTATCGAGTTCGAGTAAAATGTTAAATTTCCATATAAATTTTAGCGCTCGTAAAATCGCAAGCAAAAATTTTACTGATGAACTTATTACTGCAGTACGGAGTTCACTGGTATAATCTGAATATTTCTCTATTTTAAAATAGATGGCGCCTTGCATGTCTCCACACTTATTTGACTGAACATTTTAATGTACGGAGCAATAAAAGCTGGTAAAATTATGACATGTTTTGTTCCTATAACAATTTTCAGATTGTTTTTTTTTCAATTTAATTCAGGATTTAATTTTAATTGAAAATTGTTAGATTGTTTTGTTAATTTATTGGAGGATTTAATTTCTCTTAACAATTTAAGATTAATTAAGTCCACCTTTAATTGTAAATTATAAAAACGTTTATCTAAACTTTATAAACAATTTGAAGTTTTTCAGTGATAAAATTTTTTAAACATTTTTCATTTTGTTTTCTGATTTTAATGTGAAAAATTTGGAGACCGTGTTAAATTTTACTTTGCCCGAACTCGATACAAGGCTGTAAGTACGTCTTATAAGAAAATTAATTGAATTTTTATGAGAGTATTTAAGTACTCTTATAAAGGTATCATAATAATTTTGTATAATCTTATTATAAGAGCTACACTTTCGTTATCAGTACTTTTAGTAAGAAAGATGTCTATCGAGAATACCTCTCGGCAATATTATTTTTGTAGAGTAAAGGAAATTTCATGAGAGTTAATTTATTAGCAAATCGGTATATTATATTTTCGATGACATATAGTATATAGATAAAAGTGGACTGGAATTTAATACACTTATGTATTTATGGGCTGCGAAAAAAAAGTAAAGCGCCTCATAATTAATAAAATTCTAAAATTTCATATGAATTGCTTTATAATATACTGCTCCATGATATTTAAATTCATATAAATGCACTTATTTTCTAATTTTTTATATTTATATTTTATAAATACTAAATCAGCTATATTTTTGGAACTCTGTTTTACTCTGAAGCCTCCATATTAAAGGGAAATATGGCCGCTTTTGACTAAGTTTTCTTATGAGAATAAAATTCTTGTTATAAGAAGTTTAAGTCTCCTTACAACGTTGTACACTTTTTTTTGTCACATAAAAGTGCTATTATTTTTACGAGAGTAAAAGTCCGCGTATGGAGCTTCAATCCTATTTATGAGAGTGCTATTCTACATAACTTGTTATAAGAACTAAGGTTTTCATATGAGACATTTGAACTCATGTTATAAGTTTACAACTCTCACAATGAACATGATGCCTTTATTATGAGCGTTTCACATGAAGATTCATCGAAAGAACTTACAGATAATTGCATTATAATTATTAGAACTTTGAAATAAGGTAATGAAGTAAACTTTTCTGACCGTTTTGCAGCGCAATAAGTCGTTAATGAATCATATGAAATAACTAATATAGTTACCTTTAGATAAAGCTACCGAACACTACGCTATTATTGGGATAACTTTTAAGATTTACAGTAATTGTTTTTTTACTGCAACATTCCTGGGCTTATTTATTTTAAGATAAATTTTATTTACATTCCTTTGAAAATTAATAGATCTTTGTTCCAATCCATTTTGACAAATCAATACCGAATTTGATGATTGAATTACGTTATGCTAATTTTAATGAGAATAATCTATTTGCACTAGCAATAGCGTACTTATAGGTGTTTTAATATTTCATCACTCATTTAACTATGTTTATGACTTGTATTATACATGAACTCTTAGCTCATAGCTTTCATATAAGTATCATAACACTTTAGTACTCATAAGGACATTTTTTTTAGAGTAGATCTCAATGAGAATTAACATTTCATAAACAAGTAAAAAAGCTAGAATTGGTCTAAGACCAATGGTATCATAAGATACCCCGATTGAATACCAGTGTGTAATTTCGTATAGTCACCCATCTGCGCTAGTTTGATTTTTGAAGTGGTTTTTGAATATATCTCTAGAACGGTTCGTCGAACAGCATATTCTGAAGAACTTTTCAGTACATTAAACCCACATAGGACTGATCGTTTTCACAGGATACGTAAAAATCCTAAATTTTAATATGCCAACAACAAGAAGGGGTTGCCCGATTTAGTCCATTTTTGAAATTATATTTACTATTTTTATTAAAACACTATGTACAATATTTCAAAGATCTACGTTAACCCGTTCTCTGGCAGTGTCCAAATATTTAGTGGAAAATGACACTTTTGTATGGCAACCCTACGAAGGAGTTACCCTACTGTTCCCATTTTTTAACTTAATTTTAAATTTTTTGTTAAAAGCCCATGTGCCAAATTTCATCTCTCTAAGTACACGCGTCCTTGAGGTATCGTTAGGACGGACAGACGGACATGCAAAAATCAAAATAACTTTTAATATTATGCGTGGGTATTCAATCCATTTTGCTGTACCTGCATTATTTCTATGTGTTACAAACGGAATGACAAACTTAATAGACCCTATTGATTTCATCTAGAGTATAAAAAGATAAAAGAATATAAGTTTTCTGGAGCTCAAAACAAGAGTACAAAGATGATCTTAATATAAGAGTAAAAGTTTTAAAAGTTCTAGTAGCATTAATCTCTAATAATACTACTACTATGAGAAATATTTAAGTCATATTATAAGAATTATGTTAATTATTATGTGTTAAGAGATTTTTATGAAATATTTTTACGATTTGTAAGAGTCTTTCTCTGGAGAGCTTGTTAGTTGAGGTTGCTGGGGGTACTACCTTTTTAGGAGGGTTTTTGTTTAATTTATTAGGAGATATACGGGCTTGCTGACTGTGAAATTGATTTAAGTTTGCTTTCCAGATATCCGTATTGATTTTTTTTTCTGTTCTGTTTTCCTCTTTATTGATTTTAGTCCTGTGTTTTAATTTGTATTTTCAATGAAGCTCTGGATCATGGAATATGCAAAGGGTTGCCACATTTTCTGAGATTGATTTTAATCTTTCGAAAAGCGTTACTTTGGTTAGCTTGTACCAGCCTCAGTTTTGTTCGAACACGATTCTTTGAAATATCCGTGCTCCTCACTGAAGTCTTTACGTTCAATTATTTGTTTTTGGGTTATCTCGAAGGGGCTTCATATATTTTTGAGTTTTTGTATAAAATTGGGAACGCGTTCGTATATACATTTATGTATATGGTTTAATTTTATATGTTAAAGGGTAAGTGTATAGAGTAACAATAACAGCAAAATAAGAATTAATAGGGATATAGGAATTAACTAAAAAAAAAATATCTATTTCGATATAGTTAATTGATTCCTCTTTCAATCAATATATTTCTCCTGACCGATAAGCTCACGAAGTCCTACCGCAGAGAATCGAATATAGATTTTTGTCGAAAACCTCTGACTAACAATTTCTCGAAGTCTTGCCGCAGAGGTTGTTTCTTTTAATCAAAAATTTCTCACTTATATTTTCACTTGTAAAGCAAAAAAAAAATGTATATATTTGTACAGGTAAACACAAAAAAAAATATAAATAATACGTTGCATTATTGGTTAAAATTGATTGATAGAAAAATGTAATCTACATATAAATAGGTATGTGCTCATCACCCTACTTTTACTTTACTTTTATCCAAACAAGTATTGCTACAGTTGCTTTTATTTTTGCTTTCTCTTGATGATGTTACTTATAGTTGAAGGATATTTCCTACAGTTGAAGATGCTGGTGGTGGAAATTAACACTAAACGCAACAGTGTTGTGTCGTTACGTTTGGCGTCCCGGTTAACGGCTTGTTATGGTCTTCTATCTGGGTACAGAAACGTCTTGTTGAGGCAGGTATGAAGCATCTCACGGATCCTACGGTCGGGAACTTTGGCGCCAAAACTTTTGTATTTTTAATTTTTTCTCTCAGTACCCTTTTTAGAATACCCGAGCTTTTTTTTAAATTTTACTATCCCTAGATTATTTTTTGTTTGTTAACTGTGGTTTTTATTATATTATGAATTTGTTATACTTTTATATATATACTATTGTTATGAGCTTATTTTTATTATTGATTTATTTATTATTTCTCTAGATTTTTTGTTTTTATTAATTTAATATTACTTTATTTTTATTTAATTTTCTTTAATTAATTTTGTTTTTTAGGATTTTAGAGTAAGTACACCGCTGCCACCAGCTGTTGTAGGTTGTGCGCCGTGATCTGAGATAGAAAGCACACAACTATTGACAATTTGAAATTTCCATTCTTTTCACTCACTGGCAATCATCTTAGAAACATGTTCTCTCAGTACCAAAATATTATCATAAGTGGTGACAATAATACAAATGCGTTGAATGCATTGAAGCAGTAAACTCATTTCACCACTCGGACCTACATAGGGCTAACCATATTTTAGGTACCATTACCATACCCAATATTTTCTGGATAGTTTTTTTTTAAGGCTGGCACATCTAACAATCTATTTCTTAAACACACCTCAGTTCTTGGCACCTTTGATCGGGATTTAACTATTTAATTTTAAATTACCGTACTAACTTTCAGCTTTGTTATTTTTTTAATATACTTAATTAATGCTCTTTACTTTAAAGGTGCGGATAGAGAGCACACAACTTTTGACAGAAAGGAATTCCTCTTTTTCCTCTTTTGGATGATTTAAACTAGAGTCTTTTAACTTTATTGGGAAAGATTGTATAAGTAGATACAACGATAGCCCTTCCTTCCTTTGTAGAAGAAATAATAATACTTCCTTTGTAGTAAGAGATCATAATAAACTGCTTTTGTAGTGAAATTTATGCGGTTTTGAGAAAACTCTCTGAAGGACAGGGCTAGTTGCCCCCAAGTATCCATGAAAGCTTTTTATTATTCTTATTATTTTCTCACAATGTTGAAAAATCGTTATTATTTGCATGAAGAAACTGTAATCTGATATGGAGTTATCGCCGTCTTAAGATATCAATTTTAGACTGCGCGAATAATTGTATGTACGTATATACATATAATTAGATTAGAGAAATTAAGTAATGTACGTATGTACAGTGTACCTGCAATTAAGAAAAATAAGAAGACAATTGATTAGAGACGAAAAAAGATGTGGTTGCTTACTGCCGATTAATATTAACAATAATAATATTTCCTAACAAATCTAATCATTTACATAAATTCATATTTTAAGTCTAGTAAGCATAAAGTTCTCATGGGGAAGAATTTTTACTAATTCTCTAAATGAAATGAAATTGGACACTTTTGTTTTTCATTAAGTAGGTAAACGTGAAACTGCAATGGATATTTTTGTTTGTCTCTTAATTTTCCCTGAAGTAAATTAATATTTGATAATAGTATAATAGCATAACAATAATGTTGGTAAGTATGCATATCGTGTGAGTGGAATGTGTGCCTGATAATAAAATGCAATTTATGCTTAAATGCATTTTATTATAATATAGAAGCATTAATTTTGGTGAACTTAAAATTGAATTGAACTATTTTTGTTTTCAAGGTCATTTCAATATATTGTATAGAACATTTCATGTGCATATTGACTTCATGGTTGTGATTCGGGACGTTTGGCACCAGAATCACAACACTTGAAAATATCAAATGCATAAAATTTCTCTTTTAAAAGAACAGATAAGCAAGTGACTGTCACTTGAAACGAAGAAAGTTTCCCAACTTTCAACTTTTGCAAAAAAATCATCCATTGTAGTTAGCTGAATTAGGAAAATATTTTATTTATTTTTATCTTGTCCCAAGTATTTATAATTTAACTTAGAATCGTTAAAAATAAAAGTAGGTACTCAAAAATTCTTCTATTCCATAGGAAAATATATTTTGTTAAAATTCACGAATTCATCATAAATTGTAACTTTAAGAAATACAGGAATTAAAGCTCTATGTATATTACGTCTATTTATAATAGCAGTCACAGAACAGTTGCAATTCATACCTTTACGAACATATAACTTCAAAGTTTGATTTTATTTTATTTTTATTTAGCATATGGGGTAAATATTCTAGTAAAACTATTGCATTTAACGAAATAATAAAATGTTTTTGTTCCAAAATAAATCTCTTACTTTAAATGTAATAACTTACTATAACAATACATAGGTATATTTTGTTTCGCTTAATTTCTCCAATTACGAGTTGTAATTGTTTCTTTAAATGTGTGTTTTGGTACGCCAAACATGACCTAAGCGTCTCAAGTTTAAGTTGGATGCGTTCAAAAATTTGTATGATTTTTATAAAAAGTGCAGTAGAACATATTTACTGCACAGTAAATCATTTTAATCAGAAAAATGAAATGAAGATGTAATTTTCTTCAGTATTCTTCGGATGTTTCGGGGGGGGGGGGGGGGGGGGCGGTGGTGATTCTCCGTCCCTGATATGTGGATGATCAATTGCTTTGACCAATACAATTGCATCTCAGTTGTATGTAAACTATACAATATCCCTTTCGACATAACATTCATAAGTTTTTATCCTGACATTTTCATAATGGCAGAGCTCTAGATAGAGTATAAGGATTTCCGCAGTCGTGCTATCTGTGCTATTCGCCAAGCTAAAAACAAACTTCTCAGCTGTCCTTCCAAGGTACTATGAAAGAATCTTATGTCTACTGGGATTGGATCTTCGAATGAATTTAAGTGCACTTCTGATCCAGACGGATAAGATCGGAAGTTCACTTTAGGTGATATCTTATTGTTAACATGGATTACGCATTTCTCGTAATGTCGCCAATTACACATCTTAAAGCTTAATGCTCTATTGGAATTGACGGAATTTTCTCGAGACTTCCAAGCCTTTAGCACAATATCTTATCTTTACTCCTTCTCATGTATTCAAAACTTGTTTTATAACATTTCACAGCGCTGGGAATATTCGAAAATAGCTCACATACCTAAAAGATCTGGATCTGCTTTCATACTGTTACGCATACTGTCTTTCCTATCTACGGTGTTGAAAAAGTTCAAATATAGGCACTTCGCTATTTACAAGACGATAGCCTTTTCAATGCTTTTCAACCTTGGTTTAGTCTAGATAGATTATGAAAATTTGATCCAATTTAATTTAAGTTCAATCATTTCCACCGTTTCAGGTCTTTGGCTGAATACATTTTAGGGATGTGTTACTCTTCTTATCGGAATTTATTTTGACAGGTAATTGAATAAATCTTTGACATTTATAAAATTAAAGTAAAACGTGTTGTCAGTAATCAAAACTGACAGATTTGGGTTGATAGTAACAACATTTTAGTTCCAGCTCCCATGAAAACTTTCTATGATGAACTTCTTATGGGAGTAAAATTTTTCGGACACTCCCACAATGACAAAAAGAGGTCTGCAAAATATCCAGAATGTAATAAATTATACTGGTTTTCTGGTAACCGCAAAGTTGGAGATAGATTTTTCTTAATAATAATCAATTGGTTTCAAAACTGCTGAGGTGTTTTAGCGATTTCCTTCAAAACAATTTAATATTTGAGATATATTCTCAGCCTAAGTTGAATCCTATACTCCAAGTAGAGAATCAGTGAGATTTCCAACAATTCTACTGTGACCCTACTACGTCTTGAACTCGAGTCTTGAGTTTGCAACGCACTGTTTTTGACTTCTGCCACCATGCTGGAAAATTTAAACCGGCTTGTGTGCATGCCTGAGTATCCCTTGTTGCATTACATATTTTCCTTAAATTGGTTATCTCATTCTTGATCCTAAGTTGTAGAATATGACCAGGTAAGTAGATCCCATGCTTTCAAAGTGGTTGAGCTTTGAAAGGGGATAATTGTATTGGACTCTCAGCTAATATTGGTATACTCAGGCATGCCAAAAGAAAGAAACTTGTAGGTGAGATTGCACGTCGAGATTTTTTGGCAGGGGTTCCGTTTTGCATTGTGTGGAGGAAGACTGCTCTGTCTATTAGAATGTGGTGAGGGCTCAACTGCTGCGGATATATTTTGTTCTTGCTCTCGAACGAATTTATGCATCGGTCGTGTTAACATATCAAATGTTGTTTTGATTCCAGCCACTCGAACTAAGCCATCGGGTTCCCTAATTGTGTTGACTATTCGTCCTAGTTACCAGCTTAATGGAGGAAGATTGTCATCACAACCTGGTTGCGTGTTCCCGCAGCGCTGCATACAACTCACATAAATGCTCCTCTTTCCAGAACTGGTTTTTTAAATCCGATATTTGTTTCCAATTTTTGAAAGACGTCTTTGAGAAATATGCATTGGGATCAAGAGCACTTGTTAGTGGTTCGCCAATTAGACAATAGCCTGTCGCATAAAGATTATTTGGATTACCTGAATTTGTCGTCTTTAGTTCAAGATTGCCTCAAACTCTGTCATTATTTTCGCAAATTCTGCAAAAGTCAGAGACGCTGAAGCAAATGAACTAGCAACACTTGTAGCCTTGGGGATAAAATGGCATTTTATACCTCCTGATACTCCACTTCAATCAATCTAGGAAGCAGGTGTAAAAAATATTAAATATCATTTGCGTCGAATTATAGGTTCAACGACACTCACACTAGAAGAACTAAATACATTAGCTACACTGATAGAAACATGACTGAATTCCAGATCACTGCAGAACAACTGGTAATTCTCACCACAGGTCACTTCTTAATTCGGAGAACGTTACTAGCTGTACCAGAACCCATTCGAGGAGAAGCAAATCTACAGCTTCCAAAACGATGGAAGCTGAGACAGCAATTACGTCAACAATTCGGAAAAGATGGTCAACAAAATACCTGACCGAATTGCAGAAAAGACAAAAATAGAATACACCACAAAATAATATTAATATTGGTCAACTTATTGTCAGTAAACATGAAAAGCAACCACTAAATCATTAAAGAGCTGCACCCTGGTAACGATGGCAAAGTTAGAGTGGTGTCAGTAAAAACCTCAACAAATATTTTACAAAGACCCACTCAAAAAATCTAAACCTTACCAGTTAATTTATAGTAAGGATGGACTAAAAATCCTTACTGTAAGTCGTGAAGTCTGTTAAATATTTGTGTACGTCAATGGTGATGCATGTATGGGTCCCGCCCATATATACATAGTGTTACGCGCCACAAAGTGATACAAACGACATCTATTGGAAATGGAAATAACTTTAGGTTAGTGACATGCTAGTAATCTTTGGGTTCGGAGGAATTCAGGATATTCAGGAAGGTTCTAGGATAATTTGTAGAGTATAAATACGGCGCTTCTCACATGCAGGGGGCGTAGTCTTATTTCAAACAGTGAATTGAACGAAGTAAACTATTTGGATTGCGATAATTAGAAGTACAGTACTAGCGATAACAAAAGAGCTTATTTGATAATTGTTTGCGAATTGTGAGAGTAAATAGTAAAGTTAAATAAAGAAAAAACTTTTGAATTATATCTGAAATATTGTGTTTTAAATAACGAAGCAAGGCCACGCTCGTAAAAACTGGGGTCATAGTTGAAATAAAGTGGTGGCATTTGGCTTAAATAAAGTGGTGGCATTTGGCTTAAATAAAGTGTAAAATTGAGTGAAATTCTGTGTCTTACGTGAAAGCTCTGGAAGATAAACTAAAGCAATGGAACGCAAGCTAGAGGAGCTTCGAGTACAGGATCTGAAAGTAGAGGTGTGCAAACGGTCGTTACAAATGGCAGGCACAAAGAATGTTTTAGTCGAGTGACTTAGATAAATCCTGACAAATTTATTTTCGAAGAAAATTCGCAAGAACCTTAACCTGAAGAAAAGTCGGAGATGAACATGGAACAACTATTGGGTGCTTTAATGAGTAAATTGGAGCCTTCAGCCCAACAGATGAAGAATGCTCTTGAAGAATAAAAGAATTCTCTGGAAACGTGTTTGAGCGAACAAATGAATTCTTTTAAGAAACAAAAGAATTCTTTCGAAACTTGTTTGGACAAACAAAAGAATGCTTTTTAGGAACAAAAGAATTCTCTAGAAGCCCGTTTAGACGATCAAAAGAATGCTCTTGAAGAACAAAAGAACTAGTTGGAATTTCGTTTGAATGAACAGAAGAAATCATTGGAAACCCGTTTGGACGAACAAAAGAGTTCTGTGGAGAATAGTCTAGAAACTCGCTTAGAGGAACAGAAGAATTTCCTAAAAAAACTCGTTAGTCGAACAAAATTTCAAAAATTGAAGGAATCGAGCAGAAAGTCGCGGAACTTCAAGAAAAAGTCACCGAACAGCTTGACAACTTTAAAGCAGATTTGGAGAGGATGAAGCATCGACAACCTCCGCACGAAGGAATTCAAATATCTGGTGCAGGCAGAATGAAACCTCCCATATTTGATAGACAAAATTCGTGGCATCTTTTTAAGAGACAATTCGAGGCTGCTTCCCAGATAAATAGATGGAATGACAAAGTTACAGCTCTGGTATTAGCACTTCGAGGCTCTGCATCAGAGCTACTACAAACTATATCGATAGAAAGGCAACGTGATTATACTTCATTAGTACAGTAGAAGAGTTGCGTTATGGAGATGGACACATGCAGCAAGTATATCGCCCAAAGCTACGCAACATGATTCAAAAACATGTCGAATCACTACAACCACTGCAGGCTGATGTGGAAAGATTAGCTTATCTCTCAAACTCTAACGTAAGTGCTGATTTTCTTAACAAAGTGGCAACCGAAGCATTTGTGAACGCTATTGCAGACCAAAATTTACAACAAGCACTAAGGCTAGCAGGAAAGAAGTCAACAGCAGAAGCGCTAGCTTATGTATTAGCATATGAATCTGCTAGACAAGCTTCTCGGAGTGTAGTACGAGTAACAGTAATTTCGGTTGATGAATGTATGTGCAATAGAATGCAGTCATCACAGAGCACTTCTTCACGCGGTATCCTTCGATGCTGGAATTATAATACACTGAGACACCTCCAAAGGAACTATAGAAATCGCCAGAAGGAGGGCAAAAAGATCGAGCTGGACAGCAGACTCGCAGCAGAATGCCTTTGTCAGAGACCACAACTTTGTGTGTTCTGCTTCTATGCTGGAAATGTAGTAGACTTGCATAGCTTCAAGACGACTGTAAAAAACGCGGACGAGTGCAATCAACAAAGGAAGAAGGGAGAAGATGGCGAGCTAGAGAGCAAGCTATTCGTGGAGAGACTAGACTGCAACCTCATGACTTTGAACTCCCACACCGCAAAGGATTTATCCACGGAAATGCACTACCGTTTTCACAAAGTCCACGCAATCTTGAATGGAAACATTGCGGACGGATGGAAGAAAAAGATGACGATAACTACGATGACGATGAAAGTCGAAAGAAGAAAGGAAAAAGTCCAAAGACAATTACGGCTACGATAATAACAGTACAAAGGAGAAAGGAAAGAAAGCCAAGAAAGAAAAAGTGGGAAAGTAAAGAGTCTAAGGATGCTGATAATGACGATGGTTAGGGAATAATGAAGATCGGAAAAGTTAAGACAAAGGTTCTGTCGATGATGATGATAAGAAACGCAAAGGCGGCAATGACAAGGATAACAACGGCGATAAAAAGAGCAAGAGATTTGATGACAAAGGAATCAAGGACAATGATGATGAAGATGAAAAGAGATGAAAGAAAAATCAAAGCGTGGAAGAGTGCTTCAACAAAATATTAATCGAACATCTCAGGAAGGTTGTGAACTGTAATCAGCGCGATTGGAATCATCATATTCCTATATTTCTAATGGCTCATATATCAGCTGTTTACAATACGACCGGACAAAGTCCAGCTAAGGTCATATTCGGAAAGGAAATGCGCTTACCTACCGACCTCAGGTTTGGTATACCCACAGGCGAACAAAAGTTACCAGAAAACTACGTAACGAAGCTCAGGCCACTATTAGCTGATGTGCACGAGTCTACAACAACACTGGGAAGGACCATATTCAGTATTGACTAGAATTAATGACGTAGTATTCAGGATTCAACGTGGTACAAGATGCAAACGGAAAATCGTTAACCTGGATCGTTTGTGTTAATACTGCAAGCATCAAGACCTTGGATCACCTGTTGTTCGGGATGAACAATTTTGAGAAGGAGGCAGCGTTACGAGCCACAAAGTGATATAAGTGACGTCTATTGGAAATGGAAACAACTTTAGGTTGGTGACATCCTAGTAAACTTTGGGTTCGGAGAACGGAATATTCAGGAAGGTTCTAGGACAATTTGCAGAATATAAATACGGACATAAAACTGTAAGTCCCATATTTGCCGACGGCATTTCAAGTGTATGTGCGTGAATTAGAATTGTGTGTGTGTGGGTGTGGAAGAATTCAAGTGATTAGTGCTTTGTGTTGGGTATGGATATATTTTGAAAGAATAAAAATTGATGTACAACACAAAGCCACTAACATAATAAACACTAGTGAAATGAATTGAAAAACAAAAACAACAGTGTGGTGATAAGGATACCTTATAGTGCTATGTATGACAGCGACAAATGGAATAAACTTGTACAAGTGCGGTATAAATAAAATTAATGTATAGTTGTCTGAAATAGACACATTAGTTTTAATTGCCCATACAATTTTGAGTAGTGCCTTATTTATACCCACATGAGTGAAATAAACATAGTGAATATGAAGCGAGTGTTCGAAGCCGAAAAAGCGATACTCAGGGCCGCTGATGAAAGCAGCCTAGGACTGCTGTATAAAAATACGAAATGGGACCCCCAGAAAATGCCGCACAGGAAGCAGCCATGCACCTCTTCAGCGACGAAGTTGCCTTGCCACCTGAGGATACAAGAAGAGTAGCCAGCGACGAAGAAGTGATGTCTACCCACTCTTCATCAGCAGCGCTAAATCTCTTCTTCATTGAGCATAAACCCACGTTTATGTTCCTCTCTGAAACTGTCCCAACTGGGAGACATAAGTTAGCTTTTGAGCACTACAACTTCGTCCGCCAGGACAAATCTGAGACCATCCTAGGCACTGCCCTTCTCATTAAGGAAAACCTTAAATTTGAAGAGGAGAAAATAAGAAACCTTTGCAATATGGAATGTACTGCTGTCAAGGTAAAACTTCGAGATAACGAGTCTCTTCTCTTAATCGCCCTATGCTATAGATGTCACGCCACGGGAGTTGATATCTAGAATAACTTGAACAGCATTGCCCGCTTTTCAAACATTTTCACATACACGGTGCTTGGTGGCCATTTCAACGCCAGGTACCCGTTGTGGAATGACTCTATCGTCAGTAAGGTAAGGCAGTGCATGACTGGCAATTTTTTAACGCCACGCACGATTTCTTCGCTGTCTCGCAAGATACTCCGACCTTCCCCCGATCTGGGTCAATTCTTGACTTCTATATTGCAACCTCTAATCTTTGTAGCAACAACCCAGCATACAGAACCATGTTGTCGCAAATTAATTGCTTCACAACAATTATTGATGAACAAACGAAAATGTTTACCGACAAAGAGTTTAGGCAGAAACTGTCCTCCAATCGACCCGATCTACACTGCTTTCAGGACATAAATGGGGTTTTCAACAGAGAGGAAAAACTCCCCAAGATCATTTTAAGCGTCTCGAACGCTTACAACCTTCCCCAAGAAAAATGCGATGCTTTTGCGGAATATTTCGAATCTACTTTCAGAGTTAACTCATCTCTAAGCGGTGCAAATTTTAGGACCACTGTAGACTGACTGACTTCACTGCACACACAAACCCAAACACTTCTTTAAGCCCGAACGATTTAAGCATCTTTTCAAACCCCGCTCACGTTTTCGCTCTAGTCATGACTATTAGAACGCAAAAGGAAGCATCTCCAACAAAGTTATCAAAAACCTTCCACCTGTCGCCATAGAATTTCTCACAATAATTTTCAATAACAGCCTCAATAATTCTTATGTTGCTGATCTCTGGAAAACTGCGCGCATATTTCCAATTCCCGAAAAAGGAAACTCGAAAAACATTAATGAGTTTCGCCCAATCTCTCTTCTGTCCAACTTGGGCAAACTTTTCGAAAAAATAGTCCGCCAACACATCGAGAATACCTGCCTCGACCTAAATATCAGGCAGGACACCCAATTCGACTTCAAGCCCCAGCACTTCACTTTTCACGCTTTGCTCAAATTCTTCTCTGATTCTACAAACGCCCTCAACAAAAGGTAAAAGACAGTAGGCTGCTCCCTTAATATTCAAAATTATAATCCTCGATTTCCCGCCTTATCTCACCCGGGTTATACATAGCTTGCTCTCATCTCGAAATTTCTACATAGAAATCGAGAATGTCAAATCTCAGGCAACATCAGTCAGTGCTGGTGTTCCACAAGGTTCGGTCCTCGAACCAACTCCCTTCAATCTTTTCAGCTATGATCAGCCTGCCAACGATTCAAATTCCACCACACTGCTCGATGCTGATGACTCCTTTACCTACGCCCACTCCATGTCAGCTAACCTCGCTTCTAACAAAGTGAAGCGGGATGTCCCCAAACTTGACGAGTTCTACTGTTGAGCACAGCTAAAAATAAAGAAAATTTATTAGAACTTATATTTTCGATTTAATTGATACTTCCCTATGTCGATGTCCTGCATCCAGTCATTAATGGCCTCCTGCATCTCCATCAACTCTCTGAAAGAAGAAAGATATAGATAAATTAGTTCAATACAACTAACTTAAGTAAATATTACGCAAAATACTCAAGCAATAAGAAAATTACATGTAAAACTATCAAGAAACGAATTTCTTGGCAGTACAACAACAAGTACATGTAAAGATACACATTTTCGTGAATGTGAATATTTTTGGGCTAGGCGGTTAGGAGGAAAACACGTCTTTTATGTTATGTGAATTTTATTATTTCTCCGACGTTTCGGTCTCGAACCGTTCTCATGGACGCAGTCTATTACAAATATTAGTGTATTATTTGAAATAAAAATAAAAATTAAAGAACCAAAATCTACTTACGGATTAAAAACATTAAAAAACCAATAACAAGATAATTAATAAATCAAAACTATAAAAAACCATTGATTACAAAACACAATATAAATAATTAAATAGATGAAGAACATAACATTGATGTTTAGACAAAAACAAAGATACTATAACAAAACATTATAAGAAGAGACTATTGATAGAAGCACTATACATTCAAAAATCTCCAAATATACAGGAACAAAAAAACGGTTACAGATAATATAAATACAATTTATTGCGCTAATTTGGAGAGCTTTGGAAAATGTTAAAGCAACTGAATATTAGTTGTTTAACTTGACGAGTGATTGGATAACCTTCCACAACACTTTATAGTATCTTTGTTTTTGTCTAAATATCTGTGGTTTAATCAATGTTATGTTATTAAGGTACACTATTTTCATGCTAAGAAACTAAGGGTGTTTCAGGTAATGTCGGTGGTGTGAAAAATTTAGTTGGTGCTGTATAAAAAATTTCAGATAAATATTTCAAATCTTTTCTGAAATAAGTTTATTTTGTGGTTTTTCCACATAACGTCTAAATTCATGCTAGCCTAGCATTTTTAACGTTTCATGTGGAGAAAGAAATTAGTATTAATTATTTTCTAAGAGTGATAAACAAAAAAATTGAATTAATTAATAATTATTAAAATCGAATGGATGTGAAATTAATTTAAGTCTGAGGTATAACATTGAGTACGTGTCACACTACGACACTTCAAGCATACATACCAGCAGACAAGATAAATAAAATTGAATAAGCATAGTGTGATTAGATAAAATAGAGCCGAATTAAGAGTAACAGTAAACACAAGCACGCATGTCTTGTAATTTTAACACACCGCTACACTAACCCACCCAAAATGCAGTAATATATCTGTGGTGTTCACTTACAGCTACATTAAAAAACATCTACAGAAAGTGGGGCATCAAAATAAATATGAACAAATCTGAAAGGATTTGCATCCGTAAGCCCTCTACAAGGGGAAGGCCCAATTACGCCACACGAGCGAACAACATCGAAATCGAAGTGAATAGCGAAAAGCTTCAGCCTTCAAAGAACACTAAATATCTTGGTGTCTCTTTCAATAATATGTTGAAATTCAACAATCACGCCCAGCTGATAATGAGCAAAGCTAACTACGCTTACTCCCTACTCAACCCTATTATCAGAAGGAGAAACGGTCTCCCGAAAGATACAAAGCTGCTTATATATAAACAGCTCATCCGCCCAATTATATGCTATTGCTTCCCCATCTGGCACATCATTTTGGCATCTTATATGAAGCAAATTAGCGCAATCGAAAGAAAGATCCTAATGGCCTGTACAGGTGTGTACAGGAAACCTGACGGACACTACTTTTCCAGCACCTTTTTGTACGACAGTGCAAACATCACTCCAATCGAGGACTACCTCCTAACTCTCGCGCTCAAACAAATTGAGAAGATCTCTCAACATCCAAACCGCCTCATTAGTCAGCTTTCAACGCATCTCCAACTTGAAAACTTCCATTATTTATCACCGCTTCACCTTATCCACTCGGAAACAAGAAACATTTATTAGCTGGGCGTAAAATTTACTTTCTTCACTAGCACAGGAAGCCACCACCTTGGGTAGGACACCATCCTGGCGCTGCTCGACGATCGTGGGACTTATCTTCGCTGGACCATTCTGGACTTCCGGGATATTTCTTATCATGTAGGAAGAAACGCCAGCCATCATCCCACAACAAGTTAGAAAAATTTCTAACATTCCGCAACTTCCCAAACCCATCCAATTTCCCAATTCCATTAAATCCCTATGCCTCAATATTGCCAAACAACAAACAAGAATACAGCTTGCCGTTGCGCAACAATCTGAGATAATCATCGTCATCGCGAAACCTAAGTGTAAAATGTATCAAAGACATCAGTGAAACCTAGGCCAAAATAAAAGCCGGTACGTAAATATTTCAAATATCCCGGGATATCGGTTCAGTTTAAAATTTCGTCATAATTCGTTCCGTAAATCGCGTGTGAAGGATTCTGATTGATTGATTGATTGAGTCTAATTTCAGACAGTGAAGTGAACGAAGTGAACTATTTGGATTGCGATAATTAGAAGTACAGTACAAGCGATAACTATAAAGATTTGATTTGATAATTGTGTGTGAATTGTGAGAGTAAACAGTAAAGTTAAATAAAGAAAGAACTTTTGAATTATATCTGAAATGTTGTGTTTTAAATAACGAACCAAGGCCACTCCCGTAACAACTTTGGTCAGAATTGAAATAAGTTCGTGAAATAAAGTGGTGGCATTTGGCTTAAATAAAGTGTAAAATTGAGTGAAATTTTGTGTCTTACGTGAAAACTCTGGAAGATAAACTAAAGCAATGGGACGCAAGCTAGAGGAGCTTCGAGTACAGGATCTGAAAGTAGAGGTTGGTAAACGGTCGTTACAAATGGCAGGCACAAAGAATGTTTTAGTCGAGTGACTTAGACAAATCCTTACACATTTATTTTCGAAGACAATTCGCAAGAACCTTAACCTGAAGATAAGTCGGAGATGAACATGGAACAACTATTGGGTGCTTAAATGAGTAAATTGGAGCCTTCAGCCCAATAGATGAAGAATGCTCTTGAAGAACAAAAGAATTCTCTGGAAACGTGTTTGGGCGAACAAATGAATTCTTTTAAGAAACAAAAGAATTCTTTCGAAACTTGTTTGGACAAACAAAAGAATGCTTTTTAGGAACAAAAGAATTCTGTAGAAGCCCGTTTAGACGATCAAAAGAATGCTCTTGAAGAACAAAAGAATTCTTTGGAATTCCGTTTGAATGAATAGAAGACGAACAAAAGAGTTCTCTGGAGAATAGTCTAGAAACTCGCTTAGAGGAACAGAAGAATTTCCTAAAAAAACTCGTTAGACGAACAAAATTTCAAAAATTGAAGGAATCGAGCAGGAAGTGGCGGAAGTTCAGCAAAAAGTCACCGAACAGCTTGACAATTTTAAAGCAGATTTGGAGAAGATGAAGCATCGACAACCTCCGCACGAAGGAATTGAAATATCTTGTGCAGGCAGAATGAAACCTCCAATATTTGATAGACAAAATTCATGGCATATTTTCAAGAGACAATTCGAGGCTGCTTCCCAAGTAAATAGATGGAACGATGCAGACAAAGCTACAGCTCTGGTATTAACATTTCGAGGCTCTGCATCAGAGCTATTACAAACTATGCCGATAGAAAGGCAACGTGATTATACTTCATTAGTACAGTAGAAGAGTTGCGTTATGGAGATGGACACATGCAGCAAGTATATCGCCTAAAGCTACGCAGCATGATTCAAAAACATGTCGAATCACTAGAACAACTGCAGGCTGATGTGGAAAGATTAGCTTATCTCTCATACTCTAACGTAAATGCTTATTTCCTTAACAAAGTGGCAACCGAAGCATTTGTGAACGCTATTGCAGACCAAAATTTACAAAAAGCACTAAGGCTAGCAGGAAAGAAGTCAACAGCAGAGCGCTAGCTTATGTATTAGCATATGAATCTGCTAGACAAGCTTCTCGGAGTACAGTACGAGTAACAGTAATTTCGGTTGATGAATGTATGTGCAATAGAATGCAGTCATCACAGAGCACTTCTTCACGTGGTATTCTTCGATGCTGGAATTATAATAGACCGAGACACCTCCAAAGGAACTATAGAAATCGCCGACAAATGAAATCGCCAGAAGGAGGGCAAGGGTATCGAGCTGGACAGCAGACTCGCAGCAGAATGCCGTCATCAGAGACCACCTCTTCGCGTGGTCTCCTTCGATGCTGGAATTGTAGTAGACTGGGAAGTATTTAAGGAACACATTAAATTTTATTTTGCCTAAATTAAAATGCCTAGTAAAATGTGTGAAGAATTTATAGTGCCGTCTATTTTTATTTTATATAGAAGGAACCTTTAGTTTTTACCTGAGAGCCCATCAGTTAAAGTTTTTCTTCTGATTTTACCGTCGTTAAAATTTGTATGGAAATTTTAAAGTTTACTCGAAATCGATACTAGACTTTAGGAAACCAGCCACAAAAAACTGGAAAGATTTCTCGTTTGGAACAAACAAAGAAATATATGCAGGCGATTTTTGCATGAATGAAAGAACTTAACTATTCACAGTCCTAGTGCGACTGAGAAAACGAGTTAAAAACAAAAATTGAGAGAACAAAACATTACCCAAATGGTCCTTTCAGGAGTATATAATTTCCATAAAATCAAATTTTCATTTTCCCCAAAAGTATCAGAGAATCCAGCATGAGTTACACCCACTTAATTTCTTTAGAGCAAAGCAAAATTGCAGGAAAATGGGATCATTTGCAATTTTTCTTACTTCTGAATGAAAATTTTCCTGAAAATGTTGAGAAATTAACCTTCCTTCATGCTAATCAGAATATTTCTTAAAAACTATTAATTTACTTCCGAAAAATGTTATTTTTTTTCTGCCCAAATGTTATGTTTTTTATTTTTCAGTTCTTCAATTCTAATTGTGTGTTTTTATTATCATATTTAATTAAATACTCCATTTCTCAACAAAATTATTTTATTAATAAATACGAGTATGCTGTACGCAAAGTATCCAATTAGAAAGAAATGTAATAAAAATAACGAACATTTTTCATAGAATAACGAATGATTACCGGGTAAGAAAAGTAACGAGATTGCATATGCCTATGCCAAACTTTTTCCCGAAATCTGTATATCTAGTTCTATTTTGACATTTTACAAGGATTGAAATCATGGCAATTTAATTATTTCAAAATCCTTTGTACTTTTATGCACCCCACAAGCTAATTCATTCCGTAATCTACTGTGTTCTGCAGAGCACGGCACGGAAACAAAAGAGCAAAAGAAATATTTTTAGTTTTTTGGTCAAGTTAACAATCAGCGTGTCTCAAAATTTATACATTAGTAAATAGAAAATCTAGATAAAACATTCAGAAATAGAATGTAAAATAAAGTAGGGGGTGTTAAAATGAAAAAAAATGTGAAAAATGATCTGTTGAATACCTATTTAAGTACCAACTCTGGCGACGAGATGTACATACATATATTCAATTATTTATTTTTATAGAATTACTATGTCTAACTTATGAACAAGGTTGCATGATATGTAAGATATTCAACAAACTCTGTACATCGCTAGATTATTGAGAAAGGCTTCATATTTAATCCTCAGAAATAAAATTGTTTAGCTATATATCGATCAGACCTTGATACAACTAATTATTCGCCAATAATTCTTAATGGAACATAGAGCTAGGAGAGTACCAAAGAAAAAGTACTTAAGTACAAGTATAAGTACAGAAGGCCTTAGTACTTCAGCGTAAGTATACAAGTACCGCACATATGAAAAGTACTTGTATCTAAGTATTAAGACTACAAAAGGTACTGAGTACTTTCTGAAGTACTTTTTAAAGTACTCTTTTAGAATCTTTGTACGTTGGCAGTAATATAATGAAGTTTATCGAGTTCAGTTAATATATATTAATAAATAAATATCTTTTGAAAACTATGATATGTATGTATAGTAACCAGCGGCTACTATTTATAGTTTTTTTTTTTTTTTTGTATTCGGCACTGCAGGTAGAGTAAAACTTTCACTTCTCATTGCTACAGTTATAAAAACTATTAGAGGTCCGCCCAAACACCCATTATTGCTTCCAATAATGCATAACAATTCTAAGGAAAAAATTTCCAGTAAATTAATTGAGGCCTTCCCTACATCAGGTCGAGGCATCGTTGATTTTATATTGGAGGGAGGCACTGCTTGCTTACCCTTGGTCATGTCCACTGATGTACATATATAATATGGACTGCTATTCTTCTATTTCACGTGGGCACAATTGCTTGTTTCAAAAAGAGTGAGCAAGCAGCTCGAAAGTGATTTTAATAAAATTTAGAATTTCTTCTGCATATCTAATGAATGTATTGGTTTTGATAAAACAGTTTTTATCAGTAATATCCCTAAATGATTAATTTAAAATCATGTATTTCGACGAATCCACTAATTCATTTGTTGTTTTCAATTCTCTATCAGTTGGTGCTTAGACCGAAAGAGTCAGCGATTTCTGCAGTGTATTTCTATGAAGTAGCCAGCATTTTCTTGTGAAGGGAGGGGGGGGGGGGGGAGGCAGACTGACACAATATTGAAGAAGAATATTCTTCAAGAAAGTATTGTTTTTCAAAAATGTGTATAACTTTCTAAAACGTTAATCAGTGTTAAATCCAAGTTTCCTTACATGAAGCAAACTATTTCATTGATTACCGTTGTTTTTTTCAACCAATGTATGCTTAAATTACACAACAACAAGAATGTTTCCTAAAAACAAGAATGAAATAAGAATAATTTACTAACATATAATTATATGGTTTTCTAAAAAAAAAGTTATTTCAAATTCATGGTTATAATAAATTGAGAATGTATCCCAATAATAGCCCTGAAATTAGAAAATTATTTCTTCTATAAAGCTGGAATTGGTCATAGACCACAATTCTTATGATACCCTAGATGAAAGCTGGTATGTATCTGTGCAAATTTGATTTCTGAAGTAGTTTTTCGCATATATTTCTAAAATGGTTCGTCGGACAGTAAAAATTATTGTAACCAATTTCATAGGATTTCTAGTCTGAAGAACTTTTCAGTACAATAAAAACATCTCGGACTGATCGTGTTCACAGTACCTGTACGTAAAAATCCTAAATTTTTATATGGCAACATCAAGCAGGGGTTTGGGGATTTATCCTATTTTTGAAATTATACTCATCATTTTTATGAAAACGCCGTGTAAAAAATTTCAGCTCTCTACGTCGGCTCGTTCTCAAGCGGTGTCTAAATATATAGTGGAAAACCAAAGTCTTGTACGGCAAGGCAATTCAACGAAGGAGTTGCCTGATTTATTCAATTTCCAAACATAAATTTCCTTTTTTCTCGAAAAGATCGTGTGCAAAATTTCAGCTTTCTAAGTAAATCCGTTCTGGAGCTATTGTCAGGATGGGGAGACATGCAAAAATTAAAATAACTTTTAATATTATGCTTGGATGTCCAATCCATTTACCTATACCTTCACTATTTCTATGTGTTACAAACGGAATGACAAACTGTTGTGGTGTGCAAGATATTCGTCTGTTAAGTGGTTGTTAGATACGCTTAAGTGGATGAAGATACAGCAACGAATTGATTTAAATGTACTTTTATTCATTTTTAAAATAAAGAAGAAATATTACTAGAGATACATATTTATATATCCAGTTTCTTTATATAAATGACGTACAAAAAAAAACTTTAAACAGGTTTAAATTATTCTTGCAGAATCTATCGCTGTTCAAACATATTCAACAATTCTTCAATAAGTTAATAGTGCTAACTTCAAAGTTCAATTTCTTAAATTCATACAAAATTCGCAAATAATTAATATTCCCAGTGAGATAGACGAGATTTAAGCAGATCTGTATTAAATCATTAAACGCCATATCTATCGAAATATTTATTCGATTCGATTAATGAAACATATCCATTGCCAGTTACCACCCCATTAAAACTAGTGGGGCATCTTTGTAGGTTACAGATCTGCTGAATCAGCTCTTTATCTTCAGATTTGCAAGGAATGGTATTATTTTCTTGATATTCGGCATTCTAGGGCTGTTATTCTTGGATATTCCAATTGAAAATACATGCACGTACAACTCTGCCGGTTCAATTTATTTTCCATTTCTAAATTTTCAAGCATAACTGCATTAAAATTTAATTCGCCACTGAAATCTTCTTGCACTTCAGCAGAGCTTGCTACTCGTCCTCTAACTCCAATAGGGTAAACAGGGCCTGCAATTTTTGCTAACAGCATACCTAAAAAGAATAATTGTTTTGGTAAAAGTAAAATTTTTAGAAGCATTTCAATCCATACCTTTCGATGGATCCAATTTTTTCCTCAGTTGCATTTGTAGTTCCTACAACTTCGCTAAACATTATCGGTTTCACAAATTCATCTCGTTCCTTAGCAGCATTTTCAATTCCGTAAGAGATAGTAAAGCTCGAAATGACTGCTTCAAAAATTTATTGCCATAATCAGAGGCTCCCTTACTTGCTTCTACAATAATTTTTAGTGGAGATGCAAAAGACAGGGGATATATAAAAATTCATATATATCCATCCATTAATGAACTTAATACCATTTTATGGGCCAACCGATGATACAAAGATTAACAAGTTATGGCCGAATTAGCTGTCAATTGGTTGCTTGCCTGCTTTGGTAACAATTGTCACAAATTTGTTCGTCTGAATTTCAATCTAAAAATTTCTATTTGGAAATTGCTTTGCTTTCTCACTAGCACATAATTAATTACTTTTCCCGAAGTGAATGAAACGAAGAAACTAATGGTTAGATAAATATTATAATATATCCAAAACGTATTCGCTGGAAATGACATTGTCACCTCATGACGTAGCAACACAAAAAATTCCTTTCGAATCGGCCATAGCTTGTTATCTCTATGTCATGATCGGCCAACCTACACATATTAATCACGATCATTCTGCTACACTTGTGCCCAGATGCATGTCATCAGAAAAATTTTGATCAACTTACAGTTATTGATATAAATAATAATTGTATCTCAAATTCGTAGCATATAATGAGAATTGAATTATTATATTATCATATCGGTTAAGTCTACAATCGAGTTCTGGCAAAATAAAATTTTACACGGTCTCCAAATACATATTTCACATTAAAATTGCTGGTAAAATTTTGTCATATCTAAGAGCCAGATTTTGCGTAATGAATTGCTGGTTGTGTTGGTAATCCATTTTTACATGTGTTTACCCGCCATCCCTATTGTAAGCAAATTGTCAATTTGTAAAAAGTAAACAAGGTTTTGTGCGCAGCATCTGTGGTAAAAAATGTTCTTTTTCTACTTTATTTTGAAATATTTCACATAATTAATTTATATAAATCTCTGCTTCTATTAACAAAAAAGATAATTTAGATAGTGCAGTTGCCTCAAACAGGATTTCCCTAGTTTATAATCCAATTTATATTTGCAAGCACTGACCAAACACTTCATTTCTGTTTTTTTAATTGATATGAAGATTTTAACAGGCACTACTGGTACTATAAAACTTTGAACTAAATAAAGCTCAAAGATAAATAGTTTTGAAGAGAATTGATTCGGTACTTTTGTTAAATTTCGTAAAAGAATTTTAAGTTGACTAAATCTGCTCACAAAACAAAATCACATTTGACAACTCTGCACCCAGCTTTGACAAATCTTTCCTGCAGCATCTCACTTACTCCTTTGTATAATTTCCTGCTATTGACAAATTACGTTCATGTACACGAATTTTATACGATTAAACCATTCCTGTTTGCTCTATATTCTAAGATCTGGCTTATCACCATTCCTGTTTTCTATACATTTTAAGGAGTGAGCTATTACTGCACTGCTGCTGTAGCCGGCCCGATAAGGCCTTTTAATTTCCAGTTTTCATGATGTCGCCTTCTGATTTGACGAATAAAGACAAAAAAATATGATATCACAGATTTACATGCATCGAAACAGAGCGGCAAATTGATTAATTTTTATAAATAAATGATAATGACAAGTGGCGGAATTTTCAGATTTACTCTCATGTAATACCGCGCTTTTGTGAAAGCACTTTTTTCTGAGATATTGAAAGAGGTCACCAAACTTTGTTCCAAAGTTGTTGCTGTATAATACTATGTTATTTGAACAGAACGTTCTTCTGTTTACACGCTTTGCTCTAAAGAGGGTGGGTGCTATCAGTATTGGGAGCAGGGGCGGATTTCCCTATATCTTTTTTTAAGAACGATCTAAAGGCAACAGCGAAATAGGGAATGCAATATGTACAATCAAGAAGTACTACAAATAAAATTTAGCATTCAATCGAAAGAGACCAAAACTAGAAAGTATTCTCTTCAGGATTACGTTGTGATTATGTATAGACCTAAGTAATTTCGTCTTTCGCTAAGCACCATCTGAATTATCTTGAAAATATGTATATTATTTCCTCATATTTGGGATCATACAGGACATCTTTTTTGAATGATTTAAAGAAATGCTGGGCAAGTTTGGAACAACAATAGTCAGCTGAGGTAGAAAATGTAATACACAACAACGAACGAAGTGTACAGATTTTAGATTCTACTCAAGCAGGATGGCTTCCATTTTTATGTATTTGATTTATTATAAGGTAGCCTTTCATCCAATTACACTATTTTTAACCTTTCTGCCCACAAGTGTGCACGCACAAGGCAGCTTTTATTTATTCTGACAGTGATTATACCTATTCGCTGCTTTTTACAATTTAATTTCTTCTAGAGTTCATAGCGATTAAGTATTCATTGGTAAAGTGATAATCAGGCAACGCCCATATGTGTGAGCAACGATATACTAACAAGTGTAAAATTTTGGCATAACGATTATGGACTCAAATCAGTGTTCGCACAGGTATAATTAAAAACAAAGCCATCATCAATCAACTAATTACCCAGAAAAAAGGTAACGGGCGGTTGTAGGGCGTAACCGAACTTCATAGCCGTTAATTAATTAATCATGACCATGTCGAGTTCCCTTGTTTTCTCCCTGCAATAAATAGGTCGCTTAATTTAATTCGTATTCCAGCAAGAGGCTCATCCCAATCTCTTCCCTCCTTTCCGAAATTGGTCTGTTCGAACATTCTCTTTGCTCATGGTGACTAAGATATCCTAAGGATCGTAGAAGAGCACACCTGTGAGCTGTGTTTCTTTCCATCGCCTGAAGGCAATTAATTACAAATTTTCTCCAGTCCCTTGACTGAAGCTTTAGGCTTGAGTGTAACGAAAACATTTTTCGGGGGCTATCGATCTCTTCAAAATTCTTGTCATAAATAATTCGATTTTGCGCTCATCTTCGTTTGGATTGTAATGACGGATGGACGTGAGCATTTGTTTGGACTTAATGTTCAGGTCTAATGGTCATCGAATGAAGCCAGAGCCACACACATACATTTATGCTGGACACATTGTTGAGCAGTCATTTTGGAACACCAAATGTTTTTACAATGGTTGAATCTCGATGACAAATGATGTTTTCATGAACTTAGGAACTATCTATTCATTGGACTCACCTTTGTGTCTTCAATATCTTTTGTGGCAATGAAAGTGCGCGGCACAAAGATGAAATTAAACGGCTAAATAAAAAGAGAGAGGATTCATATGGAGTCTTGCAAACAATGAAAGTGTGCACAAATGGCACCTTTCAACACTTGACACTGACTGATATGATATTAGAGCTACATACCTATATGAAAGTGATTGTACATTTTTTTGGAAAATATGACATGACAACATGAAATATTTAATTATCTTTTTCGTTATAATTTTTTAATTAATTTTTGTATTCATTCTTTTGAAATATTTTTCCAAGCCCATTTTTAATTTTAATTGATGATATTCCAGTAAAATACCGATAGTCCACACATTCGAAACGTTTTGTTTTATAATATTGCTTTTTGTAACCACTATTAAAGAGGTGCACCGGGACGGAGTTGTCCACTCAGATTTTTTCTCTTAGGATCTTTCCAGATTATAACTCTTGCAATCTTCGTCTTTTTAAAAAAATTCCGTGGGTTTCATACATCGCTTGAATTGAAAAATGTTCAGTCGTGACACGCTTTCAACGTTAACTTGCAATTATACGATATACAAATGTGTGCCATATTTGTGTTAATTAGCACATGAATACAATTGCACAATTGCAATTAATTACTTTATATGTCGTCAATTATCCCGTAAGTGGTGTGAAACCCGAAGGCTATGGATAGATGGTCATACTTATTCGAGCAAAAAATTGTATTGATGGCGCGGGGTGGGGGAGGGGCGGGGTTGTTAATCTTAACGGTTTTCGAGAAAACGGGACTTGAAGGTATTTGGGTATGTTTTCATAGATCCTCCTATAACTTTTCCACTTTATGCCCTATGATAATGATTTAAAATTTCTTAGATTCATAATCGTTGGACCTTTATAATAGTTTATAAACTTTTACCCTCTTCCTCTCCGTTTTGAAGTTATGGACCCAAAAATTTAAAATTTCGGAAATTTAAATCGTTTTTTTTTATTTAATTACTATTTGCATCAAAAAACACCATCAACACCAATTTTTCATTTTGGATTTAATGTTAGATGTTTTTTGGTGCTACCTAAGTCCCTGAGACTAACAACCACTATATAATGGTTTCATTTCAATGTTTTCAGTTTTTGCTGTATTCACGAGATGGAAGTATTAAATGCAATTTTTGGTGTTCCGTTTTTCTCGAAAACGATTTGGCAGAATGTTAGGTCTTCATAGATTTTTTCTATTATATCTAATTGAATTAGTTCTAATAACATTCTACACGAATTTGCTGAAAAAAATATTAACTAGGTACAGGTAAATTTAAAGAACTCCTTTTTATAGTCACTACATAATGAACAGTATGTAACTCGGTATGGGAAATCAGTGAACACAACGTGATATATTTACTTAAAAATAAAAACGTCAAAAATCAGAACTTGCCATTACTAACACTAACATTGCTAACAAAAAAACATATTCATATGTATATAATGGAAGTATGTCTCGTATTCTCAGCGATAGCGAGCATAAATTATAAACGAAGAAGAATTAATATTTAAGAAATAATAATATTTTATAATTTATAAATTTTATGAAATTATGAATTGTATTTAAGCAACAGTCCTACAAGCTTCAGACTGGTCATCCTAAGGGCAAGGTATGTAGTTGTTGTCTTGGTATAAATAGGTAATGAATAATTACCAGTTATTTCTGATAACATTGCTGGATGGCCGCATTTGTCGATACCAGTCAGTAAATCTTAGATTGTAGACCAGTGAACGTGAATAAAGACCATATGAATTCGTAAGCGGGCGTTTTATTTTTTTTATTAAAACAGATCACCATATAGCCCTTGTGTATCTCAAAATTCCAAATTTGAGTACATATCTACATACATATATTTAATTCCCTGCTTATAAATGTACCATATCTTGCTGTGCTCATGTATGCAGATGACCTCCAGGCATATGACTGCTAACTTTATGACTACTTTGAGTACTATATCAATCTAATGAATCGGGATGTGGCACTAGTTGCTTTATGTTGTATGTCCAATATTCCTAAACTTAATACCATTGCAACATATTTGACTAAAATGTGGTGAAGTAATCCATTCGGAACACTTTAATGTCAGACTTTGGTTGTATGGTTCTCTACGTATTGTCATTCCTATGCTCCCCAACTTAGTTAAATCATTTACAATTCTTAATTTTGTATGGCTGCCTGATCTTCCAAAATGCTGATGCTACTTGCTCGCATTACCTAACAGTTAGGTACCATTGAGGACTGTATCAGATTTGTATAAGAACTAGGATAATTCAACTGTATCTTTTAGTAAGTTCGGAGAACTTATTATTGGTTTCCTGTGTCACTATATGCCTAAGAAAATCATTATTTTGATCTACGATACTACCGAACATCCATTCAGTAGAACGGCTCTGACAAAACTATCAAATAAGTAGGATG
Source organism: Dioctria rufipes (assembly GCA_963924295.1). Classification (NCBI taxonomy): domain Eukaryota; kingdom Metazoa; phylum Arthropoda; class Insecta; order Diptera; family Asilidae; genus Dioctria; species Dioctria rufipes. Next base: position 106,372,808 of record OZ002741.1, on the reverse strand, counting down.
ATTTTATAAAAAACCTATACTTTCTTTTGCAACAGTTTTCAACTAACACACGGTCAATTTTTAATACAAATTTATATAAATCGAAAGTGGAAGAAAGACAACTGATGGCATACATAAAGTTGTACTTGAGCGAAAGAGGCAAAATGACAACCAAAACAATTTTAATAATTTAATTTCCCTGCAAATTTTTAATAAAAAGGTACAATTGTGGGATAAATAGTTTGTCACTATTTCTATTATTATTTTAAAATAAATAAATTGTTATTCCATTTTCGATCTACGACACTGTATTTGCATATCGCACTTTTTGTTCAAAATAAATACAATTAAACCGCTGAATAAGTAAATTTAACGAATTACAATAAAATTTTATCCCAATTTACCTATTATTTGGCTTGGTAGAATTTTCAAATTGTTACAAGACATTTTTAAAACAATTTTGCATGTTATACCTACTGACTGTCCATGGAATCTTACGACCGAACAGCACTTTAAAATAACACAGCTTTTCAAGTTTTTGAAACAATACATTTCTTACATTTTCCGGGGGAGAAATGGTAGAAATTTAAGAATTTTTTTTTTATTGTTATTTTAATTCTAGAATTCACTTTTTAGTAGTTTATTAAGCCGTTCTACTGTATAAACATACTGTCACGATACTAGCTTCTAATGAATCTGGAGTAATTTTAATGGTCTTAAGCCAATTTTACCTTTTTTCCTTGTTCATTAATAATATTTAGAATAGAATAAAATAGAACTAGCGTTTATTAACTCTAGACAAGATAATATATTATATTACTAATAATTTGCAATTTTTTCTTTCATTCATTCTTCTTTCATGTAGTAAGATACAAACATAATTGATTTTATTAAATTATTTGCAAAATTTTGAATAACTCAAAATTCTTTCAAATTATTCATAATAATGAATTTTTCGTATATCTACTCTACCTAAATTTCCTGTGTAAAGAATTACAATTCAAAGGTAATTAATTTGGAACATGATAATATACGTATGTATACATTGTTGTGTAGAGAACGATCGGCTATACAGCGTGTGATCATCATATTAATATGATTAATATTTTCTTTCAATTTTATTCTATTGGGTAATATTTGATTTCCGTAATTTAATAATCGGGTCGATTATTAAGCCAGGATGGCCGAGTTATATGCGATATATTGATATTTAAAAGCCTTCGTTGCTTTTTTAAATGAACAAAAGAGATAAAATAAACAAGAACATCTGTCTTTGTTATCAGTGCAGATTCTGATCATCAGAATCTGCTTTGTGTGTAAATCAGTACAAGCTCTATTGGTGCGTGCTGTCTATATTCATACATATATATGTGCCGCTATGTCGATCGTTCTCGATTTAATAATTTTGTGAAAAAGTCAATAAAGTCGTCTCGAGTTGAAAACAACTACGTGTTATTACTTAGGCCTTTTTCCTAGTCCCCTCAAACAAAATGTCTATCAGTCAAATAAAACTCTCATTTTTCCCAAGCCCATCAGAGAATGAGTTACAGTAGCGTTGGGAGATTGTTGCGGGTAAAATTCTCTCGAAAATGGGAATTAATGGCGACTTTTCCCACAAATTATTATATAATGCGAATTCCGACCATTTTTATGCTAGGTACCAAAAGCATAAGAAATACACCAAAAGGAATAGTTCAGTTCACGTAACTTTCGAAAACTAATTAATTTTTATTGATATAGGAGAGATATCTATAAAAGTACATTAGCAACTAGGCGCAAAGTAATCAGTGCTACTACATACATATTAATTAATTTACTACTTTTCAATAGCTTAATGGCAGAAATTAATTGGGAGATCCAAGAATAATAGCCCTTGAATGCCGAATATCAAGAAAATAATACCATTCCATGCAAATCTGAAGATAAAGAGCTGATTCAACAGATCTGCAACCTAGAAAGATGCCCCACTAGTTTTTATGGGGTGGTAACTGGCAATGGATATGTTTCATTAATCGAATCGAATAAATATTTCGATAGATATGGCGTTTAATGATTTAATACAGATCTGCTTAAATCTCGTCTATCTCACTGGGAATATTAATTATTTGCGAATTTTGTAAGAATTTAAGAAATTGAACTTTGAGGTTAGCACTATTAACTTACTGAAAAATTGTTGAATATGTTTGAACAGCGATAGATTCTGCAAGAATAATTTAAATCTGTTTGAAGTTTTTTTTATACGTCATTCATATAAAGAAAATGGATATGTAAATATGTATCTCTAGTAATATTTCTTCTTTATTTTAATAACGAATAAAAGTACATTTAAATCAATTCCTTGCTGTATCTTCATCCACTTAAGCGTATCTAACAACCACTTAACAGACGAATATCTTGCACACCACAACAGTGTACTTCGCATCGCTTTATTCTGGACTGTTTACTGAATATTATACCCTAAATGAAATCTATTGGGTAAACTGAGCTTGTCATTCCGTTTGTAACACATAGAAATAATGAAGGTATAGCTAAATGGATTGGACACCCAAGCATAATATTAAAAGTTATTTTAATTTTTGCATGTCTGTCCGTCCTCACGATAGCTCCAGAAGGGATTTACTTAGAAAGCTGAAATTTTGCACACGAGCTTTTTGATAAAAAAGGAAATTTAAGTTCGGAAATGGAATAAATCAGTCAACTCCTTCGTTGAATTGCCTTGCCATACAAAAGTTCTGGTTTTCCACTATATATTTAGACACCGCTTCAGAACGAGTCGACGTAGAGAACTGAAATTTTGTACACGGCGTTTTCATAAAAATGATGAGTATAATTTCCGATGAACCATTTTATAAATATATGCGAAAAACTACTTCAAAAATCAAATTTGCACAGATACATACGAGCATTCATCTAATGTATTATAAGAATTGGTCTTAGACCAATTCCAGCCATATTGAAGAAAAAAATTTCTAATTTCAGGGTTATTATTGGGATTCATTTACAATTTATTAGATGTTAGTAAATTATTCTTATTTTATTCTTGTTTTTAGGAAATATTCTTATTGTTGTTTAATTTAAGCATACATTGGTTGAAAAAAAACAACGGTAATCAATGAAATAGTTTGCTTCATGTAAGAAAATTTGGATTTAACATTGATTAACGTTTTAGAACGTTATACACATTTTTGAAAAACAATACTTGCTTGAAGAATATTCTTCTTCAATATTGTGTCAGTCTGCCCCCTACTGCCCCCTCCACAACAAAATGCTGGCTACGCCAGTGTATACAAGTGTATTAATAAAAAGGAAAAAGTGCTATGGAGTTATAAAACAAAAGAGAGCAAGAGATATGACATTATTTAAAAAAAAAATCTCCATGGTAAATAAACTATGGTATCATAAAGAAAGTAACAAAACTAAAACTAACAACTAATGACAACTGACAAAAAAATAAAAAAAGAACAAAGTAAAACTGAAAAAATAAAATGGGAAAGCTAAGAACATTAAGATAAAAAAGTTCAAAAATAACAAAATCACGAGTTTAAATGATACGAGAATTAAAACTAAATACAATTACGTACCCAGTAAAAAAATCCAAACTTAAATAAAAAATTCAAATAAGCTAAGAAAGCAGAAGAAAGAAAACAACATTTACACAACAAGGCAAAAGCTATAATAATTTGAACAAATATTTCAATATAAAAATAAAGCATTAAAATGCAGTTATTTTGCCGAATCGAAGATTCCGTGACGAACGTAATTTCAGTGTTGTAAATGTGCGGACTCATTTGTCATATCAATTCAACGCTAAACTTAGAACCTTAGTCCGCTCAATCATTGATTCCGCTCAACACTTGAGCGGTGATTTATCGCTCGAAATTTGAGCGAACTCACTGGTTGAGCGGGCTCAATCTTGAGCGGACTCACTGCTTGAGGGGCTCGAGCTAAGAAAGAAGAAGAAAGAAAACAACATTTACACAACAAGGCAAAAGCTATAATAATTTGAACAAAAATTTCGATATAAAAATAGAGCATTAAATTGCAGTTTTTTGCCGAATCGAAGATTCCGTGACGAACGTAATTTCAGTGTTGTAAATGTGCGGACTCATTTGTCATATCAATTCAACGCTCAACTTAGAACCTTAGTCCGCTCAATCATTGATTCCGCTCAACACTTGAGCGGTGATTTATCGCTCGAAATTTGAGCGGACTCACTACTTGAGCGGACTCATCATTTGTGTTGAGCGGACTCAAATCATATTTTAACTAACATAAGGAGAATCTTCATTATATTATATTATATAAATTTAACTTTTGCTAATTTTCTTAGCCACCATTTCTTCTTCCTCTCGTTATAATCTACAACTCTACTTATTCAATAATGTGTAAAGACCGTATGGTATTTTCCCATACTATAAATGATATGATTCAATTTATGGCGATTCTACTTACAATTATCCATAGAAATACTTTTGAAATATAAACGGAAAGTAATATGAATTGTATTTAAATTTTACTGCCGAAAATAAGTGTTAACTTCAGACTTGGAAAGTTCTTTTGTTATGACCATTATTGTTGTCATTGTCTGATTTTTATATACTAGATAAAATCTATAGGGTTTGTGACGCAGAGAAAAAAAATTCTTGCTGACCAAAATAGATTGAACACCCACGCATAATGGTTGAGAAATTTATTATTTCCAGAATCAATGAAAGCCTGGAATGTTTCGACATGAATTGACAATCTCAAAATAACAATGAAGCTACATCATTTTGTGATTCAGATTGTGAAGATGACCAAAATTCAATGTAGGGTCAGAAATTGTTCTTGGAGTATAAGTTTTTCACTGACAAAACCTTGAGTGTATTTGAAAACAAACATTTTTCGGTGATAAAAAGTCTTTTCACCGAATACAACACACCACTGCCTGATTCGGTAGAAAGATTATTTAGCATAGGAAAAGTAATGTTAACACCTATTATGTAGATGTCGTCTAAATGACAAAAATTTAGAAATGCAGGTGATGCGACACATCATTCTATGGAAAAATGTGAGTACAATTTCCTTGAATTGAATTATAACATTTTCAAGTAGGTATGGTATTTTTCTTCCAGGTTTTACAAGTTGTTGAATTTGCACATTATATTGGGAAAAATAGAAATGTAAGCTTTTCTTATTTGATTGAAATTTCAGTTTCAGTTCCAATTTTAACTAAATCAGATAATGTTATTTAAAACATGATTTTAGTCCGTTCAACTCAAATGATGAGTCCGCTCTGGCAGTGAGTCCGCTCAAGCCCACTCAAGCAGTGTATCCGCTCAAGCAGTGAGTCCGCGCAAGCAGTGAGTCCGCTCAAGATTCAATCCGCTCAAGATTGAATACGCTCAGCCACTGAGTCCGCTCAAATTTCGAGCGATGAACCACCGCTCAACTGTTGAGCGGACTCAATGATTGAGCGGACTCTCTGATTGAATTGAACGATGAGTTGAATCAAAATTTGAGTCCTTTACATCCCTGCGTAATTTTATAGTACCCAGCATAGCTGAAACCGAATGACATTATGAATTTAATTATGCACCAGAGAAAAGGGATCTCAAAAATGATTTAAACTTATTGAGGGAACCGGCACCTTGAATACCTGAACGAAATAAGAGCGCTGCAGAATGGATCTATGAAAACGAAGAATCTACTTGAGATTGTGATTTAGAGAAGGGTGTAAAAACTCCAATTAATCATACAGATATTGTGGGATACTAGAATGAGTCAGAATATACAAGAAGACCAGAATCATGATCGCACAATAGTCATCTGGAGAGCATCCCAGCAGATGGGATCTCAAGTCTTGGATGTGATCATTGCGTTGACGCCTTAAAATACAACGAATACAGTCACTAAAAAGGACGTTGAGCCAGTAAGAGCATGAGCTATCTATCTTGGGAAATATTAAGCTACCAAAATTAAAATGAGGAAGAACTGTTTTGACTAGTCTCGTACGCATATCTCTCGATAAAATATCAGCTGGTAACTAGAGCTGACGAAGGCCTGCATATATTTTCCTCAGAATGGAATTGATGTGGTCATAACAACCGTAGAGTTGATTATTAATATCAGAATTTTGACGCGCTTCACTAGAGAGAGAAGAGAGGAGAACCATTTAGCATAGCCCCAGAAATGTCATTGATGCTGGAAATAGCGTTGCTATGAAGGACCATGTATTAAGACTTGTCAGGACTCAGTATTAATTTATTTCTCATTGACCAATGGTATATTCTCTTAAGGTTAGCATTTATGCATGCTAAACAATCCTCAATCAGTCCAATTGGTCTACTGAGATAAAGATGCACATCGTCAACATACAGATTAACTTTCACGTCTTGAACAATATTAGGAAGGTCATTTATAAATACACTAAATAATAAAGGCCCCAATATAGAGCCTTGTGCAACTCCACACAGGCGGGTAAAAATTGCTGGAAGCGAAAATGTCCAAATGTCCGAGTACTTGAGCATGCATGAGCCTTTCCAGAGCTTTGGAAGGAAACAAAGGATACTACAAAGGGTATCTTGGAAAGTACGAGGCCCGTGGAAATTTAGAACATGTAAGATGACTCATAGTCATGGGTAAAATTAGTTTAACAAAACGAGGAGTATTTGATTCATAAAATTTGTAGCTATATACCTGAATAAGTTCTAAGTTTAAAATATGCACCGAAATATGTACACTTAGGTGTTATATAGACTTTTAACAGAAAGAGTCTATCGCAGACTTAATAATATCTTAGGACGAATATCACACAACGCATTACCTTTTATATGATGTTTTGCTTAAACCTTAAGGGGTGGTATCAAAAATCATGTGCTATCAGTATATATCTGTCAAAGACCTATATTGAAAATGTTCTCAAATTTCTTCATTGATGCCCTTATTAGCTTTATTTCAATTTATAATTATCTTTTCCTGTACGGCCATCCTGTTGCCAATAATATAACTAACTACGGAATAGGATTAGTAGGTTTTAGAAAATATTTGTTTTAATATTTACATTAGTAGGATGAGACGTACATACTTGTAAAGAGGTGCTTGACGATCCTTGTATGGTCACCATTATTGGTTGCCGAGTTGAGGAGCTGAGTATTTCGTAAGCGATTCCTGCTGCCGTCTATTATTGTTGTTCGTAATGGTTAATCCCAATGTTAACTTTTCGCGCGACTCTGAAAATGGATTTTACTTTTTTCCTTTAAATTTCAATTTGGACTTATTTTTCATGTTCATTTCTTGATCGCCAAATTCAGAAGAAGGTGCCCAAAGCTCTCCTCCCTCTTCTTTCCAACAGTCATTCCTACTCTTTCTTTACCCACACCAGTTTCCGCTAAATTCAAGTAAGGTTAGCTATTCTTGACCGTTATAAGGTTTTTATTACATTTGTGACTTTTGTTATTTGTTTTATTACAAAGGTTATAATCTTCATGGATTAATTATTGCTAAACTTCTTTATTTTATTTTGCTTACTAGCTTGCGTTAACTTAACTTAACTTAATTTGAATCTACAATTTTCAGTACGTAGGTGGACTTGTATTACACTTCAAGTAATGACTCTCCGTCCCACTTAAACTAAAATCTTAAAGTTACGGTCTTTCGGCAAGCTTTGGGTACACTAGAATCATTATTAGTAGGTAAAAAGATATTTTTCGAAACTGGGTTTCATGAAGAAAACATTTTTTTCCATAATCTAAGAAATGATGTTGCAAGTGTTATACCATTTTAGAATCCTTATTAAATGCGTCAACTTTTAAATTTACTTGCCAAACTGGCGTAGTACATTTTTTTTTCATTAGAGTCAGTTAAAGTTGGGTGAAATATTAAATTTCTATTCTTTGTTCGGCAAAATGTGGCATGCTATTCCAAGCTGTAACAGTTGGCTTAGAATTTAAAGCAACAGGTTACATTATCACTATTCGGGATAACATTAGAAAAATAAAATTGAAAAGAAGTAAAGATTTGTAGCAACAGGAGCTAAAAAACCATCACAGGGTGTACATTTTCTCGAAAACAAAAGAAATGTCTATAATTTGAAAAATACATGACTTAGATTCTTTTTTATATTTTTCTGGTAACTGTTATTATTTGGTCTAACACCGGATTCCGGCTTGACATCGACTTACGGGACACCCTGTATATGTGAAAAATAATTTTTTTCATACTTCCCATGTTTGGGAAATAAAATATTGATATTAATAATTCAAAAATTATAGAAAATAAGAAACTTTCTAAAACTCGGCTTTAATTTTTTTCATTATGGGACCTCATTTTCACTAAAAAATATGTCGATTTCTTCATTTTCGTTTTAAAAGTTTCTTTTTCCTAAGTTTTTGCATTATAAAAGTTTCTGGCTTACAATTTAAGCCGTTTAAGTTCAATTTTCCTATTTAGGAAATGCTGTTTTGACAGTAACAGTCTTTAGAGCCAGAGCTGGGCAATACTTAAGTAAAAAAAGACTTAAGTACTACTTAAAGTACATTTTCGTTACTTAAGACTTATTACTCACTACTTTTGAAATGCCCCTACCTAGCACCTTAACATAAGTACTAGCATTTATTTACTTGTACTTCTGAGTCTATTAAGTACCTACAAATATCTAATTCTTTGCAGAAAAGAAAACACAACATCTAGCGCAACTCGTTTTTTGTGGAGTTTTAAACCACGCTAAGAACTGTCAAAGCATGTATCGTAGTCACGCATCAAGGCAGAATCTTAGAAAAACTAATAACATACAAATAAGACTGGGCAAGGATAACAAAAACCAGTAACGTCTCGCTCGAATATAAAATCGACGATGCCTCGACTTGATGACATAACCACTTAACATGTATAATATGGTCTGACTGAGTTCATAGAAATACAATACAGAAAGTCGGCTGACTTCTATTTTGCTGACTTTCGGTCTAAGCACCAAGTACCAACTGAGAGAGAACTGAAAACAACAAATAAATTAGTGGATTCGTCGAAATACATGATTTCAAATTAATCATTTAGTGATATTACTGGTAAAAACTGTTTTATCAAAGACAATATATTCATTAGATACGCAGAAGAAATTCTAAATGTTTTATTAAAATCACTTTCTGAGCTGCATGCTCACTTCTTAAAGTTCCCGCCAAAGGGTTTTTCACCGACGTAACAACCCTTTTTGACACAAGCAATTGTGCCAACGTGAAATAGCAAAGTAAGCAGTCCATTTTATATTGGTCAGTATATATAACCAAGGGTAGGTAAGCAATGTATCGTTCTAATATAAAATCAACGATGCCTCGACCTGATGTAAGCAAGGCCTCAATTTTTTTTTAGAAATTTACTGGAAATTTTTTTCTTAGAATTGCTATGCATTACTGGAAGATAATAGGTGCTTGGGCGGACCTCTAATTGTTGTAGCAATGAGAGGTGAAAGTTTTGCTCTACCTGCAGCACCGAATAAGCCACTGGTTACTATACATATTATGGTTTTCAAAAGATATTAATTTATTAATATATATTAACTGAATTCGATAAACTTCATTATATTACTGCCAACGTACAAAAAGTAAACTTTTTCTAGACTTAGTACTTAGTTACAAGTACTTTTCATACATGCGGTACTTGTACTTACGCTGATGTACTCAGGCCTTCGGTACTTGTACTTAAGTACTTTTTTCTTTGGTACTTGCCTAGCTCTGTTTAGAGCACATTTTGACTATAAATTAACCTATCAACATTTTCTTTTTTATAAATAATTTTATGAAGGCAGACTGTCTCTAAACTGTCCTGTTAGGGATTTTGTCTTTATTGGACGATATTTCAGCATTATGTCTAGAAATCGTCATATTAGGATAAATATGTCTTTAAAATGCCCTACCAGGTCTTTGTGTAATATTTAGTCTTAAAAAAATCAGCTGTGGAACGTATTTACTTGCGTAGCAGCTTTCATTGTGCATAGTTCATTCTGGTTAGTCTTAGAAACCGCGAAAAGTTACCAAGTGTAGGTTGTGCTAGATGATTAACGATATTGATTCTGGTTGCTGGATATGTGAAAGGAGGCCCGGCAATAAATTATGTTTTATTCAATTGAACCAAAATAAGCCAGACCCTATTCCAGTAAACTTTTTTCAATTCTAATAGGTGTCTTTAATCGTTTTCCACCGTCTATAGGAAGGTCTGCAATACCATGAGTTATTAATAGTTTTAACAAATTGCTATCTGCAATTAAGCTCAATTTAACGCACGATTTTTGAAATCATTTAACAATGACAGTTTTTTCTCAAAATACTCGTACTTTTGTTTGATTTCATCATATTCATCGACTTCCAGACTGTAACCTATATGTACTTCATAATCAAGTAAACATACCCTTAATTCACTATCTACAATTATTTCATTATTTTACTTTATTTACTCTACGATTAGTTATCTTCTTCACTTTTCTGTAGTAATGCATTGTGAGTCACTATGGCTTAATTCACTTTTTTTTTTATTCGGCATTTTTGTCCACAAATCACTAATAAAACGTGTCATTCGCACGTCAGGTTTTTCTTCTAAGCCGAATATAGGTAATAAGAAAAATATCTGTTTGCCTTGTTTCGTACAAACTCGGGGTCAATTAATTCAGGATTTCTTACTTTAAAATTTGCTAAATTACTTAGTCAGTACCATTCATAAAAAGATGCCTTGATTATTAACCTAATTCGAACTTTTAAGTCCATCCTAACTTGAAGTTCTTAAACAAGAAGGGATTTTTCTAAATCTAACTTCTAAAAATTTTTAAAGGCTCGATCGAGTTTTTGATTGAAAGCAGGGAAAAATATTTACCCTCAAAGTCAAAGGGGGGCATAATTTTCCTATATTTAACCTGTCGAAGTTCATCTAACTTAAATGTAGAAACTTGGCAAAAATTTAAAATTTGTTTTCCAAAATGAATTACTTACATAATTTTAACTATAAAGACTTATAATCTTGCAGGATATTTTGGTGATTCAATTTATTGACTTTTATCCCAAAGAAACCCACTAGCAGTATAATAGATTTTTAGTAATTAATTAATGCTGCAAGTTCAGTACTTTTGACTTCTATAAAAGTCGATCACGATTCAAAATCAGTCTACACTTAGAATCAGGAACGCAATGAATACTTTGTAAAATTATCCACTCACATTTATCGTATGTCAATGTAGCGAATGTATTTGATGACAATTCATAAATATTTCTATTGACACCGATTTAATATTCTTTTTTCCTCACATGTTGGAGAAAAAGAAAATTTTGGAAATGAATTCGAAAATAATCAAACGAATATTTTTTTGTATGAAATAAGAAAAATATTTTTATTTTTGATAATTATTTCTTATTTATAATTATATCTTTATATGTTTCACTTTTTATTCTTTTTTATATAAGCATATTAATTTTTATTTTAAAACGAACTTATTTTATGAATATCTTTAAATGTTTATTTTATTTTTTTTAATTTTTAACAAGAAACTCTTGAAGAGGTATAGGAAAGACTGATTATTTTTAAAAACAATAATACAATGACACTAATTTATTATTGTGTATACTTAAAGTTTAGTATATTCGTGTGGTTTACAGTACACTTACTTATACTATTGCTTAGTTTATTTTCAAACATTTTCCAAATTTCCTCTTTAACACTTCAATGCATAATTATGAGTGGAACGCTACACATTCTAGCTCTGAGTCATTTTTCAATGATTTTACCGCACATCTTCACTTCTTTCTCTGATAGCGAACTCCACTAACCTGACTGTTCTTCGCAACGTTGTCAGATGGTAATAGAAGCTTTGTTTAATTTTAATCTTAATTTTAATTTACTGGAGTTAAGAAGTTCGTATAACAAACGCAAAATGATTATTAATAGTTGGATTAAGATTACTTCAAAACTCACTGCATTTCTTCTATCAGCTGTTTTATTTGGTGACATAATGTTTCCAGTTTCCCGCTCAATTATTGATAAAATCGTTTTGAAAATACCATCTCTGGTATAGTTAAAATTAAAGTTATTTGACCTTTTCCACTTATATTTGTCCAGATATCCTCTTAAGTCAATGTATAGAGAGAGCATTTTTCATTAGATCTTTTACTGCCTTTTATAATTTCAACTAATTTGCTTCCAAGATAGGATTACTTAATGAAAGCTTCGTTGGAATTTCATATCGATGTATTATTTTAAGTGCTTAATGGCATTATTGCTGTATAGACAGCAATTTCAAAGCTGAATCACCTTTTTACTTTGAATATGAAGTTGAAACGGGAGCATCGACATAATAAATACTCATGGTGATACAAACCCTGATATACATGGTACAAATTCAAATCATTCAAATCCACATAAGCAATCAATTTCTGGCCACATAATTTAAAAAGCAATTAATTCAAAATTCAAAATACATTTTAGTTTCCATATTTATTCCTACATATAGACACTACGTCAGAAAAAATTGTTTAAATTGTGGGAATGAAGATTTGCTTGAGCACCAAGTACAGTTTGTCCACCGTCGCTAAAATTATAAACGTTCTCTTTATAAATTTGTAAAATTAGTCAATAAACGTTCTTTTTTATTAATTGTTAAACTAGGTATTTAAGGAATCAAAGAATCAGTTCTAATTTTTTTTTAAGTAACTGCAACTGAAAGTGAAACTTTTAAGACCAGGAGACAGGAGACGCCACACAAACAGAACTTCTAAAAGCTGACATAAATAGATGAGGTAGTTAAACTATTTGTGAGAGCATTAAGTGTAATATGTAGCTAAGACTTATACGAGTAAATTATAAATTGTATGTAGTAATACTAATAAATTTTCGACATGATTACTTGTAATGATTGCATTGATATCAAATTGACAATTTTTCATATTACCAAGAAGTTCTGTTTCAAACGCGTTATATTTGACCATTCGTATTGAACTTGCAGTAATTATATTTGGCTACATTATTCTTTTATTTATTTTTATGTTTTTCCTAATTCAAAATAGCTACAATGACGCTGCAAGAAAAAATTATCACCTCTTTTTGACAAAAAACATTACTTTCAAGTTTAATTTTTATAACATTTGAGATAAAAACTTCTTGTGAATTTTATATATATATTGTTTTGTACATAATTACTGCAGGATACTTTTAAAAATATGTAAGAAGAAATACCCGGAATTATTATTGTATAATACATGTACGAAAACTATATTTGATTATTTTGCAAGATTTTACAACATCAATAGTTTATGTAGTACCTACTCATTCTTTCTTCCTATCCTTTTAGTTTCATATTATTTTCATTTTTTTCACTTAATTATTTTAAATTTCATTTCAACATTTAAATTTAGAATAGTAAAAATAAAAAATTCTCTCAAATTCTTCTATACTATCTTTGACGATTATAAAAAATTGTGAGTTCGAGTCCTGTATGGAACAAGTAGGTCCAGGCTTCAAGCTCCAGACGAAGCGGTTGCTTTTCCTTTTGTATTTCATAATTTAAATAAAAATAGTAAAAATGAAAAGTTCTGTAAAATTCTTCTATTCCATCTATGACCTATTCTAAAAAACTATGAGTTCGAGTCCCCCCTACGGGGGGAAAATAATATCTACTCAATAAAGAATCCAAGAATACAAAGAATACAAAAATTATTCATGTATTTGATAAACATGAATTTCAATACCTGTTAAGTAGTACCTACATATATTGCAGTTTGTAAAATGGTTTAACAAGTTGGATTCAATAAAACGGGTACTGGCCACAGTTTTCATATTAATATACGATCAAGAGATTATAAATGAGAATTATGGACCGAATCCTAAATAAGAAACATTTCGTTATTGATATTTAGTTCAGAACCATTGTACAAAAATGGGCGAAGTATATTTGAGTATTGGCATGTTTTTTGGTGACACATTTTTACCAGCGAATTTTTTTAGTTTTGCCTTTTTCGTGCCACCCTTTATTAAAATTATTTTCATATACTACATCAAGAAAACGGCGGCGCTTGGCAGCATATTAGAATACATTTTGCTGCCCTACATCTCTAATGTATAAATAGGTCATTCGGCTCATTCAATCGAAGAGAAGCAATCATTTTTATTGCAAATTGTATCAATGACTTTTCCATGCTCCATAATGATTTCAATTCAATTTTAGAAATAACATATTGAAAACAAACACCAATAATTTCTATTTGTGTCTTAATTCCAACTAATGCTGGGACATCGATGCTCATCATTGATGTTGACATCGCCAACGAGTATCAATGTAGCGATAATATCGATCATATAAAATCGATGTATACCGCCAACATCGATGGTATTGATATAAATAGAAATTTCACGTTATCTGTTTTGATAATGAGATATAAGCCTATGTGAATTTAGTTTAGCTGTTCGTTTGCTTGCTATTTAAATATTGAATTTATTTTTGTGTCTAAATTAACAGAACTAGAGTGGGTACTGGACTTCTAACTAAATACTATCTTAACTGTTGAACTCTAGACACCTTTCTAAAATTATATTTTGGCTATGTAGGATTTCTTCTTGATTCTACAGCGTCGGCAACAGCAAACTCATACACAACTACACAAGTAGTAATATATTTTCGTAATTTTGCATTGTTTCCATTCATTTTTTAAGAATATCTAAAAAGTGTAAAGTATATATACACAACTGTCACTGTTTTTATATATCAACCGTTGACACTACTAAAATTGCTTGCAAAAGCATCAGATCACTTTAGTTTTCTCGTTATGGTTTAAGTATTGTATTTCGCTGAGCTTTAACATAATGAGGTCTATACGAAATCCTCCATAGTTCAGTGGATTTTTCAGATGAATAATTTGAGTAGACATAGATGGCATTACAATATCTGTAATCTTTTCTCTGTCCTGCTTACCTACTTTTAGGGTTGGGCAAACATAAATTGCTTAATTCTATATCATTAAAAATACAGTTTTAAAAAATATAAATGTTCCCAATCAATGCTTCCTTCCAATAAAATTAATATATGGAATTTTTTGAACGTGTACCAAAAAAATAAATAAAATAAATAAATAAGTAAATAAATGAGGCAGTCCATGTTATACTTCATATTAGTTCTATGTAAGTCTACTTACAAAAAACTAGTCCTAAATGGTATGGTCTAAACCATCTCAATACCGCATGAGATACCGAACTAAAGTAGGACTGGCTTTTCGTAATGTGGCATGTTTAGAACACTTCATATTAATCCTTTCTACGTAAGTCGACTTAGGTAAGGCCAGTTCTAAATGACATGGCCACATCTAAACCAGCTCAGTATCGTGTAGCATGTAATTTCCGAATATCAAAAGATAAGATCGATATCATCCATTGTTGGAATGTGACGACATTGATGTGATAATATCGAACATCGTTAACGAAACATCGATGTTTAAAAAACATCAATAAACGTCGCCCCTTTTCACGACATTACAGATTTGGAGCATGAACGCAAAGCTTGTATTATGTACTTGTTGGTCTGAAATATCAAAAGAAAAAAATTTAGCCATTGAATACGGCCAGAAAGCGAGGCGAAAATATGCAATCGTCAATATAATCATTGTGAATGTGTTGTGTGGTTCATGCTTGAAAACAAGTCAACTTAATCTTGTAACATTTTTGGTTGCGATGTAATGCGATGCGCCAGTGCTGCTTGTCGTCAAGATTGGGTAGTCAGAGTTGGCTCATTGTGATTGTGTGCTTGGAAGACGCCCAAAAAACGTAGAACACCAATCCCAACGAAGTCTGCCAATAAAACACCTGCTAAACGAAGAAACCCGTTCAAAAAAGTGCAGAAAACGCCCTCTTCGGACAATTCACGAAAGAAGTAGAGAAAGAAGTTTTAGAAAAAAAAAGGAAAAATGCAATAAATTCGGCTTTTTATTTCATTCAATTCATTTTCATTTCAGCACATATTTCGTTGACAGCATTTCACTTATTTTTTTTAAATGATTATATTTTTTTTAGTTTTCACCGAATCATATTCTCAGCGCATTTAAATTATATGAAAGAATTCCATATTTTAATCAATATTTGTTCTTCGCCAAACTATTTCATTGACGTATATTCAAAAGGAGAGTACCCATTTTAGGCCAAAAATGAACAGGCATGAATTAAAAGACGCTTTATGATAATCTGAATATATTTTATTAACAATGTTTATTTCAGTTCAGCGGGGGAAGGCATTAGCGTCGAATGTACATATTTCGAGCGAGGTATGACAGGAGAACAACTGAATCGAATACAAAAAACCGTTTTGCAATCGGATGTACTTTTCAGTGAGCTAAGTACAAAAAAAAACAAAAAGATCCATATAATAGGCTTGTCTAATCTTTTGTCGTGTAGTTACACTGTAAAAAAATGCACAAATTATTGCCACTAAGCTTAGGTATTTTTCCCTAAAATGTGGGGAATATTTCCTTAAATTTAAGGGAACATTCCTTACATTCCCTAAAATTGAAGGAAAATTCCCTACATTTTTGGGAAAAATACCTAAGCTTTGTGGCAACAAAAATTTTACTGTGTATTGTCTGAGTGCGGTGAGAAGTACTTCAGCGTCCTTTCAATTCTTTGTTTTTTATGATTCGATGGGCATAGTTTTAAGTATTGTATAGGCGTCTGGTAATGTTTGGATTTTAGATAATTTCTCATCACTCATGATGCCATGTTGTCGGTGTTATGGATTAGTTTAATCGATTATGCATTGAGCTTACTCTATTTTGTTTTACGGAAAATTTCGTTAAAATATTATAAACAGTCAAAACTTACTCAAATAATATCCGATCACGAAACTTTTTTTCATGTAGTTGTTTATAATTCGTAGATGACTTCGTTTTTACTTATTGCAGGATTCTATGGATTTTCTATGTATCTTCTTTGATCTTTGAACAGTCATAGCTCGCTCAAAATACACTCGATCGCGAAACAACTTTTTGTGTTCTATGCAGCTAGTTGTCTTTTATAATCCGATGTTGTATTCTATGTTGTTTTCCTATGTACCTTTTATTGTACTTCACACGGTCATACCTCGCTCTAAATATATTCAAGTAAGTAAGTAAGTATTTATTTAAGAAGAGCACAATAAGACAAAAGTCTTTTAATTAGTACTACTTAAACTAACATTTTTCAACACTAACTAGAATAACAAAAGTATATTTTGTGAGTTTGAGCATATATAAGTAATGGTAATAGAAATTATGAGGAGAAAGAAAATAATAATTATATAGCTAATAAGATCCATAATACTATTTCTAATATAAAATAAATGCAAAAGAACTAAATATTAAAACTAAACGGAACTAAAGATAAAGAAAATCCTAGAGCATGTGCAGTCAACCAACTATAATAATAATAATTTTTTTGGGTGTCATTACCCTAATGATGTGTGCTGCCAGAGTAACCTTTTAAAGGAAGTGGCCGAGCTCGTTCGCTGGATTGAAACTGGGAGAGCGTTCCAAATGCGAACAGTATATACACAAAGTAAGAAGATTTCAAAACCAGATATTTGAAGCGAGGCAGTAGCAAGTCATTACGTCTATCACTATGCAAAAAATTTATAAATTCGTATAGGTATGCCGGTTTACGTGTGTCCAGTAAGTTGTACAGAAACAGTGATGCTCTGTGTTGTAAATATGTTTACAAAGAGCAATCCAGGATTCGGTGTCGAAAGGGAGAAATGTGATCATATCTACGAAGCCTGAATGCGAACCTAATGGAATCATTGAAGGCAACTTCGAGCTTACGCCTACACCGTGAGTCGAGTCTTGGAAAAATATTGGAACCATGTGACAGATGCGGGAGTATCAGTATCCTAACCAATCTTATACGCAGGATTGTGGGGAGCTGGTCAGCATACAACCAAAGTCGACTAAGTACCCCATATATCTTACCTAGTTTCATTTTAATATGGTCGCAACAGTCCATTTGTGAATTTAACACAATGCCTAAGTTTTTAACTTTCTGTACATATGGTATAGTGGTGCGATCGAACTCTATCGGGGGAAAATTGGAGGGATCGCAGCTTCCTTTGCTTACCGCTAGCGCTTGAGATTTTTTGGGGTTGAGCTTTAAATTATTATCGATTGACCATTTTAATATATTATGAAGATCTTCGTTAATTCTGCTAACACAGTCCTCTAAGAGCCCCATGGGACGATCAAGATATATTTGCACGTCATCAGCGTACAGATGAATGAAGCTATTTCTTATGACAGTTGGCAAATCATTAATAAAAAGGCTGAAGAGCTAAGGTCCCCGCATTGTTCCTTGTGGGACTCCGACAGACAAAGAGAGCCTAGAGGAAACAACTTCGTTCACTTTAACTCGTTGTGAGCGTTTCTCCAAAAAGCTTCCAATTAATTTCAGTGCCGGCGAGCCGAATCTGAAAAGGCTCTTCAGCTTGATAAGAAGTTTCTTGTGATCAATGCTATCGAAAGCTTTTGTGAAATCGAGTAAGACTAAGAGCGCAATGCGGTCTCCAGAGGGGTTCTAATGTCCGTAGTGATTTTTAAGAGAGCTGTCTCACAGCTATGCCCGGGACGAAAACCTGACTGCGAAGGACTCAGGGAATTCATTTGATCCAGGTACTCGAATATTTGATTTGCCATGATTTTTTCTAGTGCCTTTGCTAGAAAACATAATAAGCTTATAGGTCTGAAGTCTTTGACGTCCGCTAGGAGTGGAATTTTTAGCGATTGGAACCACTAGCGCTTCCTTCCATAGAGAGGGAAATTCGCTGAACGTTAAGCAGCTATTGAACATCTTTGTAATAGGACCAATAATGAATGGTAAGATAAGTTTCACGAATCGCGGTGGGGTTCCATCGGGTCCAATAGCATCGGATTGGATAGATAAGACAGCTGTGGCGGCCTCAATCTCATCAACGCAACGAAAACTGAACTCGGATCCTGAGTGACCGGTAGGAATGTTCAGAGAGGATGGCGAAGCGCTGATATAACACCCATTACATGTAGTAGCAGTAAAGAACTTATTGAGCTTATCTGCGTCAAGGTCACATACTGAGCCATCACCAAGACACGTAAGGCACTCCAAAGCTTCTTTGGGGGGACCCTGCAATCTAACTTGCAAGTATAATATAAAGACTTTACATCTCTCACATTTTTGTTTACAAGATTACGAGACTTTTTATATAAAGACAGTATGGTGGGAGTTTTAAGTCTTCTATACTGCTGATATAAAAAATCGCGTTCACAGATTAATTTCTTTATCTCTGATGAGAACCAGGGACAACCTTTTATTTTTATACGTTTAGTCTGAATGGGGCATATTTATTTAATAAGAATGAGAGCACTTCATTGAAAGCGAGTACTTCTTGGTCTAGAGCGCGTACCGGTGGACTAGCGTTCTGCTCCAAGATTACGTTCCAGTCTATATTACTGCATTCCTTAAAAAAATTGAGATGCAATAGGTAAATTATACTTAAGGTATAGGATGTCGTGATCAAAAATTGCAGGGGGGATAGTTGCGAATGGCGTGTTATACATTCGATTGCTAATGCTTTGCGCCGCTGAATTGAAAGAAACATTATTAACAAAATACATTCAGATCATTATAAAGCATCTTTTAAGACATCTATCATGTCTTTTCATGTCAGACCTAAAGTTGTATGAAAAGTGGGCATTCCCTTTTTCTGTAGAGTGGTCATTTACAGAGTTGATTGACTGTTCAATTATCTAAAAACCTTCCAATCCAGGTAGCTAAATGTCTATTCGTCTACAGAACTGACCAACCAATTACCTAGAAGGCTACCAATTCAGGTAGCTGCAGAATTACAAATTTAGATTGAGTTAATAATTGCAAAGTAGCATTACCAGCTATCTATAGTGTTGACTGGTCAATTGTTCTGCAGAGATACCACCTAGTTTGCATAAATCCAAGTAGCTCATAGTAAACCATATTTTTTCAGAAATTTCAATTATATAAACTTTTATATCTAACGACATTCAATTTAATATAACAAAAATTAAACAAAGTTATTCGACTCATCAATTTAATAATGATTTTTAGGTGTAGCACACATAATTAAATGTATGACTGTGTATGAAACTCACCCAAACTTTTATATCACCCTTTATTCATCTTGGGGATGTGTACACAAAACCAATGAACAGGGCCAATTTTTGTGCGGCCAAGTTTACCGCTAATAATTTTTTACTAGCAATTACTGATACATTCTTACTGTAAAGGTCTTTAAGTACTCGTGAGTTTAAAAGATTGAGCGAGATTAAGTTCAGTTTTCAACTCGTGTTTTTGAGCACGCAGGGTTAAGAAATTAAGTTGAGAACGGATCCAAATATAGTTGCAGTGACAGTTCAACATAACATAATGTGTACTGTACTTTTTGTGATGGAGGTATAAAATTTATGAATTTTGTAAACAAACAAACTCACAATAAATATATAACCTAACAAAGCTTTCGAGTAACGAGCAAACTAAATAAATCCCAACTGATAGCTGCCAACTCGACTATTCAATCCGCGTTTATAGGACACCATTTCGATACGACTACGACACCTAAGCATGGTCGAGTCGACCCAATTTCAACTCGAGCCGCGTATTCATAGAGCTGAACCTGAGTTGAACTATGATTCAACCCTGCATGTAAACATGGTAAGTGATTCTTGAGTTCCAAAGTAGAGGAGCACTCTCCTTCAGCTTCAGCTTAACTTCTGCGTAAAGTACATGCCTATAGGACATGAATTTTTCAATCGAAATAGAAACATGCTAAGCCGTGGTTATTACTTATTTAAAGGTGTATACGATCCTTTATACTATAGGCCAATTACCGTTATTTCGATTCAATCTTTTTCCTTTTAAAACACTAAA
The DNA here is from genome assembly GCA_963924295.1 of Dioctria rufipes. NCBI lineage: Eukaryota > Metazoa > Arthropoda > Insecta > Diptera > Asilidae > Dioctria > Dioctria rufipes. The sequence continues at coordinate 106,351,940 of OZ002741.1, read as the reverse complement.
TACCTACTTAGAATAATTAAAATTTATCTACCTTATCAGCAATCGTTATAGTATCTACGACATCCGCACTGAGTGTCCAATTTGAGATTTACGAGCAATATGTACATTGGGAGCAAGCTCTGTATGTGGGCTTAGTTTCAATAGATATGTATTAAAGATTTTTATTCTTCTTTCTAGCAAATTAATTCAAAAATTATTGAATGGGTTTATCTCTAACCTCTGACTATGGAATCAATACCGGTACACCAGCAAAATTCAGTTATTTTTCGTACCTTATTTTCCATTTCTTTTTTCAATGATTTTTAGCTCTTTCTTTCAATTCTATTCACAGTTTCGCAGACATTAGAAACCTTCAGTTCTAATACAGTAGACTTCCGGAGGAATACTTATTAGAATAACTATCAGATGTTTAATTCATAAAACAATGACCATATAAAAACGTCGCTTGAGGCAAATCGAATCCCGTGTTGTTGGATGCATCTCCTTCCCCATTATCCCATCATCTCCTTCCTCCATTATTCAAATGGCTATCACGAGCAAGTTTTTAGGCTTATTAGGGATGACATGATAATTTCAAACACCAATTTCTGGGCTCATCGGGAACGTGTCGTGTATTATATATTTGGCTCAATAAATGAATATCATTTAGAAAAATATTTCTCTGTATTATGCTAATGCTATTAAATAAGTTTCATAATTTGACTTCAAATTTTAATGCCTCACATTTTTCAGATGGTAATTATGAGTCTTTTTCAAATCCTTACAAAAGGAAACTTTCCTGAAAGATGGATTTTGTTTTGTATAAGTTGGCTGACCGGACATTGGGTAATAAGATATTGTAGAGAGTAACAAACGTATCGTGTGGTAGGCGGACTCGTATACACTTTCTCCTTCAATTGACAAATTATATAACAGCAAATCCCGTGAAACTTAATTTAATTTTTTTCATTTCACAACATTAGATGATTTTAGTAATTTTACTTAAAATCTGGCGTTATTCGCTGTAGGTTTAGTACTTCTTACGGTTATATGAAAACATTTTCCAAGGATTTATTTTAGATTTTATTTTTATATTAACGCAATATTAAGTTTTTTTTTTTTTAATCATGACGTGAGTTTGGACTATCCCCGTACTTTATATAATTAAATATTGTTTTACAGAAAATAGTACTGTTCATTAATTTGTTTGTTTGCACTGTAATAAGGCTCTCTCGGTGACGAGTATTCAATGCTCAGTGACACGCCTTTTTAACCTCACCTCATTTTTTTTTATAATCAGTACAGAATACGTGTATGTACATACCATATATTTGATTAACCCTTTGATAAAGCTGCGGTCACAATGAAAGGTGTTGTCCGACAAGGTAATAAATGACGGCGCTTGACTCAATCAAATCGCCATCGTCTGAAGGTGCTCCGCTAAGATCAAGAGATCCCAACTCCAAAAGTGCAATGTGGTAGAAAGATCACTAAAAAATATCGTTCTGGTCATCCCAATATCTTGAAAACAGATCTGGGCTGCGCGAGGTATTAAAATTCTTGTCGGATGCGGGAAAGTTATCTCCGGCGCTCATGTGCTATCTAATGAGCGCTCGGCTTGATGGCAGCTTTAATAGGAAAGAGGGGTAAGACAAGACTAGCAACCAGCCACATTTAATCAGTTTTGTCACCGATGTGCCCGCTCTGGAGGTAGTTTGGTTGAGCCCGGTTCAAGAATACAGAAGGGACAGGCTGGTACTGGAGACCAAATGAAACATCGCTTTACATGTGTTCACCTGCATCTTATCTTGTCGCATTTACTGAAATTGATGTTTCTTGTGACATTTGAACGATCTCTCGTAATCTTTAATTTAGTCGTGTGCCGCACGAGTTATTTATGGCATGGGAAAATGTATCTCGAGATGGGTTTGATTAGAGGCGAATTAAATTTCTATTGAAGGTCACGGAACTAATTTCTGTTAAATTAAGTCATTGTACAGCTTTTACTAAATTGTAAAATTTTTGAGACCAAGTAAGTTGAACAATGATCATAGGAATAAAAGGTAATTTACTACATTTAGTCGCTTGATCGTCGAAATTGAAATTTTTATTATTAAATGTGAAATTATAATGTGGTCCTTTACCTTTCCGGCAGTTAAATGGGTAATATAAATTAATACAAGCTTTTATAATTACAGCTTTTCATGTGTAATATATACCTATATATATATGTATATATGTATTTAATTTTTAATTTAATTTTCTAATATATTGTTTATTTTGCTATATTTTATATAAACTGTTTGTCATACTCTGTAATATCGTAGAACCCAGCGTTATACGCTGCTTTAAGCAGGGGTTTATAAATAAATACACTTTGATTTGATTTGATTTGATTTATATTTAGCCCAAAATATCTAACTTCTTCAAGGAGTTATTACCAGCTGCAGTACAATTTAAGATTTTATTTCAAACAAAATTTGAAACTTAAACACGTGACCAGTTAAATCGGATACACATCAAAGCTTTGAATTAAATCGCAGATATTTATTTATCATTCTTCATTTTTCGAAAGATTGATTACATTGAATGTAAAGTATGTTCGGGTTTCTTTCGGGGTTTTTAATGTCCATAATTTACGACCTTGATTGAGTTGAAACGTAAGGCTGAAATTAATGCTACGGATAATTTCTCCATTCTAAATTGATCAACTTAACTTTAACTTTTATCTGCTTCCTTCCTTCACTTCCTCTTTTCTGTATACTAATCTCGCCATCTGCTCTATTGCCCTCTCTTCCTTACTTTTCTTTACTTTGCTTTTAAAGTTAATTTAATTGCTAGCTTTACTCCTTTATGTGTTACCCTACTTTTAATTTTTTATTTCTATTATCCTTAGTTTTACTTAAGCTTTGTCTCTGTTTTTATTCTCTGTTTTTTAGTCTAATTGATTTGTATAAATGAATTCTCTTGGCTTTCTATAGTATGTAGTCTGTGACCTTGAAATTTATCTCTAGTTGCATTATTTGATTTTATACTATTCTTTTTCCAATGAAATTATTGTTTACCATCCTCTGTATCTAGGTTTAAGTTCCTTATGTATATCTGATAGTTGATTCATTTTTTTTTCCTCTTTTTTTTTATCTTCCTTTGAAGTTAATTACCATTAACCAAACGGTTGTAAGTAATTGGATCTATGTATCTGTTTACAGTCGTAATAATTTTTATAAATAAATAAATAAAATATTTTACATACTGCTAAATTTAAATGAAGGCGAGCTTAATTTTTATTTATTTATTTTTATGAAAATCCTCCAAAAGGATAAGATCCCCTATGATTTTTTCTATGAATTAAAAGCTACAAAGTTGAAGAAAATGAATTGTTACGCATTCATTTCAACTTGAGAATGAAGCCTGAAGGTTTCTCATTCAGGAGTCTAAATATTATAAAAATTGGAGGACAAATTTAAAAATTAGAAAAAGGTTATTTTGTTGCCTTAGGTGTTTAAATAAATATTCCATTAATCAATTTGCGATTTATTCAAAAATCTTAACGCCCCGCTCCTTCTTGCGAATTGTGCACAGAGCTGTCCTTAAGGTTATAATATATTAAATAACAAATATTTAAGAACAACAAGAACAAAGTGCAATATTACTTGCACTGAAAATAAAATGTTTTACAGGAAACCTAAACTATGTATAAAATTGTAACAAAACACTGGCTAACGGATGACACTACGGGGAAAAAACCAATAAAAGATGTTCTAAACAACTCTTTCTTATTTTAATTCAACCTAGATCGGAGATTATCCTAAAAAATTCTCATAAAAATAAAATAGTTGTATGAGTCTCCAAGGTTTGCAGTAAAGCAAATGGCCATAGAAACAGCACATCATTCGTCTGCTGTTAATGCGAGAAAGTTACGATTCTTTTATATAAAAGAAGATACTCTTTGCTTTTCAAATTTTTACAACCAGGGCCGAAATTATTATTTTTAATTTTTTTTACGAAAGCATCATTTAACAACGGATACGAGCAATCGTTCGGAGATTAATTATGTGCACATAATGTTACATCTACTTTCATTGTGTGACAGAATTCTAAAATTTTATTAATAACAAATAAAATAGCTCGTAATAATTGCTTTATTTTTAAATTACTCAAGAAAAAAGAAAACTCAAGTTTTCTTCTTAAACTCGTCAATAATCATCGCACTTGAGTTTTATTTTTCGATCGAAAATAAAATTTAAAACAATATTGCAGGTCCAATTTTCCTTACTAAATGTACTCCTAAACGATCTGGCTGAATGCCAGATACCTGCCCATTTTTGTGGGTAGATGCGTGTAATCACGGTGGCAGATATAGACAGATATCTGGCAGGTATCTGTCCAGTTTACCTGGCTTAGAACAGACTGCAGCAACAAGTTTATACAAGGATTGTATTATATATTATTATATTTACCAGGAGTATACAGTATATAAATAGCATAAATATACATCATTAACAAAATGGCAGATGAAAACAAGGCGAAGCGGAGAAGGAAGCAGGAGTCAACATGGACCGGTGGTGAAACAATGCGCTTGATCACCAAAAACAAACAACATCCACTTTTTCACTTATACAAATTGCAATGATCATCTTCATATTCATATTTTATTTTTTTAAAGAATTAAACTTCTAAAATTGTAAATTCAAGCAACGCTTATAAACTTTCAAAAAAAATAATGCACTGAACAGTTTTTAAAATCTACTTTTATCGCAATCTGCGCATAAGATAAAGCACAAAAATTTATTCATCCACAAATCAGTACATACACAAATTAACTCACAACCTAATAGCAAAAATCTTAGTACACTCTTTATTCAGTCGGACGCCGCTGCAACTTTCTTCGCATTTCACAAAGAATTCCATTAAAAATAAAAGTTCTTCTTTTCATGAGCAAATTGTTTAACCAACAGGGGCGCCAAAACTTTTTATGGGAATATAATTATTTGAATTCTGTTCAAAATATATGCAATGCCATATGTAGCTTTCTTAGGTTAATTGAACCATTGTGTTATAGAGAAGTATAATGAAGACAGGAGAGTGTTTAGCAAATTGAATCAATCCCTTATGCCTTTTAAGTGGAATATCAAATTTAAGTATCAATATTTAATGAATTGTTTTTTGATGAAAATTTTTGATGGGCATCTTCATTAGTCTACCTCAACCTTAGCTTTGAATTCAAATTTACTTAACGTTGCGAAATTTGTATTCATGCAAATATGAAATCAACAACACAATTTTCTCTGATTAATAAATTTAGGGATACAAATTCTTTAAAATGAACAGAAGATTTTACATGCATGAAACTAAGTACATCTATAACATAACGAATAAATTATAATATTAATACGTTTATAAATAACAGCCACACAATTTCCGAACGACAGAAAACAATGGAAAATAAGGGCATCTCTCTACCAGTTCAACAAGGCGCCAAATATTTAAGGCAGGTAAGAACTACAAGCTACTAAATAATGAAAATTATGGGTACATTTTACTACTCAAAGTGAATGAAACACAAAATTTAATAATAATAAGTAATGTAAATTGGACCTGCAAACTGTTTTGAGTTATTATTTTCCATCGAAAAAATAAAATTCAACCATATGATTAATTTGGTATTCGAACTATAAAAACGCATAATACATGAGTTTACTTTTAATTATTTAATTTTAATTTTAAGGCTGAATAAATTTGCAAGCATTTGGCTCATCATTTATATTTTCCACAATTTTTATGAAATTGATTTGAAACCTTTGGCAAAATTTAGAAACTTTTCAGTTCAAATGCTGCCGGGCTTCGATTTTGGAAATAGTTGTTGGGTTTTTTATTTATTTTTTTATTTTTAATGAAAAACCTCAAAAACCCGTGTTATTTTCCTCCCGGTCCTAAAAACTTTTTCATGTATATACCAATTTTTGTTATTTTTCATGCAAAGGTTTTCCAAGCAGATTTGTAAATGCTACCGGAGCTGTTTTTCCAAATTTGTTAATATTTTACATGTTATAATTACTTTCATAACATTAAAATTGAGACCCCTGTAACTTGAATAAAATTTATTGCTCCACATCTATTTTAACACGAGAATAAAGATTGAGGTAATTTTATTCAGTATCCCAAAAACTGGATAAATCCCGTTAGTAGTTTATTTTATAAAAATTAATTTGTAAACCTCTATCTTGATAAAAAAACGAATGATAAAATTGGTGTTAATAAATTTTAATTCTACAGAGATGGCGTCAGGCTCCAGTACAAACATATTTTTCTTATCTGGCTCTAAAAATGGGAATCTATTTTACACGTACATATGTATGTACATAATTTATATTTACGGCGCGTCATACATAGCGCCGGTGCAGGCCGTCTGCTGCTAGCTGTGTGTGCAACTTTGTTGTTGGAATGGAGTGCATTGGGGATGCAATGACAGGAAAGCGAAAGTATTTCTTTATATTTTTATACCCTAGATGAAATCTATAAGGCATACTAAGTTTGTCATTCTATTTGTAACGCCCAGAAATAATGATGGTAGAGCAAAATGTATTGGACACCCATCCATGCATAATATTAAAAGTTATTTTGATTTTTGCATGCCAGTCTATCTGTCAAGCCGTCTGTCTGTCTATCTGTCACGATAGCTCGAGAACGCGTATACTTGGAGAGCTGAAATTTTGTACACGGACTTTAAAAAAAGAAAGTAAAATTAAGTTTGAAAATGAGGCAAATCTCGCAACTCCTTCGTGAGGTTTCCATACAGAAATTTCGTTTTCCACAATATATTCGGACACTCAGAACGTCTTGACATAGAGAGCTGAAATTTGATACATGGTGTTTGTATGGTAATGGGAAAAATTCTCTTTCAAAAATGGACCAAATCGGGCAACCCTTTCATGGTGTTGCATATAAAACATTTAGGTCTTTTACGTATACTGTGAAGACGATCAGTTCTAGATATTTTTATTGTACTGAAAACTTCTTCAGAATATGAAATCCTATAAAATTGGTTATAATCATTTTTTCTGTCCGACCTATAAATATATGCGAAAAACCACTTTAAAAATCAAACTTGCACAGATATTTGACCATACAAAATTTCGTACGGACATTCATCTAGGGTATCATAAGAATTGGTCTTAGACCAATTCTAGCTTTTTTACTTGATCGTTTACGATTTAGTTAAAAAGAGACGAGAGATATTTATTTATTTTTTATTATTTTATATTTATTTTTATTTCATATTTTTTATATTTTATTTTTTTTTCGCTGTAGCTGTTTCGGCAAACAAATTAATTAAAGTTATCAATTCGTATGGATATAATGTGCATACTTTTGAATAGTACCTACTCTTGGTTGGGATGGGAATATATTTTGTTTCTGGGAACAGCATTATATTGCACTGTACAATTGTAAATGGATTGGTTTTAAAATTTTTTGGAATAGGAAAGGGTTTTTTAAATTGAGAACAATCCGTCTAATTGATAGCACGAATACGTGCTCTAAACTAAAGGCTTTTCCAATAAAAGGTGTTATTTTAATTAGTCCGCTATTTCGGTAGGTGTCACTTTTCGAGCTGTCATTTTTTGACATTTGACAAGTAGAAACTATGCCATTAATAAAAATGGAACGACACACGATTTAACAACACATTGAAATTATTAAAATTCACTATAAAAATGGTGAAAATGTGGCAAAGACGGTTCGTAAAACTCGAACATATTTCGGTCGTCGTGAAGCACATTGTCGGACCGCAATACAGAAATTGGTAGAAAAATTCGATGATGATTCGTGATGTGAAGAATAAAACCCGTGCACGTCGCTCAAGAACAGCCGGGAATATTGCTGCTGTAGCCGAAAGTGTTGAAGAAAACCCAGGTTTGTCCATTCCTCGTCGTTCTTTGGAATTAGGCATTCCACAAACGTCATTACACCGTATTTTGCATAAAGATTTTGGTCTTAAGGCTTATAAAGTTCAGTCAACATAAGAACTCAAGCCGGCCGATCATCAACAACGTCGAGTCTTTGCTGATTGGGTCCTTGAAATGCATGAAAATGATCCAGAATTCCATCGAAAACTCATCTTGAGTGATGTGGCCCATTTCCACCTCGATGGCTTCGTCAACAAGCAAAATTGTCGCATCTGGGGCTCGGAAAACCCAAGAGTTATTGTTGAAAAGCCTCTCTATCCTCAACGTGTGACTGTTTGTTGCGGTTTATGGTCCCGCGGGGTCATTGGACCTTACTTTTTCGAAAATGAGGCTGGAGCAACAGTTACGGTGAATGGATTGCGCTATCGACAGATGATTAATAATTTTTTATGGCCGGAATTGGATGGTATTGATCTGGACAACGTTTACTTTCAACAAGATGGCGCTACTTGCCATACAAGCAACGAAACCATTGATCTTTTACAGGAAAAGTTTCTGGACCGTGTTATCTCTCGAAGAGGTGATCACAATTGGCCACCGAGATCTTATGACCTAAAACCTTGCGACTTCTTCCTTTGGGGCCATGTGAAAGTGGAGGTCTACGCCAACAGCCCAGCGTCGATTCAAGACCTCAAAGATGAAATTCGTGAGGCTATCGAGGACATAGGGCAGCCACTTTGCGATTTGGTTATGGAAAATTTCATGAAAAGGATATGGTATGTATATGTAGGCGTGGTCGTGGTGGTCATTTGGCTGATGTTATTTTCCATTATTAACGGCATACCTTCCTCTTTATAATGAAATAAAGATCCGATCATTTATCTCAAAAAATGGCATTTTTCTTTGAATATCAAAATAACACCTTTTATTGGAAAACCCTTTACTATTCTTATAATAAAATGGTCTTTTTATAATCTTAAGCTTGCTTTTTTATCAACGCAAGAATCTGGGTTCAGATGATTACTCTGGTGCGAGTAATTGAGCTTAAAATGGTAAAATTACTTCTTAATCAAATCTCTTTTATGGTTTTATTAAGTAAGGTATATAGTAAGTGTACATATATTCGGCTTCAATATGACAGACTTGTGTCCTAGAAGAAATTAAATTGATTATTTACTGCTGATAGAAAAATATATATGCATACATTGAGTACTGCTTCTGCGTGTGGCACTAAATCAAAGCTTTAACGCTTTAATGCTACTACGACTTTAATTTTAGAAGCTCGGAATCGAGAGCTTTATTTTTTGCTATTCAACAATAAAAGGCTGAACTACAATAGAGGTATACGTAAGTACATTTACTTACGTAAAGCGAACGCGGCCTTTAATTTAACAGGCGTACTCAAATTAACTTTAACTCGTATGAGGGGAACTTTCGTTAAGTGTAAATATCCAATTCTCTGTAAGTATAGTGCGCTAAGAATCGCTCATTCCGTAAGAACGCGATGTGTCAAACAATTAAATTATTACTAAATGATTAAAAGTGCAATGTAAAAATTAAAATGGAATAAGAATGGTGCTGCGAATTAATAGAAAGCGCAAATCTTCAATTAAATCATCTTCCATTTGTTAATTTTTTCACTTTTACCACGTTTTAAAATTGATAATATTAAATATCAAGATAATAACTCTTACGGAATGTAATATATATTTAAGCTAAAAATATAAATTTTTCGTAAGTAAACCTCAGTCTCGTTCAAAATCGTAAGTTCTTTACTAAAATTGTAGTTGAGCCTTTGGATGTGACTTTTGTTTCTTGAGTCAAAGAAGTAAAAATCAGATTTAATGAGTATTAGTTATTTAAAAATTAAAACTCAAGCTTTAATTTTCACTGGTGATGATGATTGAAACGTCACGCGATTTTAACACAATCTGACATTATATTAATCCTCAAATTTATCCATTAAAAGTAAGGCTTAATACTTCTGACAAGAACAAGATGTAATTTTTTGAGACCACTGACATATAATAAAAATAGACTGAGCATTCATATTTCAAAAATGCAAAAATTGTGAACAGTCTGTGAAAACCCTTTATTCCGTACAATTGTACACTAGTTAATAATTTATTATTATTATAGTATTGCCTTACATAAAAATTGTTTAGAAAGTTAAATTTTCTTTTAATTAGCGCAAAAATTAATTTTTAATATTATTGAAAAATGTCAAACATAAATTAGCTTGTAAGAGATAGACGTATATAAGCAATATATTTGACTGAATTTTTATGTCAATTCCAATGAATTCCATTTAATACAACCAATACTATCTTTACGCATGGGCCACCTGGGGCCGGGCCCAGCGTCCCAATCCCTGCGATAGGAGACCAACCGATGACAAATTCTTCAACCAGTAAAACAACAACAAGATAGTTAAGCTGTTAGAGTTTGTCTACTGAAAGTAGACCGTGCAATTTATTGTTATTTAAATTAATTAATAATAATAATTAAAATATTATTTATTTATTTGTCATACAACATAACGTATAGTGAGAATTTTTTAAACTCCATGTATTTGGTAATCACCGAAAATTTGTGTACTGTTGGTTCATGTTAGGCCTAACGCCCACTGGAGAATTTTTGTCACATAACTGGTAACTGTCACTCCAAAAAATTCATGTTTTATATGACCATTCATCAATATAAATTCGAGGAGACAGCTGTGATATATGTGTATTTGTCATAAGGATATAGAAAATATCAACGCTATTAGGTCCTTGCAATTTGGAGCGAAAGGTTGTTTAAAGAAAAATTTCACTTAATGTTGGATGAACTGCGATCCTATCCTGAAAAATTCTATGGATATTTCCGTATGAATTAGATGATTTGATGATTTACTACAGACTTTGAGAACTTCTATAACTTATCAAATTTCCAATATGCGATCATCAATTGAACCCTAAGGGAGACTTGCTGTATCTCAAATGTCTATAAACACTTTCATGGATATTTCTCAACACATTTTTATCTTCAAATTGCTATTTGTTTGTATTGCTCATTTGTACTTCTTGTATTAATGCTTCATTATTATACCTTTAGATAATGAAATCATAGGATATACTAAGTTTGTCATTCCGTTTATAAGGCTTAGAAATAGAGATGGTAGAGAAATATGGATTGGACATCCACGCATAATATTAGAAGTAATTTTGATTTTTGCAATTTTTGCATGTCCGTCTGTCCTTCCGTCCGTCCGTTCGTCCGTCTGTCCGCTCGTCTGTCCGTCCGTTCTTACGAAAACTCGAGAATGCGTACTCTTATAGAGCTAAAATTTTGCACATGAGTTTTTAAAAACAAAGTAAAATTAAGTTCGGAAATGGAGCAAATCGGGTAACTCCTTCGTAGGGTTGCCAGTTAAATATTTCGTTTTTCACTACATATTTGGACACTGCCTGAGAAGGGGTCAACGTAGAGAACTGAAATTTTGTACACAATGTTTTCATAAAAATAGTAAATATAATTTCCAAATGGACTAAATCGCACAACTCCTTCTTGGTGTTGCCATATAAAAATTTATGATTTTGACGTATATTGTGAAAATGATTAATCCTAGACATTTTTGTTGTACCAAAAAGTTCTTTAGAATATGAAACGCTATGAAATTGGTTATAATATTTTTTTCTGTCCGACGAATCGTTCTAGAAATAATATATGCGAAAAACCACTTCAAAAATCATATTTGTACAGATGGGTACCATACGAAATTTCACACGGGTATTCATCTTGGCTATCATAAGAATTTGTCTTAGACCAATTCTAGCTTTTTGAAAATAATTCCTGTTAGGGGGCTCCCATATCCTAAAGTGACCAGGGCCAGTGGCCATGAATACAACCGTACTGCTTCCAAAATTGTTGACAGTTCAACATACATCCCTTAACGTAAATTATTGTCGGCTTATATAAAAAAAAGTGAAAAACCATACAGTGTAAATATTTTTCCATTTTCACTCCCTTTCGAAAATGTTGTGACTCCGTTCACCTATTTTTTTATATTAACTTTTGTATTTCATTGTATTTCTCTATGCTTCTTATTCTTGGCCTATTTGAGCTTCTTGTCCTTCGTGGACACTTTTAGTATCAAACCAAGCTTCTTCGTTAAGTAACTAGCATTATTTACCATCTTCCGTTTTTCAAATTTTTTTTTGTTATATCTTTCTTCCTTGAAAAAGATATATATTTTGGTTTTGATCATATTCCTATCCTTATTAATGCATTGATTAGAGTTGATAGCTTATTCTATTCCACTCCTTTCCTACTGTTTTTTTTTCAATCCCTACAGGTGTAACTGGCATGATCATATAAGAAGTGAGTTTTACTTTAGCTAAGGCACTACTCACAATTTTTTGGGTACCACGTGGGTTTGAAGGAGTCGATAAACTCAACCCAAGTAAAAGAGCTATTATTGCTATAAAAAAAAAACAGATTTATTTAGAATAAGTATTTAAAAAACAAGCGACCTTCATCGGAAAAGAAAGTTAGTGTTCTCAGTCAGTTTGTGGTGGTTTCTAGTGAGTAATTTTGGTAGCTAGTTTATGACTTTTTCAATTTTATATTTATTTGAAAACGTCCTAAATATGGATTTCATCCATATCTATTTAATATTGTTTTGAATACGTTTTGATAATGTTTCCGTGGATGCTGATTTATACAATTTTATATCCTTTAGAATACGTTTTGAATATATTCTTTCGGATACGTACCGATTATCACACGATCATTTTTGACCGATGTCCGGCAGCGCGGACATGAGTTTTATAAAAAGCAGATGGGAAGAATATGTATTTTGATATCAATTCGTGTAGTCAGAGACCATATTCTCATATCCTGTTGAGCATATCGAGAAGATGATCAGAACATGCTCTGTGTTATCTGGGTAGCCAAAAAAAATAAAATAATTATAATATAATTAAGTTGCCGGAATTACTTACGAAGCTTATTCGTTGCATTATAGTACCATTTCGGAAGAATCAATTTAAATGTTTTCTTTAATTAATAGGAAGGTTCGCGTGCATCTGGTGCAAAAACATTTCAGATAAAAACTTACTCGTATGGTGGGAAAAATATGTAAAAAGTACGGAAAAGTACGAAAACGTTTGTAAATAGATTGAAAAGCTGATTAGAGCAGGTGTTGATATCCCGCGAAGAATTTATATTTCCAGCTCGAAGGAAGGTATTGTATGTATTATCCATCTAGTTGGATTTATAGATTTTCCACCTGGTAGAATGATCAATGCCTACCTAGGTGCAGAAGTAAAAGAAAACTTTCACTGACTAGTAACTTTATTTAAAATTCAATTTATTGCTAGATAGACCTTTACTCGACTAACTACTGAACTGATTACAGAAAATTCTTGCAGCTAAGCCAAGGTTACAGCTCTGCTGATCAGCAAAAAACTAACTGTCAATATGATAATGAGCTTTAGAGATATGTAGGTATGTTTGTGAAAATTCAAAGCGGGTTACAAATTTTTGTATTTATATCAATTATACAATTCAAACAAGTTTTGGTTTCTTTACAATTAAATTAAAGTTATCTTTACAAATTCAATTTCAAGTTAGAGTTATATATCAAATGACATTTGAGATTTGAGTTTAGTTTATATGTACATACATATTCTTGAAAAATAAATGGTTCTTATGACTTCGGTAAATAACAAACGGTTGATACCAGATCGAATACTCCTTACGTATTTTTTAAATTCGTTGGTATTAAGTCGAAGTGGTGAAAAAGTTTTTTAACATAACGAGTGTGGTAAGATTAACTCAGTCAATTTATTATTTTTAAAAAATGGCTAGCTTCAGTAACTTGTCATTATTGTTTTCCTCGGAAATTGTTGGAGAATCTATGCAAATAAAATATGTCAAATTCGTCATCCTATTTATTACTTTAAGCTCCCCGATAATAAATTTACGCAACTTTTTCGGCTTAGGGAGAATATGGTTGATGATCTTATCTGTAAGTTGAATCCATATATGGTTGGTGTATCACGTTCATGAGCTCTTCATATTGAAGAAAAAGTTAGGGCATTGAACAATTTATAATGTTTGGTTTGACTCTTGTTAGGTTCCCATCTTGTTTTTCTCCAGGTATGGAATGTAATATTGAAGTTAGTTCTCGCCACAACTGCATTGCATTTTTCGGACTGAAGGAGCTATTATATTTAAAATCACTCCAAATCATCCTGCAGCGAAAGCCTAATGCGATTTAGTATATTTACAACTTTGACAGCACCAATTGGCTATTCCAAATCAAAAATTCAAAGCAAATAGTAATACATTTAATTTTCATAGCTTGTGTCTATTTTGATTTTTTTCATATTTTGTTTGGTGAAAACTTTTAAGGAAATTACAAAATTACATAAGTATGACAGCTATAAGTTTTCCTTGAAAAAATTTTTCAGTAGCTAAAACCTTCGGGTTAATTCATGAAAGAGGGAAGCTGTGACGTATGCAAAATCCATGTAAATTTTTTGAAGGAAAAAGTAAAGACACAGAAAAGGTATAACTTCGTACAAATTCATTATAACATGTTGTCCCAAAAATAAGCACGCGAACATGCCTAATATGGTGGAAGAAGTATGCCGTATGCAATTTAATTTGCAAAATGGGTTCAATAACATTAACTTAATTGCCATGTTTTTCAACTTTGTAACTCTGGCCTTTGGCCAGCGTTGAATTTGACATCTCGTCGAAAAAGACATTAAAAATTTCTCCGATTCCAATTGTATATTTCTTAACTTTTTACATCCCACTATTACAATTTTTTATATAATGTAATGGAAAACAAATTTACTTTCTTTAATAGTTAAAAAGCGTACAAAATTACAAATCATAGCGCCATCTAGTGACAAGGGTACAAATTACGGAGAAAGAAGAATTTTAAGAACTTTTATTTTTAACGATTCTAAATCAAATTAATAAATACAAGAAAAAAAAACAACCGCCTCGTCCGGGGTTTGAAGCCGGGGCCTTCCGCTTGCCGGGCGACTGCTCTTACCACTGAAATGGTCCTGGAATCGGGTTCGATTTCCGTCCGGGAAAAATGAAATAAAAATTGAATTTACAATTTATTTGTGCGCTTTCATCGTTACTGGTTAATGCCAGCTGAAAGCAAATCATGGCTTAGTAGGCTAGTGACAAATTGATAAATGCAGGAGGGAAAATCATCTGTCGTGTTAGCTCAGTGGTAAGAGCAGTCGCCCGGCAAGCGGAAGGTCCCGGCTTCAAACCTCGGACGAGGCGGTTGTTTTTTTCTTCTTGTATTAATTAATTTGATTTAGAATCGTTAAAAATAAAAGTTCTTAAAATTCTTCTTTATCCATCATTGACTGATTCTAACAAGTGTAGGTTCGATTCCCGTCCGGGAAAAAATAAAGGTACAAATTACACTTCTATAGAAATAACCCTGACCAGTTATTAATGATCGCCCATACGAGCAATTTACAAAACTAAATTTTAGCTGTTAAAATATGGCAGCGTAGAGTCATAAATGAGGGATACAAAAAAGAAAAAACAAAAAGCATTTTATCATTTTTATTCACTCTCGTCGGCTTACTGCAAATACACGATGCTCCATTTTCTTTATTTTTATCATATGCACCTCTGTCTCCTCTTTGCTTGAAATAGTATATCCTATTATTCCTATACTGCCAAAATGAGACACGTGTTCTGGGCATATAAAGCATGGATTCCCATATGTCAGAAATAGGCTATGTCCAATTGGGTCGTATTTCTGAAAACTTCAATGTGAATTTTCTCAAAACTAGAAAAATTGAGTTAGCTTTTGTTGTTGCAGTAAGCCGACGGTCTTTTCCAATATCTTGATTCTTGATGTTTTTAACAATTTTTTTCGTTTTTTTTTTTTTTTAGTTGACATTTCTCAGAACTCTGACAAAAAATATCTTTAGGTATCGTGATAAAGAACGTCCATAAATTTAAGCTAAATTTTTTGGAGACTTAATGGTGGTGCCACTCTAATCAACAACAAGAAGGCAAATTTAGCTTGTTGACTTTAGTACTGTCCTTGCTAATTTCAGAAAATTCGCCACTAGCTTTTAGCGTGCTAAATTTTATTTGAAAATTTAGTTTAGAGCGGACCTCAGTACTAGGCTTTAGGAAAAAATACAAAATTTTAACAGAAAATGGACTCGAAGTAATGTACTTATTGGGTTAAATTTTTGAAAATATTAAAAACCCCTTGCTTTTAACAGACATACAAATAATGGCGTGCGTGTCTGGCTTAACCGGGTGTTCCGGATCGAACAATATCCAGAAATTAATATATAATTTCAATCCAGTAAAAACTAAAAATAGAGCAAGAGTGTAGCACGATCGGATTTTTAAAAGACAACGAAATATGCCGTGAAATTTTAAATGACAGAAATAATAATATATGAAAAGAAGGTGCGCAGCTTATACTACCGTTCTAGGAGGGTTAATGAAACCTTTGTGAACATTTCATACACTACTTTAATTACAATTAATTTATAAATATATTGCACGCGTCTACTTTTCTTAGAAATGTCCGCCTCTGACTTCCTCGTAGATTTTTTGTTTGTTTTTGCTTTAATTTTGAGGAGACTTGTTTCATTTGAAAGAAGATCTAAGCTCGGTAGTTCTTGTTATGGCATAGAGTTCCATAATACTTTTTTATTCGTTTTAATATTGACAATTATTTTTCTGTTGGTAGGGGAAGATGTGTACCTTGGCCATGTGGGATCCTTGATCATTTCATTTTCCGTGTGGACTGTAGTTACCACCTACATAAACGAATTTTTTTCCGATTTTACTAAACAACAGATGACACTTAAGGTTTTCTGGGAATTAGTTTGTTGGAAAAATGTGCAATTATGGTGCTTTATAGAAAAGTCGTGATAAAGCCAGTGATGAAGAATTGAGAGTGTTGTTTCTTTTCAAGGGGTATGTACCTTAGACACTTCAACCATTTGTAGCACGGACAAGTAAAAAAAATTCATAAACCGGCCTTTAGATAAATAACGTATAATAATGTATATCTATAGCAATTTTTTGTTTAGTAACCTGCTTTACAAATATTGTTATTCTTGGTTGAATAAAGAGTGTTATTTAATGTAACTGTGTTGATATACCAACATTTCTACTTAATAAATTACAAATGTCCAAGGTACAATTACTGTCCATGGTACAGCAGGATGTTGTAACTTGTACCGAAAGCAGGACTTTCATATTTACTTTCATATATTCTGAAATATAAATTTTTAACTGCATATTAAACTATTATTAGAAAGGTTATGGATTAGACAATGTATAATTATCGGTTGCTTAAGATTTGTCTCATTAGTTTTGTCGAGAAAAGACTATATCAGAAAACGTACCAAGGTACAGCACCTTCCCCTACCAAGCAAGCAATCTTATAAATTATATAGACTTCAGAAAAAGTTGATTGAAGTTCATTTTGCGTAATATGTTTTAAAATTTCGGTAATTGATAAATTTCTGAAACAATTAAAATTGTAGATAACATTTAACTCATTTTTCAATTTTTAAAATTCAAAAAACTGTCAAATCGAACTCTTAATAGAATTAAATGCATTTGATGGAAAACTTTGTGAATAACTTCCAAATTTCTTGTTATTTAGCAATTCTATAAACACGAGATCCTTCATACTTTCAAACCTAATATTCATTTGGGTAGAAATGGTGTACTTAAAAATAAAATATTGTTGAAAAGTTCATTAATTTATAAACGCACAAAGTTATAACATCGGCAGTAAACCTATTCCATTTTATTATAGTCGACTTGCAAGCCATAGCCTTCAGCTGCTCTCATTTACTACTGAGCTAGGTATCTATATTTATTAATGTCGTTTTCCTTTGATATTTAGATTGGAGCTTGATTCAACCCCGTTTAAATAAACGCTTTTAGAGCTAATCCGATTTATTTACTTGTGTTTGTCTAGAAACGTCAAAATCAAATAGTAATTTTGAAGTCCAACACTGGATGACTGTTCATGAAATAAAATTTAAATTCATCTATACTAAGCTTAAGTTCATTATGAATGCTGTACCAAATTTATCAGAATCTGATATTTTAAAAGATCGATACTAGCTTTTGTGTATGGAGGTGAATTGAATTGAACCCGACAGAGTTCAGTTCCAATCTAAGGTAAACTAGGTCGGATCTAGATCCTACCTGTGGCGTCATTTTTGGTTCAAACGAATGCTTTCACAGCACTTGGGACGGATCCGGTGGCCTCAAATGATCATAAATCTTATTTATAATAATATTAATAGTGATTTTGGCTGTTTGGATATAAAATAATTATCGACAGCAACACTGAAGCAATGTAAATGAGGCCTTGGAACCAGAAGAAATTTTGACGAAATAAATATCTCTCTTTCTGCATTCTAAAATTTTATACCTACTGTCCTCGTGTTCAGTTTTAATTTAGCATAGGTACCTTGCATAGCAATGCTTAGGTATATGTTTTCTATAATTCTTGATCTCAAATTTTTCTTTCGGTTCTGTTTTGGTGAATATTAATGGGATTTTAAATCATTAGCTGTAGAACGAGGGAACGGGGAAATAAAGTAGTAAAATTATGATGAATTTGTTAAGTAAGTAAACGAATTTTATTTTAAGAATAAATTACGGCGAAAAAAAATTTGGAGGAATATACACATACGGCACTGCTAACACTTTAACATTCCCCCGGAACTTTTAAAAGAAACATTTAGCTTCGCATTTAAGAGAGGATATTGTTTTGTTTTTGCCCCCTTTTGGAAAAATGTCTTCCACTATTTCCCAATCGGGATACTTCCAACGATTTTTCGGATCGGTTCATATTGTAAAATATTATTTCCTTACATTTTTCACAATGTTCTATGAAAACTAGGAGTTTGAGAGTACAAGCACAGCATATTCATACATTACGGCTTAGAGCAAACTACGGAAAAATTTATTTTAGAATTGAATGTATTTATGTAAGTACATCTTGAATAATTTAGTTTTAAACATATTGTTCCATAAACTTAAAAAGCTCTTTGATCGTAAATTGGTGTTCAGTCATAAAAATGCCGTCGAGCGTGTAATATGCAAAATGGCTGTAATAATATTTACGATAGGTTGACAGTTCAATCAAATTTATAATTATATAATTTTAACTTTTCATTAAAATTCGTAGCGAAATTAAAATATGAATTGCAAAAGTAGCGGCACTGACATTACGAAATCTTGTTTGTGAAAGCAAGCTTATATTTTTTGTAATTGAAGATTTCAATGCTGAAAAATCAAGTTACCTATACTTTTGCATTTCGTTAAACAATTCGTCATAAACTGCAATTTGTATATAATTCAAAAAAATATGTTACGCAAGAGGGGACATGGTGGAGATATCCAGTACGTTGATGGTTTGCACAACTCCTCAGAAAATATTTCAAATCTTTACCTGATTTCTTAAGTTTTTAACGTCTTATTTTCATCAAGAAAAAAGTTTCTCTTCAAGAAAATAGATTTTCTTGTCATTTTGCCTCTCGCTCTAGTACAAGTTTACAGAGGAATAGGAGCCTTTATATTAGAAATTTACTCATGTATTAGCTGAAAACTGTTGCCAGAGAAAATATAGTTACATTATAAAGGATGTTTTTAAAGCACGATAGAACTTAAAATTGTAAAAACTAACACACAAAATTACAATTTAATCAGAATTTTTTTTAATTCCAAAGATCAATTTATGACATTACAATTTGAGAATGATTTCGGGCATATGGTCACCGCAGCTGTTGTTGTCGAAGCGCATTATGGACGTCCAATTTTGGGTCACTTTTTCGAGTACTGCTGGCTGTATGTCACGAATAACACGATCAATGTTGGCCTTCAAGGCGTCAATTGTTGCTGGTTTATTAGCATAAACCTGTGACTTCACATAATCACACAAGAAATAATCGAGAGGCGTTAAATCGCACGACCTTGGAGGCCAATTTACATCCAATGTCATCCATATTTTCAAACAAAAAATCTTTGATGATGGTGCAGTAACGATCTCCATTTACCGTAATGCGATCTCTGGCCTCATTTTTGAAGAAAAGAAGCCCGATAATACCACCAGCGTGTAAATCGCACCAAACGGTGCATTTTCTGGATATAATTAAGTCTGTAGGGTCTGTTATGGATTAGTCTCACTCCATACTATGCGGCAATTTTGCTTATTAACAATACCGTCCAGCCAAAAATGTGTCTCATAGCTGGACAAAATTTGGTGATAAAACAACGGGTCACTTTCCAACTGCTGTAGAGCCCATCGGCTAAAGAAAGACGCATATGAATGGTCGTGTGGCTTTAATTCCTGCACCAGCTGGATTTTATATGGGTGTAGGCCTAGATCTTTTCGCAAAATTTTCCACGTATTGCACGGACAAAGCCCCAATTCCTGTGCACGCCGACGAATCGATAAGTTTGGATCTTCTTCCACACTTTCGTTTACAGCGGCAATATTCTCTTCAATATGCACAATTCTTCTACGTGTTGATATTCTTGCATCATCCAGAGAGTATCAGGTACGAAATCTATGCACAGTTTGACGGATGGCTTGCTCAGATGTACGATTATTTACACCATAAAAATCACGAAGTCGTCTATAAGTTACGCGAATCGACGACTGTTTTTCGAAGTAAATTTGATTAACTTGGAAGCGTTGTTCAGGCTTCAGTTCTATCCATAAAAACTTGTCAGAGTATACTGATCATAAATATCCAAAAGTGGCAGCAGTATGACAGTTAATCCTTTGGAAAATTCAACTAAGCAAAAAAAAAACACGTTTTATAAGCATCCTACTATTTGACAGTTTTGACAGAGCCGTTCTACCGTATGAATATACATACTGTGGTAGAGATTAGGTTTAATTATATTTTCTTTTTGGTAACTACCTTAATTCCGCAAAAAGGACCACTTAACGTAAAAATGTTCTATAAAGTGGAAGAACTGCATTAGTTTTTCTATCATATATTCAATCAATACGGGCAATTCAAAAAAGCACTAACTGCTGCTAACTAAATGATGTCCTGTCTCCTTCGCGCTGCTCAGTCAGATATAAAATGACAGGTTGATGGTAATGAAAGGTCCACATGAGTGTACAAAAACTACAATGGCTTGGCTGGCTTGTCAACGGGTAATCGGTGTCATGCATACCTGCCCAACTACAGCCTTAAAGGCTATACTAGAGCTACTTCCTGTACATTTGCATCTTAGGAAGGATGGCATGGATGGTCACCTGAAAGTGATCCAAGAATTAATTGATGTTATAAATAGTGTTCAAGGTGATCTTATGGGAGCTTCAACAGTGGCATTCTGGGAACTATTCTTTGGAAAAGAGTCGCTTAAATGGTGCACGGGCGGATCCAAATGCATAGAGCAGGCAGAATAATTCGTAAGAATATTCGTGAAGCAAAAATATACCTAATATCCGTCAGGCAAACCGCACGCAAAGCGTTAAATTCATTTACTTTTGATCTAAATTGGTCTAGGACTGTCTTACGGTCTTAAAAAAAAATAAAAAAAATTTATAAGTAGGTATATACGAACCAACCACTAAAGCTCTTAAACTTGAGAACAACCCTGTCGTTGACTCTACCGGCTGAAGCGCCTGAGTCACTTGATAGTAAATAATCGTCCATTACATAACAAAAACCATACGAGGTAAATATCACTTTAATCGCTGATATGGCCATAATGGCCTTTGGCTGTTGTTTGAATCAAGCTGCCTTTGGTGTACATTGGTACATTGGACAATAACGATTAGCCTTTCCCAAATTTTCCATTATTTTCTTCCTGTACTGAGTTTTCAGCAAAAAATGCAATAACATGAAATTTATCTTTTCTCTATATTCTTAGTATGAAACTCTAAGAAATAACCCACATAAGTAGAACTTTATTATTCTTGCGGAATCCGATATGTAATTATCCACCCCAACATCACTAATAGATTATACATGTGCATAAGTTACAGAATTAACCCAATTAATTTATTTCAAAACCCAATATCTTCTTCGCCAGTAAAAGGAAGCGAGAAGAAATAAATCTCCTGCCATTAAAATTCTCCCTCGAGGTCCTCTGGAGTTTAGACCATTTTTGGACTACCCTGTTTACTGTCATCTATTTTTGTTTCTTTTCCTGTATACTACGTCCTTATACAAGGCTATTTCGCTATTATAGTAGTACCCATAGATAGGTCATCTAAAATCAAATCAAAATCAAAATATTCCATGTATGTGGTAGGAATTCCTAATGGCTTGAAAGGTGGAGAGTAGGGTAATTGGTTTTTATATTTTATGAATCACTAGCTAAAAATTTTGAATGATGATACATGCAATGATGTTGATTTAAAATTTATTATAATATATAATCGTTGGCCTCATAATGTTTCCCTAAACTTTTTCCTCCAAGATTTGGACAGTTTTATCCCGTCATCTATCGGAAAAAAAGTTCTTAAATTAATTTATACTGATTATGTATAGCTGTAATGTTTTTTCAACTACTGATATCTTAATTTATATAAAAGTGCTAAAATACAGTAAGGCAACAGAATTGTTAAAATCCTGAAAATTAGATAAATGGGATCACATTAAATTTGTTAAGGATAATTTTCTTTATAATTGATGAACTTACGGATCGCTGTTATGCAGATGCAGGAGCCCATCGCATGACTTACGAAAAAACTGTGAGACAAAAATGTTCTTTGCACCAGCAATAGTTCCTATAATTTTCTGAATCGATACCGTTCCAGACCAATTTATTCCTCACATATCAGACTAAAATTATTGAGAGCCCAAATTACCTCATTAATATCTCTTTATTACAGTTTTATAACCTCGACGAAATTAAACTTTAATAGCACACGTCAAACACAAGTTTTAACGACACGAAGTCTTTAAGGTGTACACAGCACAGCACTAACCACAACCAGTCGATTCGATCGATTTAACTATTCATCTTAGTCGTGAAACAGTGCCCGTTTCGGTGGTAAATTTTTTGCCCTTCCCGTATCCTCTAAATCTTCTGCCTGAACAGGTGATTTATTTTCTGGTAATTTCTTAGTAAAAGTAATTTATCATCAGTCGTTGTGACTCTTTTTGTTCCGTGTCTGCCTATACATTTATGTACCTGGCTGACACTCACACAAATGTCCTAATGGATCTCTTCAAGAAAAATGCAAAATATCTACAAAAACATCCTCGACTGTTTGGCTAGTTTTAAAAAACACAAAAAGTCCAATTCGAAATGGATCGATCGCTCGAAATTAAACGTTTGAGTTGTTACGATCACAGAAGTTGATCACGATCATTTTTCAACCCGTGTGAGAACCAAGCTGAGGCTTGATTGATTTCTGGGTGATCCTCGTAACAGTGCGCTTGATGTGATCGACAGATATCTGTCAGGAAGTAAAGGGGAGTCTATCTTCGCGGATATCAGTAATTTGACTTGATTTAATGGTTGCAATAATTCAATGGACTTCAGTGTGTTTCACTAGATGCAAATTACCGTGAGAGTTGTATAAGAGAGCTATCAACTCGTTGAAGTATCTTTAATTGTGAAACAAATAGTTGACAAATCTATCAATGTGTAGAACTAGACTCGAACACATTTTCTAATTCACTATTTAAATTTTCCAGCAATCCGTTGTGAAAGTGTTGACAACGCTTAAAATTAATTGGTCTGGAGAACAGCGTCGCATCTCTCAGGGTGCCTCGACAAAAGGCAACTTGATCGCACTCTCATCGTCTTCGGTCGGGGTCGATAACTATTTTCCATAAATATCCAATAAATAAAAATTAAAGAAAGCCTGAACGAGTCCAATCCCACTATAGCGACTCACAATTTTTTGAGAATTCAGAAAACATCGTAAACGTAACAAATGACAGAGAATCCATAAACGTCGCCGAGGTTAGATCAAAGACAAAGGCTTGTCCAAGCCTGGGATTCTCCTCTGTCCCGAAGTCCCGACTGCCCCGTCTTCATGTATCGTTTCGATGTGCGGTAGAAGGCGACACTATGAAAATGAAATGAACTCAATAATAATAATAATAAAAAATGTCAAAAAGTAAAATAAAAATATTTATTTATCTCATTTTTCGTTCGTTTTTTATTTCATCGTGCCTGGTTATAAATTGGTCGTAAGACACTAGGGGCATAACGATGTGTACGAAAGACAAGGCTAACACAGATGAACCGCATATATACCTATACTATAGAAAAAAGGATCAAGTCAGCCATGCCGCTCTCGCAGACGATCACCTTATCGCTAGAAAATCTTATTTTTTTTTGACATTTTTTTGATTCTCATCAACTCAGTGTGTTTACATACCTCTAACATAGGGGACTGGAACCAAAGTTACCAACTACCCTTCGATTGATTTAATTAAATTATTGCGGCACCTTTATCACATTCCTCAAATCAAAGGGGTGGGGAAAGTTTTTTATAACAAATATTACTCATATGATAAGATGATGACACGTGGAGATATGAAAACTTCTAATTAAGATCGCGGATTTAGGGGCCTGCATTAAGAGATATTGGTTAGTAAGATTTTAAATCTCTTCACTTTACTAGTGCCTTTAAAAGGCTCAGATGTAAATTACAGATCAATCTATGCCTGGCCCTTTGTTGGTTTGTAAATGAAGTTCTTATAAGTGTAGCTAGACTAGTATCTAAAATATAAGACACTATAACGTCAAACTTTAAGAGCATGTGTAGATAAATGGTCCTCAGGTGAATTCTGAATGTCTGTACTTTCAAAGCAGCACCGATTATTGAACGTATCCTCGATATTATAGTAGTAAGTAAATTGCATATATAAGTTAATCTATTTTTCCAAAAAAATAACATAACGAAATGGTAGGTATATTTCTTTGCTGGTTCTAACCAATATCTATAAATATAAGTAGTTTTCCTGTGGTTTTCCTATCATAAAAACCGACTAAACGGACCACCCCGCAGTGATCAAATATTCGGTTTAGTCTGCATAATTAGGCCAGGTTGACTAACGATCTTGAAATATCCTCCTCGATTGCGGCAGAACAAATCGTGTTGAATTCAATTCATGTAAAACCCAAAGCTGCATCATATCTTTAAATCAAGATCATCACTAACCACTACGGTTTCATTCATTGGAGCATTAATTTCCGATACTAACCATTCTTGGCATTCATATTTCCAGTAAGTTAAGTTGATCAGATCACATCTTCTCTGTCGCCAAAGAAGCATCGAAATGTCTTGGATTTCTGAAAATCTGTAAGAAATATTTCAGCCCGTCAAATCTAGCTCTCCTCTGCCAAGTCTTATCTCAGACCTAGAATGGAAATCAATTGCCGCATCAGAACAACGGCTGGTCGCACATCCTTATCATCATTGGATATTGTCCAAAGGAGAGCCCCCAAGCTCATTGGCGATTTGGCAATAACTTGTCATATCGACCTACTAGAAACAGCTCCGCAATATTGGATGCCTTTCGCTGCTTTATAGCTACATGCATGATCAATGTTCTGATGAAATATCTAGTCCGATCCTTTGTAGATTGATTCCTGCATGCAATAACTACGCTGCAAGAGAGTAGAGAAAAATTCAGGGATAATTTTTATGAATGTGGAACATTCTCTCATCTTCTGTCTTTCCTCCGGCTGACAATCTGCGAAAATTCAAAATTGACATACATCAGCCGCTCCCCCTTAATCTTTCCCTATATCCTCCCAACAATGCTATGCTTTGCATCATAGGGTATTTCCAGCGTTTGGCCTAATAATACATACATATTATGTATTAAAAAAATAAAATAATAATAAATAAATAAATAAAATAAAAAAATAAAATAAATACCTACAACTTTTCTAGAAGACTATTGATATGGTAAAACGGAAGCTTTTCCGTAACTTGGAAATTCAGTTTAGTATGGAATGAGACAGTTTTACTGAGTCTCGAAACTGAATTTTAAATTGTCCGGTGGCGCAAACTTTTTTTATTGAGTGGAACCTGTTATTAGTCGACAAATTAATTTTTCTCCATCTCGAACATTTTCACAAAACTGACTGACAATTCAACAAGAATCTTAAAAATTAGGAAAATATGGCAACATTCTCAAATCACAATGCTTTACTGAAATTAGCAGACTGAAAAAATTTAGCAAACTGAAAATGGAAATATCGGAAACGTTCTCTTAATTTCTTCAGTAAAACTGAATTTGACGAAATTGTGTAATGTTCTATTTCATTGCATGTATGTATTTCGATTTCCTTTCAAAAAATGGAAAAGATAGGTGTTCTAAAAAAACTTGACAGCGTAGACCTCACACTCTTTTCGAGAGCTGGACTGGCAGTACGGGCGATCGGGCGCTAGCCCGATGGGCCAGTGGTCGTTGGGCCGGTGGTCTCCATGTTAACGCAAATTTGGCATTCTTGTGGCTTCAAAATCATTCACTTTTTTGTAAAGCATTTTATATTATTTTTTGCATCATATCAATTTTAATTCGAAAAACGCACGGGAAATGTGTTTTTTATCAGGAGGGTTAAACAAGGCTTTCAAAGGTTTGCTATACCGATGTGTACTTTTAAAACAAATTCGAAATTGAAGAACAAATATAAAAACAGTTTTTAAATTTCGTTTTTATTTTCAAATCTTTTAAAAAAAAGTAATTTTATTTCACGTAAATCAATTTTAAAGTAGAGTATATACATGTACATGACAAATTTCCAGTGTTAGAAAATAGCCAAATATTAGAAACAGTCTGAATTTTTCCACATTTGGTGAAGCATTGGCATTGCTTTTATTCCTATATTGGCCATATATGTAAGTGAAGTAGCGATTGAATTTCTAAGCGGTTACAAAACGATTCCAAAAACAAAGGGTAGAAGGTGGGGTTAAGAGTTCACTTCTTTCCTCAGTTCCTTCACGCAGAGCCATAACAACAAGTTTTTGCGCCTGAAGCAAACGTATAACATAACATAACCTTATTTAACTTTAACTATTCTGACGTAGTCTATCAACTGACTGAGCAACAATTCATCATGAGAAGAATAGTATTTATTGCAGATAAAATAATTAGTTGATATTAATATTTTACTAGTAAAGTGCATTAAAAAACATTGAGGGAAAGCAGTTTGATAGAAATATTTGCAAAATTTTATAGATGGACTTTTCGAGTTTTTTTTTTCGCCACGAACAAGTTTATATTCTCGAAATTCGAAGTGGTTGTCATTTCTCTTTCGGCTGCCAAAACAGCCACATTCGATAATCTTTCTTGACCCATTGTAGATCAGATATAATTTTTTATTAACTTCAATTTACTGAAACTTCGTTCACATAAAGCTATCGTCATTGGCAATGTCATAAAAACTCGGATCGCGATTTAAACATTTAGATATGATTCTTGGAGGCTATAGTCGTGAATTGATTAAAACACATCCAAAAGCGTCTTTTCTCAGACTATCGGCGTACATTTAGCTAAGAAGATCGTCAGAAAGGAATCGAAAATCTGCTGACACTTGTTCCAACATTTCGTACCTCCTCGTCAGTTAGAATAAAAGAACATCAAGCGATTCAAAAATTGGTGTACGAAGCTTTTGTTTTGTGGCAATATTGAGATCACTCATTATTTTGTTATTCAAAAAAATCGAACCGCTTCTCTTTTGTCGTTTCTGTAACGTTTGCTGGTACAAACATATATATCTTCAGGAAATTAAATTTCTTCCATGTCAAGATTACGAACCAACCTCAACCTTGTCAAGCGGGTAAATTCAAATTGAGAACAACAAATTTATTTAATAGTGCAGAATCAAAAATAATTTACATTTGTCAAAGGCAAATGTTGTTAATATTATTTTTTTCATCCGCAATAATAA
Source organism: Dioctria rufipes (assembly GCA_963924295.1). Classification (NCBI taxonomy): domain Eukaryota; kingdom Metazoa; phylum Arthropoda; class Insecta; order Diptera; family Asilidae; genus Dioctria; species Dioctria rufipes. The sequence continues at coordinate 106,324,134 of OZ002741.1, read as the reverse complement.
TGGCGCCCCTCTCTCCACTTCAACTTCTGCCTTACTTGCATTACTCTTGTTACAGCTATGTAAGTAAAATTGTTGGTCTCTCGGATACTGTTTCCACAGAGAAACCTTGTTTTAGCTTTAATTTTAAGTGTGAAATGTAATTTTTGAAGACCCTTAGGGGCTTGCTTGTTATTATAAGCCCGGGCCGATTTGAAGTCCGGCCCTGCTCTTTTCTATTCCTGCAATGAGTGGTGACATGAATTTAGCACAAATATCGGGTATATTTGCGAAGCGCACAACCCAAAATTAATCCAGTCAAAAATACTTTGCGAAGCGCACACCTATTGTTATTAGTGGTTTAAAAACTTAACTTAACTTAGATAGATCAGGCAAAATTCATAGATCAGGTAAAGATACGTGCTATAACAATGCGTTGACCTTAACTATAGCCGCGCGTTTCCAAAACAATGCGTAATCCCTTAACAATAGGTGTGCGCTTCGCAAACTCCTGCTTGTGCGCTAGGACAAGTGTTTTTTTATGGCTTGTGCGCTTCGCAAATACACCCCAAATACCGTTGGAACTTTTGATGCATATGAAGAAGAAGAAGCATCGTATGTCTGTGACTTAAAATACAAAGAATAATGTGGATCCTTTTTCAAGATACTCTTGAAGGACTCACACTAATGGCAGTACTTAGCATAAAAACTGCAAGATACTACCTTAAGAGTGCCTTTTGACCGGGACATTGTTATAATTGATACTTCCAAAAGTTTTGATCTTGTCGTCTGTAACTTTGAGTAGTAAAGGAGAAGCGAAATTATGGAAATGCTCCATATATTTTAATATTATAAACTAATAAAAATATAAATATGCATGAATATTAAAATTGAAATGAAATCAAACAAAAACAATAAGTTACAGAACAGTAATTGCACACAAAAGCAAAAGAATTAATTTAGAGAATTAATACTAATATGAAATGATTTAAGCTCTGTATCAACCCTGCTAGAAATTCACGACTCTAGCTGACGACATATTAACAAGACATTTTACTAAAATATTATACAAATTGAAATACAGGAGAATATTTACCTATCTTTAGTGATTATTGAGACAAACAGTGCAAATGAGAGTACTAAATTATGATGAATTTTACATAGACCATTATACCTAGAGATGTAAAATAATCCTAATGATGCTGGATTTTATTTAAAATTAGACAAATGTAAATCAATGGAAAGCAATGAAATCAGAATGGCAAACAGAGACACATAACACTGATGAAATTGGATTTTCACATCATACTTTAACTTGAATAACTTCAGCTTTATTTAATGTTTTTGTATATACTATATATACAGGCTAAGAATGCCTAACTAATTCTAATAATGCATAAATAAATAAGCAGTGAAAATTATATGGAAATAGCAACAAGAAGTAGTATATTAAATATATACATATAAAAATACAGTCAGGCGCGTATACAGGTCACGTCCCCCCCACCCCCCACCCCCAACCTTCAAAGCGCCACCTGACCTTCATGGTAAATTGAACGTGGCGTTGGACTGTAAAGCGATCTGGAAAAATTTAACAGGAAAATTTTAGGATAGTACGGTTTGGTTTGCATGGTTTGTCTCCTTATGAATTGTAATAGTGGATTGCGTACAATAGTCATTCGCTCAAATTCTTAAGAATTTTTTTGAGTTTTTATATAGTGTCGAAAAGTCATCTGTCATACCTATGATATGATAGTAAGTAATTTTGGAATGCATATTTATTTTAGTATTTGATTGTTTAAAAAGTGGCACGTAATGCTTAGCAGTCCAGTTAAGAAGATGCTTTTATATTTTGTTGTGCCGATTTCTCATATATATGAAAAAGTACACAATTTCGAGTTTAAAAAGTGTTATTGTTTCTAAGAAATTGGTCAACGATCATAAATTTTTTTTACCTATCTGATTTTTCGACCCTAGACGGCAGCGGGAAATTCTCTGTCAAGACATGTACACCTGACCCTCGATTTACACGATGGATTCATTCTCCAAAACTACCGTGTAAACTGAAACCGTGTAAACCGAAACCGTGTAAATTGAAATAGTGTAAACTGAAATCGTGCAATTAAATTCGTGTTTTTTACTGAAAAAGTATACATCAAAGTAAAACAATATTAGATATATCTTTTTAATTATATAAATATATTTTGAGAGTACAAATATGTAGTTTTTCATAAATTCAGGCGAACATACATATTGAATCGATAAAACAAAAAAATAATTAGTTTTTTATAGGAATCTGCAGGGCCGTCAGCAGCAGGTTTCCTCTTTAAACAACCTACGCTAGTTGTTTTTATCGATGTAGAAAGTGCCCCTTTAACAATTGTAGCGTATACCCCCTTACGCTACTTTTGTTTGGCTTCTCTACGTCTGTAGAGAAAACCCCATGATTTCCCAGGGTATATAATTTAATAAAATTTAGCTATTTCCGAGAAGTAGCCCTATGCTACTTCTCCATATGAGAAGATTCCTGAAAATTTAAAATTTATTTATTTTCAAGAAGTAGCCCTATGCTACTTCTTCATATTAGAAAAGTCCTGAAAAATTAAAATATTGTATATTATCGAGAAGTAGGCCTATGCTACTTCTCCATATGAGAAAATTCCTGCAAAATTTAAAATTTATTTATTTTCAAGAAGTAGCCCTATGCTACTTCTTCATATTAGAAAAGTCCTGAAAAGTTAAAATTTATTTATTTTCAAGAAGTAGCCCAATGCTACTTCTTCATATTAGAAAATTCCTGAAAAAAATTAAAAATTATATATTTTCACGAAGTAGCCCTATGCTACTTCATCATGTAAAAAAAAAAAAAAAATTTTCCTGAAAATATAAAGATATATTTATACATACCCGCATTCAAGTCCAGATCTAAAAGGAACAACAACAACAGCAGAATATTTTTCATTCGAGAAATTATAAAATGTGCAAAATGAGCACAAAATACAATTTTTCGGACTTACCGCTAGTCACCAACCTCCAGGAGACGAAAAAACGGCAATTCGCCTAGCCGTAAAATATCGCGTGATACCCACACACAATAGACTCTTGCACGCCCGACCGAAAAAGAATTCCAAGTAAATTCCATATAAAATAATCGGTAGCAACAATTTTGCCTAAAAATGATACACGCACACCCGTACTTAGCTAGCAGCACCGCTGCCCGGAAAGATTTCGGCAGTCGACCGATCGAAAACAAAAGAAACGAAAAACGCTCGCCTGTCGGTGGCGATGAAGTGAAGAACGACCGAATCTGAGGAGACTGCTGGAATCGAGGCAGTCTAGTTTAAAACGTCGAGGTGGATATCTGAAAGAAATAAAGTGTCGATTATTACTTTTCATTGCTGGAAACTGTAAAGAGAATATAAAGTTAGTAAAGTTGTCTTTGATTAAACATTTCAAAATTACCGAAAGTGTCGATTAATAAATTTCATTACGAAAAACTGTAAAGAAAATATGAAATTAGCAAAGTTTTCTTCGATTAAATTAATTCGTAACTATAAATGGATTACCTGTATATTGTGCCAGAGTGTCGCGTCGAGATTTTCATTTCGGAAAAGCTATGAAGAGAATAAAAATTAGTAAAGTTTTCTTTGATTAAACATTTCAAAATTACAGAAAGTGTCAATTATTAAATTTCATTACGAAAAACTGTAAAGGAAATATGAAATTATTAAAGTTTTCCTTAATAAATTAATTCGTAATTAAAAATTAATTACCTGTGTGTTGTGCCAAATTTCATTACGGAAAACTGTAAAGAAGATATGAAATTAGTAAAGTTTTCTTCGATTAAATTAATTCGTAATTAAAAATTAATTACCTGTGTATTGTGCCAAATTTCATTGCGGGAAACTGTAAAGAAAATATGAAATTATTAAAGTTTTCTTTGACAAAATTGATTCGTAGTTAAATATTAATTACCTGTGTATTGTGCCAAATTTCATTACGGAAAACTGTAAAGGAAATATGAAATTATTAAAGTTTTCCTTAATAAATTAATTCGTAATTAAAAATTAATTACCTGTGTGTTGTGCCAAATTTCATTACGGAAAACTGTAAAGAAGATATGAAATTAGTAAAGTTTTCTTCGATTAAATTAATTCGTAATTATAAATTAATTACCTGTGTATTGTGCCAAATTTCATTGCGGGAAACTGTAAAGAAAATATGAAATTATTAAAGTTTTCTTTGACAAAATTGATTCGTAATTAAAAATTAATTACCTGTGTATTGTGCCGTAGTGCCGCTTTTTAATTTTCATTTTTGAAAAACTGTGAAGAAAATATGAAATTATTAAAGTTTTCTTTGACAAAATTAATTCGTAATTAAATATTAATTACCTGTGTATTGTGCCAAATTTCATTACGGAAAACTGTAAAGAAAATATGAAATTATTAAAGTTTTCCTTAATAAATTAATTCGTAGTTAAATATTAATTACCTGTGCATTGTGCCAAATTTCACCACGGAAAACTGTAAAGAAAATACGAAATTATTAAAGTTTTATTTGACTAAATTAATTCGTAATTAAAAATTAATTACCTGCGTATTGTGCCATAGTGCCGCTTATTGATTTTCATTGCGGAAACTGTAAAGAAAATATGAAATTAGTAAAGTTTATTCGATTAAATTAATTCGTAATTAAAGATTAATTACCTGTGTATTGTGCCATAGTGCCGCTTATTAATTTTCATTGCGGAAAACTGTAAAGAAAATATGAAGTTATTCAAGTTATCGTTGATTAAACTAATTCGAATTCAAAATTGAATTACCTGCATATTAGGGAGAACATTAACACTCTGTGAAAAGAAAAAAAAAAAAAGGCAAAATAAATTAGTGAAGTTTATAAATTTTAAATTCGATACGATACTCTCCTCTTATGTGTATCATACAAATTAGTTGCATATTGGTGACCCGGCGATAATCTGTAGAACAACTCCAGGAAGCCATGCGACGTTCAGAAGTAAGTTTATAAGGATCAAGTCCTGTTTGGTGCAAAGATTTACACGGCTACGTCTGTATACGGTGCTGAACATAACATGCTAATTGGTAAGAAGCCAGGGGGGAACACCCGTAAATAGTCCTGACTACATGGTGGTCAGTAGCAAAAGGTAGCGGTCAGAGGCAAGCAACTTATTCGCCCTTTCACTTTGGCGCTTGGCAGATTTTGACTGGAAGCTGTAGAATGATCTGAAGAACGCTCGTAAGTCATGTGTTGCAATGTAAGTTTTATTTTGAATTTTCTTTATATCAAGTGTATACATACGTTTGCTTAGATTGTTTTTTTTTGGTCATAATTATCTATTTACATTTATGTTAGCAAGTTTCTCTGTACGAAAATTTTATAATCATTAGATGCTTAGCTTTAGGTGCAGTTTAGTAGGGCCTAGTCCTTAGTTAAGAATACCCGGTGAGAACGGAGGAAATGTGAACGATAAAGAAACGAATAATAAATTTTTTTTGTCTTTGCTACGACTGAAAGCAGTAGCTACCGTATGACAGTGTCTTTCCATTTGCCTGCCTTCCTCCTCTGGTACCCATAAGTTTATTTACAGGTTTTCATTGTACACCATGGATGTGATGTCAAAGGCAGAGTGATTGCGGTGGGTGATTCCTAAGACTTGCCTTCTCGAGACAGACGTTGGAGTTCCCTTTTTGCTTTCGTTTCCTTTTTTTTATGAGGTGTTATTCAAGCCTGATGCCGATCTAAGGCGTACTTATACGGGAGGCGTGATGGCAGCGGGGTAGACACACACACACACACACACATACACATAATGGGGCTAAGGACAACATTTCGGCTTTGACACCTTAGCCAGGGTGGATGGGGGCGTTGGGCCCATTCGCGTCAAAGCCAGGACTCCCACAACAGCTGGAGTCCACATTAGCTCACACTCTCTCATCTCTCCTCTGCGTCGAATGCTCTCCGGGTGAAAGTCATTTGTCCGGCGTTGTGCTATTTTTCTATTTTTATCCTTACAGCTTTGAACATGCTCGCATTTTCTTTCCCTTGTTACATTCTCCCAGGTTTCTCTTTCACAGTTTGCAGACTGCACTAGCGAAGCGGGCAATTAATCGAGCCGTCATACTGGGTTTTTTTTCTTTTTTTTTTATTTGTCCGTCTGTCCGTCCGAGGTCCAAGTAAAAGAGGAGTTAGTATCTTATTTCGCGGAAATACGCACAGCTTACAAGCATCGAGGGGATGTGGGTGGCAAGAACCACCCCAGCCGGCTGATCGCTAGCGGCAAAATGCTGTGCGGCCACCCACTCTATCCCTGAGATGATTTTGCAGCTGGAGGTGTCAGTTGCGGGCCTATTTATCTCCAGGTCAAAGCGGAGATGGATAGATCCGACGACAGACACGCTCTTTTGCTACAAATGGCGCCCAAATGGTTTTCTTTTGGGCTTTAGTCAAGCTTCTCTTGACTAAAGCGCGATTTTATTATTCCAAGATTAATTTCTGATATTTCTGGTCGCCCATTTGTGCTACAAATGGCGCCCAAATTAGGTTTTTTTTTCTCCGGTCTTTAGTCCGGCATCACTTGGCTAAAGTACAATTACCATTTCACATTTAACTTTTGATATTTCTGGTCGCCCATTTGTGTTACAAATGGCGCCCAAAGGTTGTTTTTTTTGGCTTTAGTCAAGCTTCTCTTGACTAAAGCGCGATTTTATTATTTCAAGATTAACTTCTGATATTTCTGGTCGCCCTTTTGTGTTACAAATGGCGCCCAAATTAGTTTTCTTTTGGCTTTAGTCAAGCTTCTCTTGACTAAAGCGCGATTTTATTATTTCAAGATTAATTTCTGATATTTCTGGTCGCCCATTTGTCGTTACAAATGGCGCCCAAGTTAGGTTTTTTTTTCTTCTCCGGTCTTTAGTCCGGCATCACTTGGCTAAAGTACAATTACCATTTCACATTTAACTTTTGTATTTCTGGTCGCTCATTTGTGTTACAAATGGCGCCCAAATGGATTTTTTTTCTGGCCTTTAGTCAAGCTTCTCTTGACTAAAGTGCAATCAATATTATTCATTCCTATACAAGCTTTGAATTCAGGTTTTGCTGTAAAAGTTTCATAGTTTATTTTTCCGATCGCTTAGTCAAGCCTTTCTTGATAAAAGTCTTAGTGCATTTTCAAGTTTTAATTGATGATTTTGTCTGGTCGCTCATTTGTGTTACAAATGGCGCCCAAATTAGTTTTTTTTTTCTCCGGTCTTTAGTCCGGCATCACTTGGCTAAAGTACAATTACCATTTCGCATTTAACTTTTGATATTTCTGGTCGCCCATTTGCGTTACAAATGGCGCCCAAACTGGTTTTCTTTTGGCTTTAGTCAAGCATCTCTTGACTAAAGCGCGATTTTATTATTTCAAGATTAATTTCTGATATTTCTGGTCGCCCATTTGTGTTACAAATGGCGCCCAAACTGGTTTTCTTTTGGCTTTAGTCAAGCTTCTCTTGACTAAAGCGCGATTTTATTATTTCAAGATTAATTTCTGATATTTCTGGTCGCCCATTTGTGTTACAAATGGCGCCCAAGAGTTTTGGTTTTTTTTCGCATTTAGTCAAGCTTCTCTTGACTAAATTGTAATTACTATTGTCGTAATCATTTCTGGTCAAACTTTGACTTAAATCTTCTTTTTTCTTTGTTGTATTTCTGGTCGCTCATTTGTGTTACAAATGGCGCCCAAACGGTTTTTTCTTGGCTTTAGTCGAGCTTCTCTTGACTAAAGCGCGATTACAATTTCGATAATTATTTCTGGTCGTCCGTTTGTTGTTACAAATGGCGCTCCATTTTTTTTGTCTCTCTTTTTGCCATCTTGCGATACGTGACCGAGCGTCTCTTGGTTATGTTTGAATTGCTCTTGTGCTAGTTACCTTCGGTCAAGTCAAAATGGTCTTCGAGCTCAAGTTTTTTAGGTTGAAGTGCTTGTCTCTTCGGTGGCCGACGAGCTTTGTGCGCAACGCGTACCATCCTTGAAGCTAAGCTTTGGTTCGCGGCTACTGAAGAGCTGACCACACGATGCAGGTCTGCCTGAGGAACCGCACGGCTGTTTTGGTTCAACAAGTTGATGAACGACGTTCATCCATTTTGACCTTGTCCTTGTTGATTTGATGCAGCTTGGCAGTTCTGATGACTCGAATTCTGCTTTCACCATTTGTGGCTTCGCGCTTGCGTGGCGCTCCGCTCCCGTGACTCTGTTTGGAGCTGCTTCGATCATTCTGACGGGAGGATGGCTGTTGAGCATCCTCTAGATTGGTATCCGACTTGGAGTGATCGATGCAGTTCCGAGGCGGTGTTCTTGGAGCGGAGTCCCACGCGAGGTGAAGTCAGTTGATTTCCTTCTTTATTTTGTTATTAGTCCCCATGAACCTTCCCTATTTAAAGTGATGAGAGGCTAAGGAACCGCACGGCTGTTTCGGTTCAACAAGTTGATGAACGACGTTCATCCATTTTGACCTTGTCCTTGTTGATTTGATGCAGCTTGGCAGTTCTGATGACTCGAATTCTGCTTTCACCATTTGTGGCTTCGCGCTTGCGTGGCGCTCCGCTCCCGTGACTCTGTTTGGAGCTGCTTCGATCATTCTGACGGGAGGATGGCTGTTGAGCATCCTCTAGATTGGTATCCGACTTGGAGTGATCGATGCATTTCCGAGGCGGTGTTCTTGGAGCGGAGTCCCACGCGAGGTGAAGTCAGTTGATTTCCTTCTTTATTTTGTTATTAGTCCGCATGAACCTTCCCTATTTAAAGTGATGAGAGGCTAAGGAACCGCACGGCTGTTTCGGTTCAACAAGTTGATGAACGACGTTCATCCATTTTTGACCTTGTCCTTGTTGATTTGATGCAGCTTGGCAGTTCTGATGACTCGAGTTCTGCTTTCACCATTTGTGGCTTCGCGCTTGCGTGGCGCTCCGCTCCCGTGACTCTGTTTGGAGCTGCTTCGATCATTCTGACGGGAGGATGGCTGTTGAGCATCCTCTAGATTGGTATCCGACTTGGAGTGATCGATGCATTTCCGAGGCGGTGTTCTTGGAGCGGAGTCCCACGCGAGGTGAAGTCAGTTGATTTCCTTCTTTATTTTGTTATTAGTCCCCATGAACCTTCCCTATTTAAAGTGATGAGAGGCTAAGTCGATTAGTGGTTGATGAACGTTGTATGCGACGCATACTGTATCGAATTCAATTTCCGTTCACTTCTGCTGGTTCCGAGGAAAAGCCCGTATTATCTCTTATTTAGTTTTAGTTGGGTTGTCCCGCAGATACTTAGTTTTAGTTGGGTTGTCCCGCAGTTATTTAGTTGTAGTTGGGTTGTCCCGCAGATACTTAGTTTTATTTGGGTTGTCCCGCAGATATTTAGTTGTATTTGGGTTGTCCCGCAGTTATTTAGTTGTAATTTGGGCTGTCCCGTATAGATTTCTAGTTTTAGTTGGGTTGTCCCGCAGTTATTTAGTTGTAGTTGGGTTGTCCCGCAGATACTTAGTTTTAGTTGGGTTGTCCCGCAGATATTTAGTTTTAGTTGGGTTGTCCCGCAGATACTTAGTTTTATTTGGGTTGTCCCGCAGATATTTAGTTGTATTTGGGTTGTCCCGCAGTTATTTAGTTGTAGTTGGGTTGTCCCGCAGATATTTAGTTGTAATTTGGGCTGTCCCGTATAGATTTCTAGTTTTAGTTGGGTTGTCCCGCAGATACTTAGTTTTATTTGGGTTGTCCCGCAGATATTTAGTTTTAGTTGGGTTGTCCCGCAGATATTTAGTTGTAGTTGGGTTGTCCCGCAGATATTTAGTTGTAATTTGGGCTGTCCCGTATAGATTTCTAGTTTTAGTTGGGTTGTCCCGCAGATACTTAGTTTTATTTGGGTTGTCCCGCAGATATTTAGTTTTAGTTGGGTTGTCCCGCAGATACTTAGTTTTAGTTGGGTTGTCCCGCAGATATATAGTTTTAGTTGGGTTGTCCCGCAGATATCTAGTTTTAGTTGGGTTGTCCCGCAGATACTTAGTTTTAGTTGGGTTGTCCCGCAGATATTTAATTGTAGTTGGGTTGTCCCGCAGATATTTAGTTATAGTTGGATTGTCCCGTTCGGATTTTATCCTTATATACATCACCGCTACGGCCTCTTACTCGAGTACCAGCAGCCACTTGATCACCGACCTCCCACCTTTCCTTGATTAGTTGACTTCAGTCTCTTGCCAAGTTGATGAACGATGTTCATCCTTCTTGATTTTTATCCTTGACTAAGAGAGTGCTTGTCACGATCATGCAAATGTGAGACGGAAACCTTCAAGTTCCGATCTTTGACATTGCAGTCCCTTCCCAAATAATAAAATTTCCCCCCCTGTTAGAGATAACCATTGGTATGGATTGACCGAAGGCTTAAGCGATTAGGCCGATTTTAAGCGATTAACGCCTTGATGAGTGGACGACGGAGAGTGGAGAGAGGGAGAGAGAGTTAAAACAAAAGACTATCCTTCGAGGTGTTGTGTGTGCCTTCTGCGTTGACCCATCTTGCCAACATCCCGTTCATAAATGTAAAACGTTATCAGCACTTATAGCACGTAACCGCAATTTCGAAACAGGGTTTTATCATATCTGGCAGATTATTTTTGATATAAACATAAGAGCAAATTTCTTTTTTTTATATCTGGCACAATTTCCGCTCGATTATTTTGGTTATAAACATAAGAGCAAATTTTTTTTTGTTTATCATATCTGGCACGATTTTTCGCTCGATTATTTTGGATATAAACATGAGAGCAAATATTTTTTTTTTTTTTTTTTCTCTAATCATATCTGGCACAATTTTCTCTCGATTATTTTGGTTATAAACTTAAGAGCAAATTTTTTTTTTCCTTCTTGTTTGTTTTCAGCAGTGGCTGAAATTTATTTCTTTTGTTGTGTGGGTCGTTATGTCGTTGCGTTGTTCCGTCATGCCGACACCTTTGTTTCTTATTGTTTCTTTTGAGTATCGTTGACGTACAGTTGGATCGCGTGTCACATTTATTTATTTTCTTTTTGCTGTTAACATAATAACGACCAATCGCAGGTAGCGTCAAATTTTAGTGTCTAGTGTCAGTATTCACCGTCAATATCACTGTCGCGGTTTCTCTAGTTTTTTTTATGTTAATGGTATTAAAATAGAAGTCATTTTCCTAGTCGAATTGTCAGTCGGACCAGATCGGTATTATCGTGCGAATGATTATTATAGGCTAAGTTTTATTTTCATTCTAGTAGGCAGGCACGCAGTAATTCTACTCCTTTCGCATTCTTTCAAGATGCTTTAGTAAATTCCCCTTTTTGGGGGAACACATTTTTTTTCTTTCCTCAGGACAATCGAACGTGGTTGATTAGATCTCGGTAGCCCTAAGAAGGCATCCGGCAAGCTTCACTTGTGAACTGCAGGTTATCGTAAACCCTCTTACTACTTCTCCAGTGGTGGGTGATAAATCTTTTTCATTTTGGTTACTAACCCCTTCTGGGTTAGCCTTCATCTGAAGGATTTTACTTTCCTGTCCTTTCTTCCATTTTTCTTCAAATTAAGGAGTGTCATAGCGTTAGCGAGTGCGGAGGGAGTCTTAGCGAGTTTTTGTATATAATGTATTATCTCTAAACTATCGCGTTTAGATGGTCTTAGTCTTTGGTACTAGCCCCTTCTGGGTTAGCCTTCACCTGAAGGATTTTACTTTCCTGTCCTTTCTTCCATTTTTCTTCAAATTAAGGAGTGTCATAGCGTTAGCGAGTGCGGAGGGAGTCTTAGCGAGTTTTTGTATATAATGTATTATCTCTAAACTATCACGTTTAGATGGTCTTAGTCTTTCGTACTAGCCCCTTCTGGGTTAGCCTTCATCTGAAGGATTTTACTTTCCTGTCTTTTCTTCCATTTTTCTTCAAATTAAGGAGTGTCATAGCGTTAGCGAGTGCGGAGGGAGTCTTAGCGAGTTTCTGTATATAATGTATTATCTCTAAACTATCACGTTTAGATGGTCTTAGTCTTTGGTACTAGCCCCGTCTGGGTTAGCCTTCACCTGAAGGATTTTACTTTCCTGTCCTTTCTTCAATTTTCTTAGAGCTTGAACCCGCTTGCTGCATCCCGCGGGACTTCCGTCATCTTGAGTGAGTTGATAGATGAATTCTATCTGTTACGAAACGATTTCCTCGCTTGGGACTGGGGTGGATCTCCGGGATGTCGCGACCGGATTCAGCCGAACACAGAACGCTGAGTAACGGCATTTCACCGACGAAGTCGTAGTCTCGAGCCAAACATTCCCGCACCCAATAAACCGGTCGCTACACCTCTTCCTGGTCAGCTCATTGGACAAGTCGAGTTGATAGACGACGTCTATCTATAGATCAGTCCTCACTCGTCCAAGACGAACTGGAATCAGGGTCGCAGATGGGACCTGATTTCTCAATAATTTAGGGTATAGTGTATGCCCGGCTTGAGACTCTTGTGGGTCGTCCCCACGTTGGGCGCGTGGTGAGTGAATCTATTCCCTTTTAGGGCGAATCCTGACATCCGTCTCGTGTCAAAGCCCGGCTTGAGACTCTTATCTCCGTGGGTCGTCCCCACGCTGTAGCGTATACCCCCTTACGCTACTTTTGTTTGGCTTCTCTACGTCTGTAGAGAAAACCCCATGATTTCCCAGGGTATATAATTTAATAAAATTTAGCTATTTCCGAGAAGTAGCCCTATGCTACTTCTCCATATGAGAAGATTCCTGAAAATTTAAAATTTATTTATTTTCAAGAAGTAGCCCTATGCTACTTCTTCATATTAGAAAAGTCTTGAAAAATTAAAATATTGTATATTATCGAGAAGTAGGCCTATGCTACTTCTCCATATGAGAAAATTCCTGCAAAATTTAAAATTTATTTATTTTCAAGAAGTAGCCCTATGCTACTTCTTCATATTAGAAAAGTCCTGAAAAGTTAAAATTTATTTATTTTCAAGAAGTAGCCCAATGCTACTTCTTCATATTAGAAAATTCCTGAAAAAAATTAAAAATTATATATTTTCACGAAGTAGCCCTATGCTACTTCATCATGTAAAAAAAAAAAAAAAATTTTCCTGAAAATATAAAGATATATTTATACATACCCGCATTCAAGTCCAGATCTAAAAGGAACAACAACAACAGCAGAATATTTTTCATTCGAGAAATTATAAAATGTGCAAAATGAGCACAAAATACAATTTTTCGGACTTACCGCTAGTCACCAACCTCCAGGAGACGAAAAAACGGCAATTCGCCTAGCCGTAAAATATCGCGTGATACCCACACACAATAGACTCTTGCACGCCCGACCGAAAAAGAATTCCAAGTAAATTCCATATAAAATAATCGGTAGCAACAATTTTGCCTAAAAATGATACACGCACACCCGTACTTAGCTAGCAGCACCGCTGCCCGGAAAGATTTCGGCAGTCGACCGATCGAAAACAAAAGAAACGAAAAACGCTCGCCTGTCGGTGGCGATGAAGTGAAGAACGACCGAATCTGAGGAGACTGCTGGAATCGAGGCAGTCTAGTTTAAAACGTCGAGGTGGATATCTGAAAGAAATAAAGTGTCGATTATTACTTTTCATTGCTGGAAACTGTAAAGAGAATATAAAGTTAGTAAAGTTGTCTTTGATTAAACATTTCAAAATTACCGAAAGTGTCGATTAATAAATTTCATTACGAAAAACTGTAAAGAAAATATGAAATTAGCAAAGTTTTCTTCGATTAAATTAATTCGTAACTATAAATGGATTACCTGTATATTGTGCCAGAGTGTCGCGTCGAGATTTTCATTTCGGAAAAGCTATGAAGAGAATAAAAATTAGTAAAGTTTTCTTTGATTAAACATTTCAAAATTACAGAAAGTGTCAATTATTAAATTTCATTACGAAAAACTGTAAAGGAAATATGAAATTATTAAAGTTTTCCTTAATAAATTAATTCGTAATTAAAAATTAATTACCTGTGTGTTGTGCCAAATTTCATTACGGAAAACTGTAAAGAAGATATGAAATTAGTAAAGTTTTCTTCGATTAAATTAATTCGTAATTAAAAATTAATTACCTGTGTATTGTGCCAAATTTCATTGCGGGAAACTGTAAAGAAAATATGAAATTATTAAAGTTTTCTTTGACAAAATTGATTCGTAGTTAAATATTAATTACCTGTGTATTGTGCCAAATTTCATTACGGAAAACTGTAAAGGAAATATGAAATTATTAAAGTTTTCCTTAATAAATTAATTCGTAATTAAAAATTAATTACCTGTGTGTTGTGCCAAATTTCATTACGGAAAACTGTAAAGAAGATATGAAATTAGTAAAGTTTTCTTCGATTAAATTAATTCGTAATTATAAATTAATTACCTGTGTATTGTGCCAAATTTCATTGCGGGAAACTGTAAAGAAAATATGAAATTATTAAAGTTTTCTTTGACAAAATTGATTCGTAATTAAAAATTAATTACCTGTGTATTGTGCCGTAGTGCCGCTTTTTAATTTTCATTTTTGAAAAACTGTGAAGAAAATATGAAATTATTAAAGTTTTCTTTGACAAAATTAATTCGTAATTAAATATTAATTACCTGTGTATTGTGCCAAATTTCATTACGGAAAACTGTAAAGAAAATATGAAATTATTAAAGTTTTCCTTAATAAATTAATTCGTAGTTAAATATTAATTACCTGTGCATTGTGCCAAATTTCACCACGGAAAACTGTAAAGAAAATACGAAATTATTAAAGTTTTATTTGACTAAATTAATTCGTAATTAAAAATTAATTACCTGCGTATTGTGCCATAGTGCCGCTTATTGATTTTCATTGCGGAAACTGTAAAGAAAATATGAAATTAGTAAAGTTTATTCGATTAAATTAATTCGTAATTAAAGATTAATTACCTGTGTATTGTGCCATAGTGCCGCTTATTAATTTTCATTGCGGAAAACTGTAAAGAAAATATGAAGTTATTCAAGTTATCGTTGATTAAACTAATTCGAATTCAAAATTGAATTACCTGCATATTAGGGAGAACATTAACACTCTGTGAAAAGAAAAAAAAAAAAAGGCAAAATAAATTAGTGAAGTTTATAAATTTTAAATTCGATACGATACTCTCCTCTTATGTGTATCATACAAATTAGTTGCATATTGGTGACCCGGCGATAATCTGTAGAACAACTCCAGGAAGCCATGCGACGTTCAGAAGTAAGTTTATAAGGATCAAGTCCTGTTTGGTGCAAAGATTTACACGGCTACGTCTGTATACGGTGCTGAACATAACATGCTAATTGGTAAGAAGCCAGGGGGGAACACCCGTAAATAGTCCTGACTACATGGTGGTCAGTAGCAAAAGGTAGCGGTCAGAGGCAAGCAACTTATTCGCCCTTTCACTTTGGCGCTTGGCAGATTTTGACTGGAAGCTGTAGAATGATCTGAAGAACGCTCGTAAGTCATGTGTTGCAATGTAAGTTTTATTTTGAATTTTCTTTATATCAAGTGTATACATACGTTTGCTTAGATTGTTTTTTTTTGGTCATAATTATCTATTTACATTTATGTTAGCAAGTTTCTCTGTACGAAAATTTTATAATCATTAGATGCTTAGCTTTAGGTGCAGTTTAGTAGGGCCTAGTCCTTAGTTAAGAATACCCGGTGAGAACGGAGGAAATGTGAACGATAAAGAAACGAATAATAAATTTTTTTTGTCTTTGCTACGACTGAAAGCAGTAGCTACCGTATGACAGTGTCTTTCCATTTGCCTGCCTTCCTCCTCTGGTACCCATAAGTTTATTTACAGGTTTTCATTGTACACCATGGATGTGATGTCAAAGGCAGAGTGATTGCGGTGGGTGATTCCTAAGACTTGCCTTCTCGAGACAGACGTTGGAGTTCCCTTTTTGCTTTCGTTTCCTTTTTTTTATGAGGTGTTATTCAAGCCTGATGCCGATCTAAGGCGTACTTATACGGGAGGCGTGATGGCAGCGGGGTAGACACACACACACACACACACATACACATAATGGGGCTAAGGACAACATTTCGGCTTTGACACCTTAGCCAGGGTGGATGGGGGCGTTGGGCCCATTCGCGTCAAAGCCAGGACTCCCACAACAGCTGGAGTCCACATTAGCTCACACTCTCTCATCTCTCCTCTGCGTCGAATGCTCTCCGGGTGAAAGTCATTTGTCCGGCGTTGTGCTATTTTTCTATTTTTATCCTTACAGCTTTGAACATGCTCGCATTTTCTTTCCCTTGTTACATTCTCCCAGGTTTCTCTTTCACAGTTTGCAGACTGCACTAGCGAAGCGGGCAATTAATCGAGCCGTCATACTGGGTTTTTTTTCTTTTTTTTTTATTTGTCCGTCTGTCCGTCCGAGGTCCAAGTAAAAGAGGAGTTAGTATCTTATTTCGCGGAAATACGCACAGCTTACAAGCATCGAGGGGATGTGGGTGGCAAGAACCACCCCAGCCGGCTGATCGCTAGCGGCAAAATGCTGTGCGGCCACCCACTCTATCCCTGAGATGATTTTGCAGCTGGAGGTGTCAGTTGCGGGCCTATTTATCTCCAGGTCAAAGCGGAGATGGATAGATCCGACGACAGACACGCTCTTTTGCTACACAATGTCCATCTTCTGGTGATCTTGGTGACCGGTAGCTACGAATCTGAACTCTGCGGACTATTGTAAAACGCGATCCGAATGAGCTGCGCTACAGATTTCCGACTTTGCATTAATCCATTGAAAACAGATTTATGCATCTTAACTAAGAAAAGGAACACTCCCAGATTGAATCTGCCCTATATTGGCTCCACACGTTTGGGACTGATGGACAGGATAAGATATCTAGGTATCCTATTAGATAGAAAATTAAGCTGGAAATCACACCTTGAGGATAGAGCGAATAAAGCTCTTCGAGGCTTCGCAATATACCGCACATCCATAAGGAAAATGTGGCGACTTAAACCACAGATGATCATTTGGATCTACACTAGCGTCATCTGACCCATACCAACCTACGGTTCTGTGGTCTGGTGGAAGGCAATGGAGCTCGCCAATCACCGCAAGATATTGGCGAAAAGGGGCCGTTAAGCGTTGCGCTGAGGCTTCATATCAATCGGAGCTAGATTCACATTGGTGCAAGACTTCCACATGAATCCATCCTTGAATTCGTGCAGTCCATCGTACCTGTCATAGACAGCGACAGCGAACACCTCCTTCGTACAATGCTGAAGAGCAACTTTAAATCGAAAATTACAGATAGGGGAGAATGGGAATCACATTCCCAGCTTCAACCATTGACAAACATTATCATATATACAGACGGATCCGAATTCGAAGAGCGCACCCGAGCAGGTGCTTTCTGCGGGGAGCCTCACATGGAAATTACCATACACCTTGAACGCCCTGAAACGGTCTTCCAGGCGGAAGTCAAGGCCATACTTGAAGCGAGAAGGTATCTCCCAAGCTCAAGAACAAGGAGATTGCAATGTGCTCGGACACCCCGGCAGCTGTCAAGGCCTTGTCAAAACCTTTTACAATCTCCAAACTTGTATTAGAATGTAAAACCACCCTGAACTCCTTTTCTAGGAACAACGGGGTACTGCTGCCTTGGGTGTCTGGTCACAGCGGTATTTGCCGGAATGAAAAGGCGGACGAACTTGCTCGTCTTGCTGCAACCCTGGAGGAAGTTTCCTCCACAATTGGGATTGCACCAAAACACATTTTCCTACTATCTCGGCTTGAACCGACTGTCAACAGTCACCTTTCTTGGATGAGCCTTCAGGTAGAAGTACAAAGGAGCTGTGGGGCTTGCCCTGCCGAAGTGAAACAAAAAGCTCCAGCTTATTAAGCAAGCCAACCCTGAAAACTTTAGTGCCACTGGACATTCTCTTCTCAAGAGGGCTTGTTGACGATCCGGTATGCAGAGAACGTGGAAAGGAATATAAAGCAGTGGATCATTTTCTACCACTGTCCGGCCCTCTCAGGAAAACGTTACATATTCCTTGGCTCACACCTCCTGGAAGAACTGCATGAAGTCCGAAAGAAGGGTTGGAACCAATTTTGAAAAATTTGGACTTATGAGCAATTGCGCAGGGTGAACAATGGGCCTTGTTATGGACTATCTTCCAGGGACCCTAACCTCGTTGCAGTCTAATCCCAATCGATTCCTATGTAATACACCAATACACAGTCCATAAAACGCTCCTGGAGAAGATCCTTCCTATTACTGCAATAGTCTGTCGTTTGCCGTCGCAAATGTGTTTAGGCCTTAATTCCTATCATATTTCTTGCTTCATTCTGTTCTGTGGGCCTTGTTCTCCTCTTTTGAAAGCTCAAGCATAACAATTTTCAAGATCAATGAAATTATGAACGCACACGCAACGCCATGATATTTCAGTATAACGCATGCTATTCGAACTGAACAGGCGAGATAACTGTGTCCTGCATAGTAGTTTTTTAGTTATTTGAATTCTAAATTTTCGCGATTGTTTTTTTCTTTTTCAAAAATTTTTGTGACCGTATTAAACTGAAAATTAATATAATATAAATGGAATTTTTCCTCATTTTTTCAGTCGTGTTAAACTGAAACCGTGCAATCGAGTACCGCGCAAGTCGAGTACCGTGCAAATCGAGGGTTAGGTGTAGTCGAAAAATTTTCAAAACAGTTTGCAACGACAGGCAGTGAGTGGCGATTGTGAAAGAAGAAGATACTGAAATTTCATTTATTATTAGTTTTGAGCGTTTTGAAACAGATTGTTATCGTGAATATTTTATCTTATTTTAAATGAATTGCAATGGACCCCACACTTTGGAAAAATTTAAAATACAGAAATTAACGAAATTAAAATCAAACTAAATTGCCTAAAATATCACATCCTCATTTGTATTTAGGCGCCTCGAAATATCCATCCAAAGCATGTCTTTTTTATCAAGTCTATACTTCCTCAATCAATCTTTCATCAAAATTCATTGTTTTGAAATTGAGGCGACGTCTTACAGCCATGATAAAATAATTCCCACAACAATTTCATTCGTTTGATTTTGTTGGTAGTACTGCAGAAACGACGGCAAAATTACAAATTAATCGATCTCGACGGCAACTTCGTCGACCGCTGACCGTCACCCGTCGTAATTCGGGCAATCGCATAAGACGCTGTGCTTGTAGAGGTTTGTCAACAGCATTTTTTCGTTGTTTGGCGTTGCCCGTCGCAATTGTATGTATTTAAGCCTTGACTTAACAAATTTTGTTTTACGGTTCTTCCAGTAGAACCGTATTTCCATGCAATCAACGTCTTGCCAGCCGTTGATTTTTCATAGCTACACTGATTCAAGCCTGAGTTGCTCAAAATTCTTACGTTCGTAGGGAAGCACTACATTTTTCTTAGAATTTGAATGAATTCACCGACAACGCTCCAAACGATTTGGCGTATTGATTCTGGTGGTTCACACTATGAGACAGGGGCACAAGCATTCAGTTTTCTTAAAAAGATCTGAAAATTTTTCTTTAGATTTCTCATGCACTACTGGCGGCGGACAATGGTTCCAAACAGGTATATATATTCAGGTGCCTTGGCTGATCTGGGTCGCTAAAGATATTTATGAGCGTTGGCAAGCATACATTTTGTTCTTAGAAATTTACTTGAACATTTTTATTTTGAATTTTTATACACTATTGGTTTCTGAAAACGATCAGTTGGATTGATGCTACTAAAATTGATTTTACAATTTTTCTTCACAATTTTTACGGCAAGACTATAAAATTAAAAACCATTCGCTTTCCTCATCCTGCGTTAATTGCCGTTGCTTTGCTTGTACTTTCGTATTAATTCAAGTAGTGTTGTTTAATTTAACTTCACAGGAGAAGAATAAACTTGCTACACTAGTTAGCGATGGAGATTAAAATTGTAGCGAAAGTGGAAATAGGAAGACTGATAAGACGTTTGATAACTTTTTTCAGAATAAAGCAATATCAGTTAAGTTCCCATGAAAAGAAATAGCCAGTGACATATCATGCACTTCTACTCCTATTCCTCTGAATCTGAATCAAGGTGTGCAAGCTTTCACTTTCAGTCATTTACTTCACCCGTGACATAATCGGTTGCGTCACATCTATTTCTACAATATTTTGTACGATATGTGGATATGAGTCCTTAATGTCTGTCCACTCTGAGATTGACATTGATGTGGATAATATTATCGACAGGTCTTCCAAACCAAACCGAAAATTGGGTCTTGTGACCTCGACCATCTTGGTTGTGACCCCCCCCCTCCCCCCTCAAGCTGCAGATCTGGATACGTGCCTGAATACAGTGAGTAAAGAAAAACTAATGAATATTGTTTACTGAAAAATCTAAATCTAAAATTAAAATAACAGTCGAAAACTAAATTAAAGAAAACGAGCCGCCCACTGATACTATCAAGAAAAATTGAAAATTTAAGGCAACCGGATCTAAGTCAAAACCCTGATTCGCTCTCCAATTTGAGTTTGAAAGTTAAATAATAATGTTACGGTGCCGAGATGAGTCTAGGAACTGAATACGATCACACAGACACTCAGGCTCTTAAAGTATACAAAATTATATAAAATCTTATATTTTCTCTCCATTAGGTATACATTCAGTGTGCAACCTAGATATGAGTTAGTATAAGGTGACACATGAGAAGTTCTGGGTAAACCGTGAATAAATCGACGAGTGTCATTAAAAGCCACTTTTAGCTTGCGCTTACATTGTGAATCGAGTTTCAGTTAAATTTGACTTCCAAAAGTGAAATGTGAGTGAAAATTAGAGTACCATACGCATTAGACGGGAAAACATGTAGGCAGAAAATCTCGACATTCTCAGACAAGAATAAATTTTTCTAATCATATTAGAGAAATGATTACAGAAAGTAAACATTCTGTTCAATTCCACGCCAAAGCTCTTAACAGAATTGACATAAGACACGATGGTGTTGCTCACCTTTCAGACCTAGCTGAAAGATCGTAGCTTCTTCGATACACTGCCATACATATGTAGTCTTCTTGGGATTGAGTATAAGCTGATTACAATTGGTCGTCAATTAGTCACAGAATACAGTCCTCAATTAGCCCAATTGGCCTATCTATGTATATCTGAACATCAGCAGCATATACTTGAACTGATGCGTTGAGAAATTCCATTGGTAGATCATTGATGTAAAGCGAATAGACAAGAGATTCAAGAATGAAACTTTGAGGTAGGCCACAGCTGAGAGTTAGGAGAGATGAAAGAATGTCAGAAACTCAGAAATATATTGAATTCGAAAGAATAGGAATATTTTTACCAATTTAATAGCTGTGATCGAGAAATTGAAGTGTTGACGCAGTTCGAAGAGCAGCGGACCATTATTAATGGAATCAGAGGGCTTACTAAAATCCCGGAGAGCCATGGCTAAACAATCTTTGTCAAGCAAGCAACGTAAATTCACAGCTATGCCGCGATCAAAAACCGGACTGCCGACAGGTTAACATGTGGCAATTTGATCGTTCATTAATTTTACGAGAGCCTTGCTGAAAAAACAAAATATATTGATCGGGCGAAAATTTTAGAATTCGGTGCACTTGGGAATCGGTGGGATGACAGCGCTTTTCTAGAGTACTGGGAATTGCCTAGTAGTTAAACATGCATTAAAGACATATGCCAAGGCTTGTAGGATAAACGGCAGAATAATTTTGATAAATTTTGTTGGGATATTATCAGACCCTATAGCAGATGAGTTAATTTTATTTATAGCCTTGGTGCTATGTCGAAGTATTTACAAGAAGCTAGGATTCCTCAACGAATATGCCTACATAAATAAGTGCATTAATGCATATAGTATATTAAAGTAATATACAAATAAATGCAGTGAAATTCACTGTCCCTGATCAGAAGAATTCAAACATAGTTAGTCTTAAGTTTTTTTCATATAGAGGCAGTATTAGGGAATTTATCCAGGGAAAACCACGAAGAGCAAATCTTGAAATCCTAGTTTTAAACATCTCATTTGAAATAATATGCACCTTTATGGTGTGTAAAGTTAACTACTAATGCATAGAAACTAAAATAACAAAATAAATTCAAAAATAGTTACAGGATTTTATAATTACTCAATATATAAAAACTAAACAATTAATATAACTAACTGGTACTTACTAGCTACATAGTAGTAAAAAATTGGAAAATACTACTCTTTGTTGAAGTTATTTTGTCAGACTGGGCGAAAATCTTCGTACAAGAAGGTAAGTTATTCCAGATTTTACAACAGTCCTTAAAGAACAAGAGATTGGTTACTAAGTAATTAGACCTGGGAACGACTAGGTTCATGGTTCTATTTGACCTCAAGAATACAGGTATTTCAAAGAGATGTCTTGGGCAACGAAATTTAATTAATGTACTATTATAGCTAAAAGAGTTATTGAACGGTAGTCTATATAAGAAGAAAAGTTACACCTAAAAATAGATTCCTTATCGTACGAGACATTATCATATCTTCGTAGACCATAAACATACCGGACTATAGACAAATTCTATCTTAAAACGGGATGACAGTGCTATTAACAGTAACTTGTCCGTTGAGCTATAAACTCGGAGTTATTTTGATTTCACTGGAATAAATTTGAACTTATTGCATGTGAACGATAAGATTTTCAAGATCTTAATTCATATGGCTTACGGCATCCTCAATAAGACCCATTGATCTGGACATATACAGTTGAGCATCGTCAGTATAAACGTGCAATTGAGAGTGCTTAACGTAACCATTCATATGAATAATGAAAACCATGAAAGTACAAGAATACATCCTTGGGGAACGCCAAAAGATGCAGTATAAAAGGATGACTGAGATCCATTGGAAAATATAGCTTGACACCTGTTATCAAAGAAATTGTAAATCATCTTAGCTTCTCAGGCTGCGAAGTTGATTTACAAAAGTAAAGTGAAAATGTTGAAGTTTATTATACAGAAGTGTATGTTTAATAGTGTCAAATGCTTTGAAAAAATCTAAAAATCTAGTAAAACCAGAACTGTGACTTTATCCTTGTTAATAGCATGCGAAATATCATTACATACCCTTATATTTAGGTCGGAAACCCGATTGATAGTGATGTAGATGATCATTTAAAAACAAGATATGAGAGTTCTGTAGGTGCATGATTTTTTCTAAGATTTTGAAAAAAATGGTAATATACTGATAGGACGATATTCGGTACACTGTTGCTTACAGCTTTTGGGCACAGGTATAACCTTGGCTACTTTTCATGTTCTGGGGAATACAGATATACTGAAACAGCTATTACATAATATGTGTCAGGGCGGATAGAATCTTGAATTATACCATCAACGCCAGTAGCAGAAGATTTAATACTGAAAATAGTAGTATTCACCAAATATTACCGTACTGAACTGAAGTAAGTGAGAAGTGATTAGCTTTGTTCGGTATTATCATATCCATTGATACCCGAAATTACTTAATCAATATTAGTTCTATGGGAGAAAAATTTCTGATTTTAAATGTAAGAGTTAAGAGTATACACATTTTTGGTAGCGATCTAATAATTTTTTTTTTAATTGAGCCACAGAATTTTAGAGGAGAGACTTGGATTAAGTATAGTCTTAAAGTAATGATTCTCATCCTTCCATATAGCGGACACAGCCTGATATCGATCTCTATTACTCATAAAAAGTTGTAACTTTATATTGCTTCCAATTTGAATAGGCAGTGTCTCGCTCGCTCCTAAAATGTAAATTGAAAACCATGGCCATAGCGGATTAATTATAGATTTCGTTACCAGTGAAACATATTTATCGTGCAAATAACGTACAGCGCCGTTAAGCAAATTAACATGATCGTCAACACTGGGCATATAGAACACCGAGTCCGTCCCACTTAAGAGTTTCAGCCTCAAAACGCAACTCGTAGAGGAGATTATAGTCATAATCTGAACTGGTCTAAACATTCCGGAAACCGATTAACTCGATGAAGATCAAGTGCATCAGGATTGTCTTGATATTGAATAGTCAACCCAGACGATACAAGAAGGTTGAGATTAAAGTGTCCTCCAATAATAACATGTTGGTATGGAGGAGTGACATACATCAGAACATCATTAAGCGAATCAACCGAGAGGAAGTTAGGAGGTTTATAAACCGATCCAACCAGACACTTAGATTCATTGGGAAAACAACTCACAAAAAATGTACCCAACACAAATTCCCTCGTGAGTCAAGGATAATATTAATTTATTTCCCCTCCCCTACAATGTTAATGATAAAAAAAAGTACCAATATGAAATAGTAACTTTGAGGCACACCTGAGATGCTAGTTCCAGTCTATTAACTAACTGAAGGGAACTACAAAATGCAAAAGAGTGTGCGTTCAGTTACCATTAAAAACGATGATAACCTGTTCAAAAAGCAAATGAAGTCCTAGAAATGATTACTTGAAACCAGTGAAGATCGGCGTGCTTACGAAAAGCAGATACATATCTGGTAATTTGAGAATTCCAATTCCATTTATCTTTCCATAAATCATCCTGAAACTAAACATGAAAGCTTCTGGAGACGGTACAAAGTAAAGGCATTTCCAATAAGAGGTGTTATTTTAATTAGACCGCTATTTCGGTAGATGTCACTTTTGGAGCGGTCATTTTTTGACATTTGACAAGTAGCAACTACGCCATTAATAAAAATGGAACGATGCACGATGCAACAATGCACTGAAATTATTAAAATTCACTATAAAAATGGTGAAAATGTGGCAGAGACGGTTCGTAAAACTCGAAAATTTTTGGGTCGTCGTGAAGCACCTTGTCGGACCGCAACACAAATTGGTAGAAAAATTCGAGCTGTCGGGACAAGTTAGTGATGTGAAGAATAAAACCCGTGCACGTCGCTCAAGAACAGCCGAGAATATTGCTGTTGTAGCCGAAAGTGTTAAAGAAAACCCAGGTTTGTCCATTCCTCGTCGTTCTTTGGAATTAGGCATTCCACAAACGTCATTGCACAGTATTTTGCATAAAGATTTGGGTCTTAAGGCTTATAAAGTTCAGTTAACAGAAGAACTCAAGCCGGCCGATCATCAACAACGTCGAGTCTTTGCTGATTGGGTCCTTGAAATGCATGAAAATGATCCGGAATTCCACCGAAAACTCATCTTGAGTGCTGAGGCCCATTTCCACCTCGATGGCTTCGTCAACAAGCAAAATTGTCGCATCTGGGGCTCGGAAAACCCAAGAGTTATTGTTGAAAAGCCTCTCTATCCTCAACGTGTGACTGTTTGGTGCGGTTTATGGTCCCGCGGGGTCATTGGACCTTACTTTTTCGAAAATGAGGCTGGAGCAACAGTTACGGTGAATGGATTGCGCTATCGACAGATGATTAATGATTTTTTATGGCCGGAATTGGATGGTATTGATCTGGATAACGTTTACTTACAACAAGACGGCGCTACGTGCCATACAAGCAACGAAACCATTGAGCTTTTACGGGAAATGTTTCCGGACCGTGTTATCTCTCGAAGAGGTGATCACAATTGGCCACCGAGATCTTGTGACTTAACACCTTGCGACTTCTTCCTTTGGGGCCACGTAAAAGAGAAGGTCTACGCCAACAGCCTAGCGTCGATTCAAGATCTCAAAGATGGAATTCGTGAGGCTATCGAGAACATAGGGTAGCCACTTTGCGATTAGGTTATGGAAAATTTCATGAAATGGATATGGTCCTGTAAGCGTGGTCGTGGTGGTCATTTGGCTGATGTCATTTTCCATTATTAACGGCATACCTTCCTCTTTATAATAAAATAAAGATCCGATCATTTGTCTCAAAAAATGGCATTTTGCTTTGAATATCAAAATAGCACCTCTTATTGGAAAACCCGTTAATACAAGCCTTCGAAAATGTTATCAATACAAGATAAGCAATATAATAAAAAGCATAAAAAGCTTTTTGTAATATTCTGTTTTTCTCTATATGAAATATAAAATTTAATTAAATGTATCAAAAAAACAAATTATATAGGAAACAATTGAATATTCATTATCATCAGAAATATGTAAAGCTAAAAGTTTCAAGCTCAGGCTGAGACAAATAACAGATAAGTAAAATATAATAAAAGCGGCAAATAATTAGCAGTATGTCTAGAATTCGATGTGCTACATTTATCCATTATTTTTTTGTGAACGAGAATAATTCTATTTCCAAGGTTCCAACAAAGTATAGAGAAAAAATGCATAACAAATTAATAATACAAATTAAAAAAAAAAAATAAGTAAAAAAGCTAGAATTGGTCTAAGACCAATTCTTATGATACCCTAGATGAATGCCCGTATTAAATTTCGTATGGTCACCGATCTATTCAAGTATTGATTTTGAAGTTGTTTTTCGCATATATTTCTAGAACAGTTTGTCGCACAGAAAAAATGGTAATAACCAATTTTATAGGATTTCGTATTCTGCAGAAGTTCTTAGTACAATAAAAATGTCTTGGACTGATCGTTTTCAAAGTATACGTAAAAAACCGAAATTTTTATACGGCAACACCAAGAAAAAGTTGCCCGATGTAGTCCACTTTTGACATTTTATTTGCTAATGTAGCAAAAACATCATGTACGAAATTTCAGCTCTCTACGTCGATGCGTTCTCAGGCAGTGTCCAAATATATAGCGGAAAACGAAATTTTTATATGGCAACCCCACGAAGGAGTTGCCCGATTTGTCTCATTTTCGAACTTAATTTTACTTTTTTTTTTTAAAGTCCGTGTACAAAATTTCAGCTCTTTAGGTGTACGCGTTCTCGAGTTATCGTGCGCACAGACGAACGGAGGGACAGACGGACGGACGGGCGGACAGACGGACGGACAGACGGACGGACGGACAGACGGACGGACAGACGGACGGACGGACATACAAAAATCGAAATAACTTTTAATATTATGAATGGGTGTCCAATCCATTTTGCTCTACCATCATTATTTCGAGGTGTTACAAACGGAATGACAAACTTAGTATACCCCTATGATTTCATCTAGGGTATAAAAAGCTAAATACAAGCTACAATTTTCTAACATCTTCATATCTACAAACACAGTTTTACAAAGTCGCCGCAAGGATTACTGGTAGAGATTCTTCCAATTAGGTTTATAATTTCCCTTCCTTCGTCAAAACTCGTATTTATATGAATACTGCAGAAAATTATCGAAAAAATATATTTTCCTCTGAACTTATATTTTTCTTTATGCGGGAAAAATTACCATAGCATCTGCCTATAAGGCCTTTCTAGATTAATATAATTCAGCGTAAATACATAGTGTTTCCGTCATAGTGGTCCATAGAGCAGGAGGTGGTAGTGCTCTTCTAAACAATTTTAAAATGATATGGAATTTGTGGGGGGGGGGCATCTCAACCGTTTTTTTAGTTACGGAATGATTTAGAAAATATACTTGGCTGTCACAAAACATCCTATATATTAAAAATTACAGGGTGTACGCTAACTAATATGAGCTCATTGTATGCAGAACTTCATGGCCTTCCTATGACTGTTCCACCAGCCTCACATTCCTTCATTTTTCGGACTTATGGTGATCTAACCGAAAAATTTCGAATTTTCTTATATATTTTTTTATTTTGATTTATGGTTTTTTTTACCAAAATATGGTTATCATGACCTTTTTTTATAAAAGCTGTAAATCTTAATACTGTTCTCTTTAATTTGACGTATTTACCTCTGTCTTAACTATACCCATAAAAACTATTAGATCATAACCTATTCAGGTCGGACCGAAATTAGACGATAATTTTTTTAAATAACGCGTTTTCAGTCACCAAGGGACCAAATTATCTTTGAGCTGAATAGGTTAAAAGTTAATAACACTTTGACGGTTACAGTTTGTACATGTATGTTAGGTCAAATTATAGAAGAAATTCCACAATTTGCAGTTTTTTTTTTTTTTTAATTATGTTAATCATCAACTTTTTGAAAAAAAAAAACACAAGGTCAAAGTACAGAGCACTATCACCCTCTGACCTATGGACCACCATGGCGGAAGCATCCTGTATAAGTAAATGTAAAATATATTTCTAGTCTTTATTTCACGCACAAACTTTATACACAGATAATACATGGCTTGACAAAACATGGCTTCATTTGATAATAGGCTACATAGCAAAAGGTCCGTCGGGTTCAGCAAAGCGTTTACATCATATTGGTAAGTTATTTTTTTTTTTTCAAATTTTGCAGCTGCACAAAATGCTGGAATTTTACTGGCATTTTCTTTTGTCCTTTTTTCCTTTTCTTCTAAAACATTTTGTATTGATTACGCTAGAGGAGAGTCAATCTTGAGGAGTCGCAATATTGAAATAACTAACATGAGTATCAAAATTTATTTGAATCCTACGTTTCGTTGGCTCATTCCAACATCTGATAATTGGAATTTTATGATTCTTTCGACCTAAAGCCAAAGTCGAATACTTACATTCAATCGATACAAGCAACAAAGTGGTGCAAATTATAATTTGGTTAAGAGCTAGTGTTTAGTATTGTTTTTTTATCGCTGAAAGTATGTAGCTCTCTGAAACGATATCCCACACCATCTAAAAAAATATTAATGTTTGTTTTTGACCAAGACCACCCCCATTAAAAAAGATATTTTATAATTTTTGCCTCCCGAGATATGTAGGCGTCACAAAATCCTATCACATTTCTAATTCCTATGCCATGTCGCTTTCGAGAGAAACATTCTGACAGACAGAGATGCGGACTTATAGCGATCTCATAAAGGTTCGGTTATTTTCTTTTGTTGTACGATAGCCTAAAAAATCAAATATCAATCTGATAGACCAAGGTATAAAGGAAACGTCCATCGCATTTCAGTGGGGATCCAAGGGGAGGTCCTGGAGTATGATCCTCTTCCCCCCAAAAAATTTATGTAAAATATATTTAATTAATTCAGTTATTTGAAAGAATATATTTATTATTTATATAACTCAACTTCAAAAAATTATACAAAATATTTTTATTCCACAACTTAAAAAAATTCAATTTATTTCAATGAATATTATTGCACGTATGTGATGTATGTATATAGGTTTTTCTCAGAACTTGAGTTTGGGACCCCAACTTTGGGTGACCAAAACCCTCGATAAACACTTCCCAAGGCACGAAACAGACTCCCTAACTACCACATAATAATATAATAATAATATATTTATTTCTGGATATAATATAGTACACAAGATTAGTAATCTTCTAATTGTACAATTTTTTTATCTGGCGCTAGAAATAACTTAAAGTCTATAACAAACCACACTTAACATGTTGGCTAATAAAGCTTAACTAAGGTAAAAATAAAGGCAAGAAATAAAGAAATAACAATTTATATACGAAAAAAAAGTAAAACTAAAGTAAAATAATGTATAAAGCTTAGTGATAAATTACTGCGAAGACAGAAAAACATGCATGCATACAATTAAGAAGACTGGAAACGTGCTCCTGTAAGTCGTCTAAACGCGTTGACCGTGCCAGCCCCCTGTATACTTAAAGGGAGAGTGTTCCACAAACGAGTAATTTGAACAGGGTAACAATTTTCCATGACTAATTTTCGGAAACCAGGAATAATGATGTTTCGATTTCGCCGAGATGTTGTCATTTGAAAACATTCTCTGAGATAGCCCGGCTTACCTGAGTGCAACAAGTTATAAAGATATAGCAAAGCTCTTTGTTCCAAGCGACCAAAGAGGAGCCAAGTACCTGCGGTCGGTAAAAGGAGACACGGTCGAATCTGCGTAGTCCAAAAACAAAACGTACACAATCATTAAACGCAATCTCAACCCTACGTTCAAAGGTGAAGAGGGGAATTATGAGAATCCTTACTAACCTTAAGCGAGTGCCAGGAGGTAGAATTCTAGCTGAAAGCTACAACCTGCAAAGACCACCATAAATTTTCCTCATAATAGCGTTTACATAGTCACAACATTTCATTTCGCAATTCAAAACTATTCCCAGATTAGTGACTTTGTTTGAATAGGGTATAGTATAGCCATTTAGACTTACTGATGCTATATCTGCTGTGTTCAGATTACTACTGTAGTAATAGATACACTGTGATTTCTTGGGATTGAGTGGCAAACCATTGCATGCCGACCAAGTGCTAATCCTATCAATGTCTTCGTTAATGCGGGCCATACAATCCTCAAGAAGCCCAATTGGTCTGCTCAGATATATTTGGACATCATCCGCATATAAGTTCATTTTTACATCTTTAACCCTTTGTGGTAAATCATTAATAAACATGCTAAATAGTAGTTGTCTGAGCACCGATCCATGTGGAACTCCACGTGAAATACGGGACAGATTGGAGAAGGTACCGTTCACACTTACTCGCTGTGTTCGCTCAGCCAGGAAGGACTTTATCAAGCCTAATGTAGTTCTGTCTAGGTTGAAGAAAGTGCGGAGTTTATGCAAGAGGAGACTATGATCGACACTGTCGAAGGCCTTCGAAAAATCAAGTAGTACCATTGCACTAAAAAAATTCGGATCAATGGAATTTTCGAAAGCCTGATTTCCAGCACGAGAACAATTCATTTCTCTCCGAGTAGGAAACTAGCTGCTTATACATAACTTTCTCCAACAATTTGGACAGAAAACATAGAATTCTTATAGGTCTGAAATCAGCAGGAGATTCAGGGGTAGATTTCTTGGCTATCGGTAAGACCATGGCGCTTTTCCACTCTCTGGGAAAGGAGGACGACATCAAGCATGTATTTACTATATGAAGGATATAACGTGCAGTTAGGGGAAATAATAACTTAATAAATTTAGGGGATATATTGGCTGGGCCAGTAGCATTAGACTTTATCGAATGCATTGAAGTAGTCAGTTCTAAGAGATCAATTCCACAGAAAGAAAAACAGAGCTCATCAGAGCTCTAACTTAGTCCTAAGTCCTATATAAAACTACTGACATGTATAACATGGACTGACTATGTCAATAGAAGTACACTGCAGGAAATGGGCTCACTTCTATATAGCGTTCTCTTTTCGTCTAAACACCAAGTACTAACTGAGAGAGAATTGTAAACAACAAATAAATAAGTAGGTTCGTCAAAATAAATGTTTTTAAATTAAATATTTGGCGATAAAAAGTGTTTTACCAAAGGCAATATATTCATAGATACTCAACAGAAATTCGAAAGGTTATATTAAAATCATTTTTCAACTTCCCGCCAATGATTTTTTCAATGTTGGCACCGACGTAAGAAATGACACAAAAGATTGTACCCGCATGAAATAGCAGAATATATATATGCTAGTGTGTAAAACTGAGAAAAGTTTGCAAAAGTATGCACCCTAAATTACTATTCTATTAAAAAATAACTTTTTGTAAAAAAAATATATTAAAAAATTAAACATCATCCACACCAGGTAATGTCGAAATCTTCCCAGTACCACTACAGTACTGCAGTGGCTAAACTAAGCGACTTACGGCGCTGGACAAGTGCTGTCCCATTTGATTTTTTGCTAAATTTAATTGCAGTAAGATGCTAGATCCGCCCCTGCCGCATCTCACCGAATATGTACAGGTACACGTGTATTTGAGGACAAAAATGAAAAACGACCAAGCTCACCAGATGATCATTAAAAAAAATTAAAACTAGCATAATTATTATAGTCTTTAAAATCTATAATTTTCCATTTAAAAAAAACGACTAACCAGTACATACTTAATTTTTCCAGCAACAGAGCGGTCACAATACTTTATAAATTATCAAAACGTGTGCACTAATAATATCAACAAATTTCACAACAATTATATTTGAATTATCACCCATGTTTTTTTTTCTCATTCTACATATCAAAAGATTTATAAATCTGACTGTTGTAGGCAAAGTTGCCATAGAATTGGAATCAACTTAATTCCTTTCATTTTTTTTGGGCGGAAATGTAGATTTGATATTTCCAGATTAAGTTTTTCTTGAATTCAAATGCCTTTGCAAAGTATAGTGATGAGAACTGCGATAGCAACAGCTATGTGCTTTCGTAAAGGAAATTATTAATTCTCAAGGGATCAAGTTTCAAAACGTTGTAATTTCGTTCTACAGCATTTAAATAAAAACGGGAAAAAGTTATCACTTAATATATACGAATTTTTTTTTTTATTGTTGTGGTAGTTTTATTCTTAGAAATAATAGAATTTAAACTTTACTTGTAGTGTAATCGCGTAAAGATAATTACTATATTATGGTTTACCATTGCTTGCAATTTACGAAGTTACAGCTAAGATGTGGAAATTTGAAATCACGATGTAAACCTTACAGACTCCATTAGCAGGAAATTTACTATGAGGTAGTTACCATCAATAATGCTGAAATATGTATCAGTATCTTTTTATTAGATATCAATAAGGCGTTTCATATCAGCAGGAGCTAACACTCTTCAGTACGGCTAGTTCCTGCCTGGCATAGAAGTCAGATGCACTTACTTTAGCGCTAAGCTAATTGAGCCCTTATGCGGTACAAGCCAAATTGAACAAAAGAAAAGTCATAAAGACTTTTACAAAAATGTTAACAAATCTTTAAAATTGAAAATGCTGCAAAACCTGCAGCTGACGCATATAGCAATGAATAAGGCGTTTGGTATCAGCAGGAACCCTCTTCAGTATAGCTCGTTCCTGCCTGGCGCAGACGCCAGCACAAAAAAAAAAATGGTAAGCGGACCTCGTATATAATCTCAGTTAAAATTTTGAGTATGAACTATATGAGGAACTAGCCGTACTGAAGAGTATTGATTAGTGCTGATACGAAACGCCTAATTAATTTGCAGCATTTTAGTTATCAATTGTGAAAAAAAAATGTTAACATTTTTGTAAAAGTCCTTATGAGTTTACTTTTGTTTACGTATTTATTACTTTTCGGAAATGCAACAGAAAATCTGAGAGATCCAAAAATAAAATTTGTAAAAGGAAGCTTAAATTATTAGTTAATTTACTGTGGTAAGAAAATATATAAGGAAATAATATAATTTTAAACAATTTAATACTTAAATATGAATATTACTATTTATTTTTGAATAACAAAAAAATAAACAGTTTTTCTTTTTAAAATAACGAATTCACCTTTTTAACTTTTTTCTTTTTTATATTAAAAACAAGATATGAAGAGTAAATCGTATATCATGTTATGGAAGTACTACTTCGATGCCTCCAATATTTTTAGAGAAGAGCCTTTTGCAACAGGGATATAGCCATTCGAAGAATAGCACCATTTTTATTTTAGTACACATACCCTCTACATAATTTCGGTTAGTTAAGGTAAATGGCAGCTGCTGGAGATACCGGTTTACTTAGACCCACACCGATTTCGTTGTGCCCTTTGACCCCATGGGATAACCCGTTTGAAACCTCCTTAAACCCATCCTGCTTCCCTAAGGAATCACTGGATACATACAGATTCGATATCCTCTGAATCCTTACAGCTCCTGCAGAAACTGTTCTCCACTACTATTCCTAATCTACTAGCATGGTCTCCTATGGCCGAGTGATCCTCAATGACCCCTACTAGATTGCTGGTATCAGTTCTAATACCATTGTGAAGTCATTTTGTCCTTTTACTGTCATATGCAAGCCAAATTTTCCTCGCAATACGGTAGGTTTCCTTGTTGAGCCAAAAAAAGCTTGAAATTTTATAGGCGTCCCTGCTGATCTCCTCCTTTGAAGCTCATATAAGCTACTGCTGCGGAGCTATCCATTTTGGAGCTCTTTTTGACCAAATTATTAGCCCATTTCATTGCCTTGGATATCCCTATGGCCAAATATCCACCACAGGGTTACCTTGTGCCATGTAGTTAATTCTTTAAGGCAGATCATGCATGCCTGCAGTAATTTCAATTTTACTAGCACAGCATCCAGCGCCTCAGTGGCTGCCTGGCTGTCAGCATATA